>OZ030025.1:0-325000 GCA_964023405.1 Apodemus agrarius | reverse complement strand
ATAGGATTATGTCTGAGTGTTTAGTTTGATTCCATTAATCAACATGTCTGCTTTTATGCCAATGGCATACAGTTCTTTTATTGTTCAGGATTGTTCTAGCTATCCTGAGACTTTGTTATTCCATATGAGGTGGGCATTGTTCTTTGAAAGTCTGTAAACATTTTTTTTTAATTTATTGTTATGTGTAAATACACTGTAGCTGTCTTCAGACACCAGAAGAGGCTATCAGATCTCATTACAGATGGTTGTGAGCCACCATGTGGTTGCTGGGATTTGAACTCAGGACCTTCAAAGAACAGTCAGCGCTCTTAACCGCTGAGCCATCTCACCAGCCCCAACAATTTTTTAAAAAAAAGATTTATTTATTTTACGTTAGTACATTGTTGCTGCCTTCAGATATACCAGAAGAGGGCATCTGATCCCATTACAGATGGTTGTGATCCACTATGTGGTTGGTGGGAATTGAACTCAAGACCTCTGGAAGAGCAGTCAGTGCTTTTAGCTGCTGAGTCATTTCTCCAGCCCCCTACAAGATACTTGTTTTTTCTTTTTCTTTTTAACAATTTTTGTGGAATTTTGATGGTGATTATGTTGAACCTGTAGATTGGTTTCTGTTGGATAGCCATTTTCACTGTGTTACTCCTATTGATTTTTGAACATGAAAGATTTTTACATCTTTTGATATATTTTCAATTATTTCCTTTGATTGCTTGAAATTTTTGAGAATATTGTGAATGAAGTTGTTGGCCACATTTTTTTCAGTCCATTTGTCATCTTTTTATAGAATGGCTACTGATTTTTTTTTTTGAGCTAATCTTAGATCCAGCCATTTTTCTTGAAGTATTTATCAGCTGTAGGAGTTTGATAGTGTAATTTTCAGGGTCACTTATGTATACTATCATATCATCTGATAATTAGGCTACTTTGAGTTCTTCCTTTCCAAATTATATCCCCTTGATCTCCTTTAGTTTTATTGTTCTAGCTATAACTTCAAGTGCTAAATTGAAACATATGGAGAGAGTGGCCAGCCTTCTCTTATACCTGATTTTAATGGAATTGTGTGCTATTAAGTTGCTAGTAAGAGATCTCTCTAATTATTATTTATGTATACACTTAGTGCTATCAACTTATCACTACTTTCCTTGTGTCCCATAAGTTTGAAAATGTTGTATACTCATTTTCATTGAATTCATTCTAGAAAGTCTTTTTTGGTTTTTTGAGACAGGGTTTCTCTATATAGCCCTGGCTATCCTTCACTCTGTAGACCAGACTGGCCTCGAACTCATAAATCCTCCTGCCTCTGCCTCCCAAGTGCTGGGATTAAAGGTGTGTGCCACCACTACCCAGCCAGAAAGTCTTTAATATTCTTTTTTTTTAATTGATTTATTTCTATCGTTACCCATTCTTTTATTCTGTGGAGAATTGTATAGTTTCCATGAGTTTTTCAGCTTTCTGATGTTTCTGTTGTTGGTGCTTTGAAGTTTTCATCCATGGTAGTCTGATAGGACACAGAGGATATTTCAATTTTCTTGTGTTTTTTAAGACTTGCATTATATTCATGTATGCCATGCATTTTGGGAAAAGTTCCATATGTTGCTGAGAACATATAACAACATATTCTTTTGTGTTTTGGAGAATTGTTCTGGAAATACCAGTTGGGCTTATTTGCTGTTTAAGGTTAATTAGCTAGAATATTTCTGTGTATAGTTTTTGTCTGGAGGACATGTTCATTGATCGGTAAGAGAGATTGAAGTCTGGGACAATCAGTGTGTGAGGATCAATATATGGCAGAAACATTTTACAAATATTTTAAGTCATAGATATTAGTAATTGAAATATTATTTTGGTACATTTTTATGTTGCATATATAGAATCCTCCTGCATCTCTTTTGATTAATTTCTGTTTGAAGTCTATTTTGTTAGATACTAAAATGGTTATACCAGCTTAATTCTTAGGTCCATTTGCTTGGAATAACTTTTTCTAACCCTGTACCTTGAGGTAATGTGTATCCTTGATGTTGAGCTATATTTCTTGTATGCAATAGAAGTATGGATTCTGTTTTAGCAACCATTCTGTTCACCTGTATCTATTTATTGGTGAATTTAGATCAATGATATTGAGAGATAAACCAATGAACAGTGATGTTTAATTCTTGATATTGTTGCTATTGCATGTAGTATTGGTGTTGGTATTGGTGGTAGTTGTGGTGGTGGTATGTGAGTGAGTGTGGTGTGTATGTGTCTGTGTGTTTTCTCCTTTCTCTTTCTTTTGGTTTTGCTGATAATGTGAAATTACTTATTTCCTGTGATTCATTTTTGTTGTTAACCACCTTGGATTGGAATTTTTCCTTTTAGCACCTTGTATGGGGCTGTATTTGTAAACACATAGTGTTTAAATCTGTTTTTATCATGGAATATCTTATTTTATCCATACATGGTGATTGAAAAATTCTGCCTATAGTAATCTCATCTACCATCTGTAGTTTTTTTTTTTTTTTTTTTCTTTCTTCGAGACAGGGTTTCTCTCTGCAGTCCTGGCTGTCCTGGAACTCACTCTATAGACCAGGCTGGCCTCGAACTCGGAAATCTGCCTGCCTCTGCCTTCCAAGTGCTGGGATTACAGGCGTGCGCCACCATGCCCGGCCCATCTGTATTTTTTTAGAGTGTATACCATACGTGTCCAAGTCCTTCTGGCTTTTAAGAGTATTGAGAAGACAGATATAATTCCAGTATTTGGTTTGTTTGTTTGCTTGTATTATTCTCCTGTTTCAGTTTTTAATATTCTTACTTTGTTCTGAATGTTTAGTATTTTGATCATGGCAATGGAACTTTCTTTTCTGGACCAATCCATTTAGTATTTTGTATGCTTCATGTATTCTCATAAACATCTTATTCTTTAGGTGAGGAAGATTTCTCTTTATGAACTTATTGAAAATATTTTTCAAACTTTGAGCTGAAACTCTTCTCTTTCCTATATTCCTATTATTTGTACTTTTTGTCCCAGAGTTCCTGGAAGTTTTGTGCCAGGATGTTTTGAGATTTAGCATTTTCCTTGACTGATGTATCCATTTTGTCTATTGTGTCTTCAGTTACTGAGATTCTTCCAACTCTATTCTGTGGTTGAAATGGGTTTCTGTAGTTCTTTGTTGCAATTCTAAAATGTTCATTTCCAGGATTCTGCTAGTTTCTGTATTCTTTATTGCTTCAATTTCCACTCTTAGACCTTGAACAATTTTATGTGGTTCTTTGAACTGTTTATTTCTTGTTGTTTTCTTTGTTTTTTTCTTTCATTGTTTGATTTCATTTTCCTTGATTTCATTATAGGATTTACTCATTAGGGATATCTATCATCTTCATATAATTGGTTTTAAGGTCTTTTTCTTTGTTTTCAGCTATGTTGTAATATTCAGGGCCTGCTGTGGTAGGATAGCTTGGCTCTCTTGGTGACATATTTCCCAGGCTGTTATTGATTATGTTCCTATGCTGGTGTGTAGGCATCTGCACTTGAGGTGAGTATAGCATTTGAAATGTAAACAAAGAATATAGAAAATTTTTAAAAAACACAAAACAACAACAACAATAACAAAGTCTCTGTGCTGATTTCAATGGTTTGTCTTGTTTTGGTGGGAGTTTTCTTCCTGGGTTTCTTTTCAGTCTCTGGATTTTCAGAGACTCTGTTGGCTGAGTGTTCCCTTTCTTACCCATCCGTTTGCCAGGTGTGTTCAACGATCAATGTTTGCTGTTGTTTGAGGCTGGGCTAAGAAGAGGCCAGTTAAAGATGATCTTAGCAATGCAAAGGAGGTATAGACAAGTGAGATGTGAAGCTGCCTCTGGTATTCTAGTCTAGTGCTAGGATCCACTGTGAAAATTGGATCTGAGGTAACAGATAGTGGGGTAGGTCCTTGAGCAGACTTCTTGGTTTTCTGGCAATTAGGATATGTGCTTACCAGGTGTGCCTGCCCATAGCACTTGGTTCAGACATAAATAAGGTTATAAAAGAAAGGTGGGGATGGTTTGTAGTATCTGCAAGAGGCGTGGAAAGGAACAGAGGAAGCTTCCTCCAGTATTCTGTTCTGTGAGAGCAACTGTGAGAATAGGGTCTAGGATATCAGATAGTGTGGTAGGTCTTTTGACAGCCTACTTAGTCTCCTGGCAGACATGGCCTGTTGGTTGAGAAGGGGTTCTCTGCCTGTAGTTGAGGACTCAGACACAGATGAGTCTGGAAGAAAAGAGCTGATGGTGATGGTCTGTGTTATCTACAGGAGGGATGGAAGGGGGAGAGGAAACTGCTCACTAGAGTAAACCTCAAATATTGGGTCTAAAATAACAGAGAATGGGGACAGTCTCAAGGTATCCTACCTAGTCCCATACCCAAAATCTTAATACTAAGGTATCAGGTTCCCAGTGTTCATTTATTTAATTCTATGCTTATTTAGTTTTTTTTAAAGATTTATTTATTTATTTTATATATAATGAATACATCATTGCTTTCATCAGACACATCAGAAGAGGGCATCAGATCCCATTACAGGTGGTTGTGAGCCACCATGTAGTTGCTAGGAATTGAACTCAGGACCTCTGGAAGAGCAGTCAGTGCTCTTAACCACTGAGCCACCTCCAGCCCTAGGTTTTTGTTTTTATTAATCTGTTGAAGACTTTTTGTTTATTGGATAAAAAAAAAATTGTATCTGGACTGGTTAGGTCACTTAGCAAATATTCTTTTTGGGTTTAACCTGAGCTCAGATACCAATACCCAACGCAAGTTGGGAGGCTCATAACTACCTGCTACTCCAGATCCAGGGGATTTGATGCCGTCCTCTCTGGTGTCTCACATGTACTCACATGGAAAAAGATCTCTCTCACACAGACACACATATGCTTAAAAAGTGGAATAGATTTGCTTTCAAATGCTTCTGAGTTATAGATCAGTTAGTGCAAGAAAATCTACTTGGGTGTACAGTACAAATACACAGTTTCTTTAAAACTTTGCTTTGTTGCATTTGGTTTGCACAGACTTATATCCAATCATCACTCATTCGAAACAAAATTGTTTCTAATTGTTCCTAGTAGACATCCTTTTCTTTATCATAAGAGAATGAAATAATTTTACTAGTCCACATCTTTTACTCAAATATTGAATCATTTGTATGCTTTATGCAAATCAATCCAACAGGAATAGCCCTCCACCCACAATTCATTTTTTTATTACTAGGAAAGAAGTAAACCAGAATGCATGGTGTAAGTTCCTGCCAGTGATTTCTTTGACTTTGGTTTTGATTATAATCCTTTAATTCTTATTCTAACATATGTTAGAGTGTTATATTTATAAGTCTGTCTTTGTATCTTCTTTTAACAGTGACACAATGTATGTTGTGTGATTTTTATTAACTATTACTCTTATTATATTGCTGTTTCTATGAAAAATTGTAAACCTTCACCTATTTTTGTCGTCTGAAAATTTACCATATTATGAGTTCCTTGAGATTTTGTTCATTTGGGGACTTTAAGTTGTCTCTTTTGGATCCTAATGAGTTGCCTCTCCTCATTTCTCAGCAAATCTGTGTTTTTCACTTGTTCCAATCATCAATGTTAGCCTTTTTGCTACTTAAGTGATTGATATGGTTAACCCATTGGTTCTGGGTTTTTAAAACCTTTGCTACATTATTGTCTCTGTGCTAGTTAGCTTCAATTCTCAATATTTAAAAAATTCTAGTCATCTGAGGGAGTCTCAGTTGAGGGAGTGCTGCCATCAGAATGGTTGGTTGTTATATCTGAGAGATTGTGTTGATTGATGTGGGAAATCTCTTCCACTGCGGATGGCAATATCCCTAAGCAAGTAGGCTAGGACTGGATAAGAAAGATAGTTGAGCATGAGACAGTGACCAAACAAGAGTGCAAGCCAGAAAACAATGTTTATCCATTCTTTTTTGTTTGTTTGTTTGTTTGTTTGTTTGTTTCAAGACAGGGTTTCTCTGTGTAGCCCTGGCTGTCCTAGGAACTCACTCAGTAGACGAGGCTAGCCTTGAACAGAAATCCACCTGCCTCTGCCTCCCAAGTGCTGGGATTAAAGGCATGTACCACCACTGCCTGGCTAGCCATTCTTTTTGTCTTCATTTTCTACCTTGAGTTTCTATCCTAAGCTCCCAAAATGAAGGACTTTTACCTGACAGAACCATTCTAAAACCCATTGCTAACCTGAGATGCTTTTGGCTAGAAGATTTAATCACAACAGCAGAGAAGCAAGTTAGGGGGGGAAAAGGTACACAAAAAGTGATTTTTGCTGCCAGACAGAACCTGGAAGTATTCTTTCTCTTTTGGAAGAATGTCCAAAGTATCAAGAATTGACATGGCAAAGACCATAGAGAGCTTTACACTGATCTGTTCTTTTAGGACCTGTAAGATGGGAGTCTTTTTTTTTTTTTTTTTTTTTTTTTTTTTTTTTTGGTTTTTCGAGACAGGGTTTCTCTGTGTGGTCCTGGCTGTCCTGGAACTCACTCTGTAGACCAGGCTGGCCTCGAACTCAGAAATCCGCCTGCCTCTGCCTCCCAAGTGCTGGGATTACAGGCGTGCGCCACCACGCCTGGCAAGATGGGAGTCTTGAAAGTGATGCTGACATCAAAACTTGAAGTTGTAGGATGTCAGTGAAAATAGACTTCATGAAAAATTTCTAGATATTTTGTGACAAAATGTTTCTTATTATGTCCATACCCTGTGAAATTAAGTAAGGCAGAATTAAAAAATAATGGACTGATTTCTTAGATGTAATATTAAATCTGTTTAATGGTTATTATTAGGTATGCATTCAGGACTACCATGAAAAAAAAAAAAACCACAAGGACAGAAACAAATACAATGACTGTGATTTGATGAGATAAATAGCACTAGGTAGTTTCACATGACAGTTTGAAATGGCCTAAAAAGTGTCCTAAGAGTAATACTGTCTCCTGCTAACCTTTAAATTAGTAGAATGAGTAAGCAAAGGGAATCCTAGTTCCAGATAGGAACTTCATATAAAACCTACAGCAACTGTGGTCCTAGTGTGGTATATTCCATCCCAATTTAGAAGCAGACCTTTGCCCATATTGTACTGGTTCCGGTAACAAGAAAGATGCGAAATTCAAAGTCTTGTGTTTTTTCTCTGTGGTATTTGTTTAGCATTGTCCCAGCCATCTATGTTTGTCAGAGTCAGAACCTCGGTTTTTTTCCCCCGTATTTTGAGACAGGGTTTCTCTGTGTAGCCCTGGCTGTCCTGGAACTCACTCTGTAGACCAGGCTGTCCTGGAACTCAGAAATACACCTGCCTCTGCCTTCCAAGTGCTGGAATTACAGGCGTGCGCCACCACCGCCGCCCGGTGGTTTGTTTGTTTGTTTGTTTGTTTTAAAAAACAAAACAAAACAAACAAAAAATGTGAGTTCCTTGTATGAAGCTATGAGTATGAAGCCTGAGTTGCATTTGAGAACACAATATGTGGAGATATGTAAGCTATGAGAAATCTACTGTGGAGAGATGGATATAGGAAGTGGATTTACCCCAATTGATAGAAGTATGAGAGGTTGCAGGGATATGGCCATCTAAACTCTTTAAAACTGAATCCCCATGTGTCTGAGACACAGCTACAGGATTTGGTATTTGGGCTCCTGGGTTTCATGCCTTGATCCAGTCTTCCCTCACTATGTACATATTCCTCTTTATTGAAATGGGAAAGGGTATTCTGTGCCATTGTATACTGGGAAGATATAACTTGTTTTCTGATTTTACAAGTTGTGGCAGTGGGGAGATTACTGTTGAGTGTCAGAAGAGATTTTGGACATTTGAACAGAGTATAGGGTGTTGCAGACTATTAGGATCTTTGAAGTTAAACTAAATGCATTTTCATCTGGGATGACCATGAGCCTATAGTGGCCAGAAGCAGAATGTAGTTGATTGAATCAAGAAGCTCCTGCATAGGAGGATGTCTTTGAACTCTTGTCTCTCTTTTGTGTCTCTCTCTCTCTCTCTTTCTCTCTTTCTTTCTTTCTTTCTTTTTTTCTTCCTTCCTTCCTTCCTTCCTTCCTTCCTTCCTTCCTTCCTTTCTTTCTTTCTTTCTTTCTTTTTTTCGGTTTTTTGAGACAGGTTTCTCTGTATAGTCCTGGCTGTCCTGGAACTCACTCTGTAGACTAGACTGGCCTCGAACTCAGAAATCTGCCTGCCTCTCCCTCCCAAGTGCTGGGATTACAGGCATGTGCCACCATGCCTGGCATTTTGTGTCTTTCTTTAGGGACCTCATAGAAACCTTTCTAGGGGGCTGGAGAGATGGCTCAGTGGTTAAGAGCACCGACTGTTCTTCCAAAGGGCCTGAGTTAAATTCCCAGCAACCACATGGTGGCTCACAGCCATCCATAATGAGATCTGATGCCCTCTTCTGGTGTGTCTGAAAGTAGTCTACATATAATAAATAAATAAATCTTTAAAAAAAGAAAGAAAGAAGGAAGGAAAAGAAAGAAAGGAAGAAAAACTTTTCTAGGAGCCTTTTTACATTTCTTATTGGGAATGGGATTGGGGTAGCTGTATACTCAATCCATTTCCTGTTTTGTTTTGTTTTGGGTTTGTGTGTGTGTGTGTGTGTGTGTGTGTGTGTGTGTTTGTGTGTGTGTCTACTGTGTTATGACTATCCCTTAATCACATCAGATACAGTAAAAGCAATTTCTATTAAGTGCTAAAGCTATTTTGTTATCCTGATCTTTTTACATTTTTAGTTTTGTTGTTTTTGTTTTTGAAGATGAAGTCTCTGTGTGTAGCCATGCTTGTCCTCTAAATAAGTTTGTGTATGAGAAGGCCAGTAACTTACAGATTCTCCTGACTCTGTCTCCAGAGTTCGGGATTAGATGTGAGTGCCAAGTCCTTCATGGCCTTCAAAGGACAGTGTGACATGGTTTCCAACCCTGTAGCTGAGCCAGCAGATCTTGGGACTCTTAGAAGAGTTTGACAGTTGCTATTTGTAAGGTTTGTTTGTAATGTGTGTGTGTGTAATTTGCATTATGTTCCTCCTTCAGGGTATTCTCTCCCTGTTAAGGATTTCATCTTCATGATAATTAGGTATAGCAGGAGTTCAGGAGTTGAGAGTATGTCAATGTTATTCACCAAAAATGTTAGTTATTGTGAATTTCAGGACAGCCCTTAAGGCTAGGGGAAAGAACTCTGAAATCACGAGTCCAAAAATATATAATTTCTCAACTGTGTAAAATAAAAGGATGCAATATAAATTGTATAAGAACTTAACAGATGTAGTAGAACAAAGGCAGCTTTGCTATGAACCAGCGTGTCAAAAAATAAGAAAAGGGAGAACGAGATTTAGGGTGTGGTAATTTCAGAACGCAATCCCATCCAACTAAATTTATTTTTTGTATTTACAAGATTGGCAGATCTCTGAATTCATTTGCAATGCTAAGAAAAAAAGAAAAAAGAATGTACTTGTTCTCTTTTTCTAAGAATCTGGATGCTGTGGTCAGGGGTGGCTGATTCATTGAATAATCAAAGGGGAACCTGGGTGGACAATTGTATTGAAATGTAAATAAAAGACAAGGCTTTGGTTTGCAAGAGCTAAGCAGTCTGGTGATCTTCAGAAAGCTGTCTTCAGCCAAACATGGGCTGTCAGTTTGCATCCATGTTTTGATTTCAATTTCTTTTTTTCTGCTGCTCTCAATACCCTTTCCCAAAAATTACTCTCTAAGCCAAGGCGGGTCCTTAGCCTGTTGGCCAACACGCCTGGCTTTTTTTCCCCTTGTATTACTGGCTCATGGGACTGTAGTGTACAATTTTGCACATGTTAAGCATGTGTTGCTGTTCAGACCTTCATCTACATCTGGGATTTTGAAATTTGACAAAGAATATTCTATTCTCAGGCTGGCACATAATCATGTCATAAATACTACCTGAGCCTTCTGTCTCATTGGACTGTAGTGTGTTCCATTCATCTTGACTGTTGTGTTTGCTAAGAAATATTTTAATGAATAAGCGTATTTTGCCTGTGTTCATAAATATGCATCTCATGTGTGCCTGAAAGGCCCTCAAAATAGTCATAGAACATGGCCACTGAACTCTTGAAGTTGGGATAATGGATAGTTGTGAGTCCACATGTAAGTACAGACAGTTGAGCTCAATTATTAGCAAACCAGTAAGACCTCTTCTCTGCTGAGCCATCTCTCCTGCTTTATGTTGCTTATTTAGGATTAACATTTACATTGGTAATATTTTCATCTGTGCACTTGAAATTGCTTAAACAAGCATTTCCTTTTAGTAAGATGTTATTAATGTCATATTATAAAATGGGTCACTTCAAGCTTCTAGAAGATGAATAGCAAACTAGAGTAAATGTATAATTCTTTGTAGGAACTTCAGGAGGAACAACCTCTAACTTTTTTCTACCTTTTTAATTCATTTGATTGATTTTGGCAGGGGAATCAGGGTCTTACTATATTCCTCTGGTTGTCCTGGAACTCATTGAATCGACCAGGCTGGTATCTAACTCAATGAGATAACACCTGCTTCTACCTCCAGAATTCTGGAATTAAAGGCACTAGCCAGGTGGTAGTGGTGCACACCTTTAATCCCAGCACTTGGGAGGCAGAGACAGGTGGATTTCTGAGTTCAAGGCCAGCCTGGTCTACAAAGTGAGTTCCAGGACAGCCAGAGCTACACAGAGAAACCCTGTCTTGAAAAACAAACAAACAAACAAACAAACAAACAAAAAGGTATGAGTCAATACACCCAACTTGCCTATCATTTTTTCCTAGTTAGTAATTGTTCATACCATTTCTCTATATGCTCAATATTGTTAACTTCTCTCTCTCTCTCTCTCTCTCTCTCTCTCTCTCTCTCTCTCTCTCTGTCAATTGGCATTTCTTTCTATTCTAATAACTCAGAAATGACAGGAGTGAACCTTATTATTCAGATTCCTTCTGAAATAATTTCATTATTACATTAGTACTTCCATGTCAAAAAAAATTAGTGGGGAAGACCCAGAATTATACAAATATAGTGACAGTGAGGCATACCTTTAAAGTGATCTTGGCATGATTCTTTGTATTGTACACCTGTACGGGATATTTTAGAATGCAGTGACCTATGACGATGTGTGTGTGAACTTCACTCCGGAAGAATGGACTTTACTGGATCCTTCACAGAAGAGTCTCTACAGAGATGTGATGCTAGAAACCTACAGGAATCTCACTGCTATAGGTAAGACAGTGAATTTCCTTTCACCTTTTTAAAAAAAAAAGGACAATTGTTTCATTGGTATTGATACTGTTCTGTGATTTTAATTGAAAATGATGAATAATGAGGTAAATGAATCAGGTATGGTTCTAAGGTTCACTGGAGATACTAAATTAATTAATGCTCAGTTTCCAATAATCTGTTATCAATTTTCTGTTACTATATTTTAGGCTACAGTTGGGAAGATGACAATATCAAAGACTATTTTCAAAGTCCCAGAAGACATGGAAGGTAATTTTCATGTGCAAGTTGGTTTGGATATGCCTCTGAAGCAATTTTAATGTTCCTTTGAAGGTTTAAAGAACAGCAACAATGTGAAAAAGCACTGCTTTAAGTGTATAAGTGATTATTAAATTCTCACAAAACCATGTACCTCAATTTGAGGTATCTGATTTGTATTTCCAGTGCATTGTTGTAAGAAGGATCTAATCAATGCCTTAATCGATACTAGCATTTGTGCCATAGCCCCATTAGATTATGCTATAGAAATGGTAATCAGTTTAATCCCATACCAGTTAGATATTGCAAAATGTATACACATTGAATAGTTGATAGGTATATGTGGAAAGCCTTCTAATAGGTCAATAGCCCATAGTAAAGCTGGTGCTACTTATATACTTGTAGTGACATTGCTAACTCTAAGTGAGAAGGGGATAGTTTATGAGAGTCAAGAATGTTGTTTTGGAAAAAATCTCTGCCCCCCCCCCCACACCGCCAGACAGGGTTTCTCCATATAGCCCTGGCTATCCTGGAACTCTGTAGACCAGGCTGGTCTTGAACTCAGAAATCCACCTGCCTCTGCCTCCCAAGTGCTGGGATTACAGGCGTGCACCACCACTGCCCAGCTGTTTTGGAGAAATCTTAATCCCTTGTCTCATATCTATGAGGTAGACAGTGTCAACCTTTGTAAAATACAATGTGGAACCCTTTCATTTTTAAATTTTTTATTCTTTTAATATTTATATCATATGTAACAATTAATACAAGTCATTTGAGCATAGGATATTGAAAGAAGCAGTATATTCCTCTCTCTCTTAGTACAATTAGAAGATATGTAGTAGTCCTTACATTTAGTAGTTTCTTTTTTTGTTTGTTGTTTTTTTTTGTTTTTGTTTGTTTGTTTGTTTGTTTTTTTCAAGACAGGGATTCTCTGTATAGCTCTGGCTATCCTGAAACTCACTCTGTAGACCAGGCTGGCCTCAAACTCACCTGCCTCTGCCTCCCAGAGTGCTGGGATTACAGGCGTGCGCCACCACTGCCCAGCTTTAGTAGAGTTTCTTCTGTTTTTTTTTTTATTTGTATTCTTTTTGCTGTTGTTGTTGTTGTTGTTGTTGTTGTTGTTGTTTCGAGACAGGGTTTCTCTGTGTAGCCCTGGCTGTCCTGGAACTCAATCTGTAGACCAGGCTGGCCTCGAACTCAGAAATCCACCTGCCTCTGCCTCCCAAGTGCTGGGATTACAGGCATGCACCACCACGCCCGGCTTAGTAGTTTCTTAATGTGATACAAGTTTACAATTATTTGGCTTTCCGATCTCATAAGGTTCCTCTACAAACTCACACTGCAGAAAATCCCTACAGTACCAGGAATGTGGAAATTCTTCTGTTTGTCCATGTTCACATTTTAAATGCAGTATACAAATGTAGTATATCTGTACTAAAGGGAAATTTATGAATGCAGTCAGTGTGGTAAAACTCTGAGCTTTTATTATTCTCCTCAATAGTTGAAAAATTTCATCTAGTTAAAGGATACTATAAATGTGAGCCATGTAAAAAATGCTCTTACCAACACAGGTATATTCAAAGGTCCACAAAATATAGGGGAATACCATGAATGTAAAGAAAATGACAAGTTCTCAAGACCTGATTTCACTTTATCATTAGACAAAATTGTAAAATTAATTCATACAAATAGAAAGATCCATCAGTGTAATGAATGTAGTTAACCTTTTACATGTGACAATTGTCTTTGCAGGCATGAAAGAAATCATGGAGAGAAACCCTATACATGTAATCAGTGTGGTAAATTATTTGCATATCAGAGTAGTGTCCAAATACATAATAGAACACTTACTGTAAAGAAACCGTATGAATGTAATCAGTGTCAATTCCAAGTACATAAAAGAACAAATACTGGAGAGAAACCCCATGAATGTAATCGAAGTGATAAAGCCTTTCTACATTCTGGTCATCTCCAAATACATAAAAGAACACACTCTGGAGAAAAACCTTATGAATGTAAGCTATGTAGTAAAACTTTTGCAAGTCATGCAAGTCTTCGAAGACATAATAGAACACACACTGGAGAGAAACCCTATGAATGTAAGCAATGTGGTAAAGTCTTTGCACGTCCTGATATTCTACAAACACATAAAAGAACACATTGTGGAGAGAAATGTGGGTGTAAAGAATGTGATAAAGTCTTTGTAATTAAGAGTAGTCTCCTAGAACATAAAAGAACACATACTGGCAAGAAACTCTATGAATGTAGCCAATGTGGTACAGCCTTTGCATATTTCAAGAATCTCCAAATACATAAAAGAACACACACTGAAGAGAATCCCTATGTATGTTATCAATGTGGTAAAACCTTTCTATATCACAGTCGTCTTCAAATACATAAAAAAATACACACTGGAGAAAAACCTTATGAATGTAAGGTATGTAGTAAAAGCTTTGCAAGACCTGATATTCTCCAAAGACATACTAGAACACACACTGGAGAGAAACCCTATGAATGTAAGCAATGTGGTAAAGTCTTTGCACGTCATGATATTCTACAAATACATAAAAGAACACATAGTAGAAAGTAACCCTATGGATGTAAGCAATGCGGTATAGACTTCGTAAGTCAGAACCATTTTCTAGAACATAAAAGAGTACATAGTGGAGAAACTCGATGGATGTAATCATGTGGTAAAGACTTGTCTCCTAGAACATTCAAGAATTCATACCGGAGAGAAAACCTATGAATGTAATGAATGTAGGAAAACCTTTGCATGCCATTATCATCTTTGGATGCATGAAATAATTCTTACTAGAAATAAACCCTATGAATGTATTTAATATGGTGAAACTTTTTCACATTTATAATATACTCTTAATCATTATGAAAAATTCATACTGGAGAGAATTTGTATGAATAAAAGTAATGTTGTAGGGCCTTTGTGTTAATTGAATTCACTGAGATTCAACTCTACTCAGATACCAGGTCAATGGAAATGACAAGAATTCATTTTAATCAATCTATTGCTGACTGATAAGGGCCATTGAATCACACTCAGGAAAAGAACTGAAACACAAATGTCTTTCCCCCGAACCAGAAGCTTACAAACGTTTTAAGCATGAAAATCAGAAACACCTATGCCAAGTTATATCTACATTTTTCTACCAATCTGGATTCAGGAATAGGGGGCTTCCCTTATGTAGCTGATCTATGACAACTGATGCAGAATATAGATATTATAGTCTATATAATCATATTCATTAGTTCTTGTGTATTTTGGAACAGTCATTATGTTTTGAGAAACAAAGATGTATAACATAAGCTATGGTTTTGAAGAGTCATTATGGTTTGCTGAACAGAAGTCATGGTTACAAAGAGCCATTATGTTTCTGGAAGAAAAGATAAAAAGTGGAAGGTGATCTGCTTTTGAAAAGTACCCATTTCCCCTAGAACCTGGGAAGAGGAACTTAGTTTTACCCTATGATGAAATGGAGTCTGATAACAAAAAGGCAATACTTAGGACAAGTTTCTTTTGCTTCTTTCTAACATTTGCATATTGCATTCATCTGCAATGACATAAAAGGTTACATATTGGAGAAAAGCTTTACAAATATGACCAATTGCATAAACCATTTTCACCACATAGTTACCTACTATTATATCAAAGAAAACACACCAGAGTGAAACTTATGAAAGTAAGCAATGTGGAAAAGCATTTTCACAACCCAGTCATCATCTCCTAATACATACAAGACTTCACACAGAGCTGCTGTTGAGCAGGAGCAACATGGGAGTGCTGCAGGCTTGCTGCCATGATAGAGTATTGGACTCTACCTGCCTCAAGGAGAAAGAAACAGACTGCAGCCAGTGGTCACAACTAAAGCAACTGGCATAATCCACCATGCCCATTTGAACATCCACTACCTGAATTAGATACTGAATACCAAAAAGAGGAGTGTCTGAGTGATGCATTTGAGGAACTTCAGAACTTTGGACAACCCAATCTGTCTAGAAGAGACACCTTTTGAAAGGCTTGCAGAACAGATGCTTGGTCCCCTGACATAGTTCTTTGAAGTCCTCAGAGATAAGCCCTATACCATGGAGGATTATTGTGTCTCCTTTAGGGGTGTTGTTCTCACCATTAATCTGGTTGAGGATCTAGGGACCTTCATGATCAAGAAGCAAACCCCCAAACAAGCAAATATGGCTATTTTCTCTCACTAGTGGCCCTAAGTGCTTGGACAGTACAGGGAAGACTGGGTGTACTCCCATGAATGTGTATCTATGTATGAGCTGCTGGCTAAGGAGCTCACTGAAGCTTAGACACCAAATTGGACTTGTCTTAATTGACCTATTCTGGAAAAGGCACTGGACTACCTGCCGTATTCTAACACATTAAGATATATCAGGCGAACACTGGCCTCCTTCTGTAGCTGATTTTCCTGTTTTCCATGCCTTCTACTGAGGACAATCACACTGTGTGTGACAGCTCCATGAAAAATGTGTGTTACCTCCCTGGTGCTGTTCCCCCTAAAAATACACACTGGAGAGGAACCATAGGGATGTAACCAGTGTGTTAAACACTTTGTATTTCATTGTGGTCTCTAAATACATAAAATAACACATAGTAGTTACAAATTCTATAAATGTAATCAGTGTGATAAAGCCTTTTCACAACACAGGTATCTATGAACACATAACCGAACACATACTGAAGATGTGTGACTACTGAGAAGCAATGTGGAAAAGCCCTCTGCATGTAGCAGTAGTCATTGAAAATTTGAGGAAAAAGCCATGCAGAGAAACATCATGAATGTAGTCAGTATGGTAAAATTTTGCATTCCTTAGTATCTTTATACAAGAGTAAAAGCTTTAGTGTGTAATCAATCTGTTAAAGACTTTGTGTATCACAATAGTCTTTGAGGACCTGAAAGATCTCATATTGAGTGGAATCTACCTAATAAAGGGTCTGGCAAGATCTTTAGTCAATACACATACTTTTAATTATACAATATTATTATTCTGGGGAAAAACTCTGACAAGTGTCAACAATTTATTTAAGCATGATGATGTCCCTTCTTTTGCTTACACTTGCAAACCCCATATGGGAAAAAAAAAAAGTCCTATAAATTTAAATAATAAGGTAACCCTTTTAGATTTCACAATTTTCTTTAATTACATAAATTCATCTAGGTATAAAACTTTTATCTTTGGATTAGTGCCTTTTTCTTTTGCTGCTGTAAAATAAAACATCTAAGGCAACTTATAAAGTAGTTTAATTTGGCTTATGTTTCCAGAGGGAAATGGGATTAGGATAACAATGGCAAAGCAACAAGTATCACATGGCAGCCAAAGCAGGAAGGTCAGAGCTTATATCAGCAAGCTGAAGTATGAACCAGAGAGGGAGCTAGGAATGATGTGTTGATGTAAACTCCTAAACCCACTCCCAGTGACATTTCTACCAGCAGTGCAGTATTTCTTAAATCTCTCTCAATGAAACTACAAAGTGAGAATGACCGATTTCTCTGACTTGAAGCCTGCTTGCTTGTTGTCTATTAAATGAACCAATACATGACGAAGAAAAACTCTGTAGGTAAGCTTTTAGATGCCTTAACATGTGAGTTACTGTAATGAATCCTTATGAAAACATCATGTGATATCATTGTGTCTCTGTATATGTGCATTCTGGTTCCCATGAATATTAGAATCATTGCTCTTCTTGTAGGAGGAGTTAAAGGACTTTGTCAAAAAGCTTACCTTGGTCCTTGAGACGAATTTATCTCAACTGCTCAGCCATGTTTCTGGCCCTGTAAATATTTTAAAGATTATATCATCTTTTTTTTTTTTTTTTTTTTTTTTTTTTTTTGGTTTTTCGAGACAGGGTTTCTCTGTGTCTCTGTGTAGCCCTGGCTGTCCTGGAACTCACGCTGTAGACCAGGCTGGCCTCGAACTCAGAAATCTGCCTGCCTCTGCCTCCCAAGTGCTGGGATTACAGGCATGCGCCACCACGCCCAGCTAGATTATATCATCTTGATGGCAGGAAGTAGGAATGACCTCATGGAACAGAAAAACCCTATTCATGTGACCAATTAGCCTTTAGACATCATAGCTGTCTTCAGATTCAAGGGAAAAAAACTCTTTTATCACTTCTTATCATAGTTATGAAGGAAGTAAATCATTTACCATAGTCATTCATGCATAATGGAGGAAGGAAATCACCAATTTTTTTCCAGTTATGCATGCCCAAGAAAGGGACAGCTTGAAATGGTTCGCACCACTGGAACAGAAGTAGCAGGGTGTTGGTCGCTTAAGTGTTGACAGTTGCTGTTGACCTAAGGCTTGTTTGTATAATGATGTACATAATTTACTTCGTGTTTCTTATTTTGTAAATATTTTCCCTCCCAAGATTATTTGATATTTTTCTTCTTGCCGAAGTTATTGACTCCATGATAATTAGAAATAGACCGAGTCCAGTAGTCAAGGGTGAGACTCTGTTCCTCAGCAAAAATTCTAAATGCTATGACCTTCAAGAGAGCCCTTAAGGTTGTAGGAAAGCCCTAAGGTTGTTTTGAAACATGAGTTCAAAAATATATAACTTTATAACTATGGAAAAATATACAGATGCAATGTGAATTGTATGGGGGACTTCACAGACCTAAAACAAATCAATGGTAGCTGTAATAATAAATGAGCTTTTCAGAAAGATAAAGAAGTAGGAAGATTCCTGAGTTCAAGGTCAGCCTGGGACAGAGTGAGGTTAGGCACAGTTTTGGTGGAAATGGTAATTTCAGGATGGGATCCGACACAGGTAGTTAATTGTCTCTGCTTACAAAGTTAGGCAGATCTCTGAATTCAGTTGCTATGTTAAAAAATGTACTTGATGTCATATCTAAGAATCAAAGGGATAAGGTCATAAAATGGTGATTTGTAAGATGATCAAAAGGGAATCTGGGGTGGGTTATGGAGTTTATATGAAAATAAAAGACTTTTTTTGTTTGCAAGAGCTGAGTTGTCTGGTGATCTTTACAAAGCTCTCAAGCAGAACACATGGCTGGCTGTCAGCTTCTACCCATGATTGACTTTCAGTTTGATGTCCTGCCTTCTAAGGGGATTATCTAGAAATGCTAGACACCATAAAAACAATGAGGTTTATATAAGGAAAAATAATTCTGGCGTGTGTGTGTGTGTGTGTGTGTGTGTGTGTGTGTGTAATGTTATTATGAGTTTTTAGTGCCATGATACATATCTGCAGACTGGAAGAGGTTTGTGGGGTCTATTTGGACATCTTTATATGATGATCAGTATTAGGTTGCCAGCTTTGCACACCACAGACAGTGAGCTATCTATCTCATTGATGCTAGAATAACATTAGTTGAAACATTACCTCAGTAAAATATTCTTTTCAGAATGTAACCATTGTCATCTAAGAATGGGGAAAACAGGTCAATTTGAATAATAAATCCTATTTGCAAATGAAAATGGTATATTGCTATCTTTTGGGGGGAATGTGTTTGCTTATTGTCAAGATAATTGTTCATAACAATTGCTCAAAACCAGAAATGAATGCGAGAATTGTCACAGTAAAGGGTAAAGTTGGTTGTTTCTAAGCCTGATGGCCTGAGTTTAATGTCTGAGAGACCCATATTACTCCTGAAGAGAAGATTTTTTTTTCTCTTCTCTTCAGATTACAATACTTGGCCTGTACCATACGCACACTCACACACCACAACATACAAAAAGTAATTTTTAAACCTAAAAAGGGGCCAGTGAGGTCACTTGAACCAAATCACTTTCTGGGATCCATTTGTAGAACTCACAAAGGCAAAATAGATACTAGACACCAATAAACTGTCCTCTACCTGTCACATGCACACCATGGCACAGGTATATACACAAACAGAGCTCAAATTTTTTTCATTTTTTTCTTTTTTTATTCGATATATTCTTTATTTACATTTCAAATGATTTCCCCTTTCCTGGATCCCTGCTCCCCGAAAGTCCCATAAGCCCTTTTCCCTACCCCTACCCCCCCATCCACACCTTCCCACTTCCCTGTTCTGGTATTCCCCTACACTGCTGCACTGAGCCTTTCCAGAACCAGGGGCCACTCCTTCCTTCTTGGACATCATTTGATATGTGGATTGTGTCTTGGGTATTCCAAGATTCTAGGCTAATATTCACTTATCAGTGAGTGCATACCATGAGTGTTCTTTTGAGACTGGGTTACCTCACTTAGTATGATGTTCTCCAGCTCCATCCATTTGCCCAAATATTTCATGAATTTATTGTTTCTAATGGCTGAATAGTACTCCATTGTGTATATATACCACATTTTTTTGTATTCATTCCTCCTTTGAGGGACATATGGGATCTTTTCAACTTCTGGCTATTATAAATAGGGCCGCGATGAACATAGTGGAGCATGTATCCTTATTACATGCTGGGGAATCCTCTGGGTATATGCCCAGGAGTGGTATAGCAGGGTCCTCCAGAAGTGTCGTGCCCAGTTTAGCTCAATTTTTTTTGTTTTGTTTTTTTGTTTTGTTTTGTTTTGTTTTTCGAGACAGGGTTTCTCTGTGTAATCCTGGCTGTCCTGGAACTCACTCTGTAGACCAGGCTGTCCTGGAACTCAGAAATCCGCCTGCCTCTGCCTCCCAAGTGCTGGGATTACAGGTGTGCGCCACCACGTCCAGCTAGATCAAATATTTTTAACTGGATAAGATTAACAAAGCAAAGTCATAACCTAATTAGTGAGGATACATGAATTGATTTGCCACTTTAAATTATTATTGTAGGTTGTTTTGTTGTTTTTGTTTTTTGTTTTTTTTGTTTTTTTTCCAGACAGGGTTTCTATGTGTAGCCCTGGCTATCCTGGAACTCAGAAATCTGTCTGCCTCTGCCTCCCAAGTGATGGGATTAAAGTCATGTGCCACCACTGCCCGGCAACTGTGAATCTTATTTTATCTTTTCATCTCCAATTCAAAAGATAGGTCATTTAAAAAATACATCTTAGACAGCCTTAGCGGTGTATTTCTATAGTCCCATCATGTGAGAAACAGCCCAGGCTATATAGAAATATCCTGTCTCAAAAGGATTCCATAAATGAAAAGTATATCTTAATTTATGAAAATTTTTCTAATTTAATCTGAATAGACTCTGACTGGATCAAAAGTAACCTTGGATCCACAGGCAGGCAACAAATTCATGGACAGATCCTGCTCCAGTTGTTGGGGAAACCCACAGGAAGACCAAGCTAAACCTGGGGGCGCAAGGTCACTTTTTTGATTTATAGTCCAGTTTCTGAGAGCCCCCAATGGTTAGTTGTCTCTTTTGGTCTTATGGAGTCTCTATTCTCTCTGGGACCTTCAATTTGTTTCTGTAATTCTTCCACGAGACTCCCTCAGATCCAGCTACTGTTTGTCTGTGGGACTCTGCTTCTGTTTTATCCAGCTGTTGGGTGGAGCCTCTTTTCTTTTCTTTTCTTTTTTTTTTTTTTTTTTTGTTTGTTTGTTTGTTTTTCGAGACAGGGTTTCTCTGTGTAGCCCTGGCTGTCCTGGAACTCACTCTGTAGACCAGGCTGGCCTCGAACTCAGAGATCCGCCTGCCTCTGCCTCCCAAGTGCTGGGATTAAAGGCGTGCGCCACCACCACCCAGCTGGGTGGAGCCTCTTAGAGGACAGTTATACTAAGATGCTGTCAGCAAACATAACAGAGTGTCATTAATAGCATCATTGTGTCTTAGGGTTTCATACTATGAAGTGAAGCAATGACAAGGGCTTCTCTTCTAAAGGACAACATTTACCTGAGGCTCGCTCACAGGTTTAGAGTTTCAGTCCATTATCATTAGGGCAGTAAGCATGGCAGTGTCTAGTCAGGAATGGCACAGGAGCTGAGAGTTCAACTTCTTGTTCAGAAGGAAGGTAGAAGACTGATTCCAGAAAGCTAAGAGGAAGGTCTCAAAGCCCACCCTACAGTGGCACACATCCTCCAAGGTCACACCAGTTCATCAAGGCAACAGTGCCTGAAAGTGACACAACCTAGGCCAAGAATGTTCAAACAACCATACTCTACTTCCTGGCTCCCATAGGCTTGTTGAAATACATGAGTCTGTGGGGGCCATACCTAGCCAAAGCATGAGGAAAAATACATTTAGTCCAACTTCAAATGTCCCATAGTCTATAAAATTCCAAAGTTCAAAGTCTCATGAGATTCATGCAATCTCTAAACTGTAATCCCTTAAGAAATCAAAATCAAAAAGCAGATCACATATCTCCAACATCATGCATGGTATACATGACTATTCTAAAAGGTCATGGTGAAGAAATAATGAACTAAATCAAGACAGAAAGCCATCTGGGCTAACTCCAAACTATCAAAACCCTCTTCAGATATCTAACTCAGTTCATCCTTTTCTTTTTTTGGTTTTTGGTTTTTGGTTTTTTGGAGACAGGGTTTCTCTGTATAGCCCTGGCTGTCCTGGAACTCACTCTGTAGACCAGGTTGGCCTCAAACTCAGAAATCTGCCTACCTCTGTCTCCCAAAGTGCTGGGATTCCAGTCGTGTGCCACCACCGCCTGGCTGCTGTGTGTGCTTTTTGACTGCTGTTTGTAGATCTGACATTCAGTAGCAAAAAAACTTTGTTCTCTTTGGCTGGTTCCACTCCCTGTTAGCAACTTTCCTTGGCAGGTCTCCCACATTTCTGGCATCTCTAATAACTTGTGGTATTCAAAGCAACTTCAATATTACAGCTTCTAATTCCAGTGTCTGAGATACACACATGATCTTCTGGGCTCATCGAAAGAGCTTGGATCACTTCTCCAGTTTCATCCTCTGTAGACTAGAGTCTTGTGAAATATACTCTATTGCTGCTGCTATTCTTGGTGATCATCAACCTATGGTGCTGGCATCTTCAATAACATGGAGTCTTCTGCTGCAGCTAGTCTTCACCAGTAAACTCAGAGGCTGTGTTAACAGTACCAAGTCTCAACTTCTTTGCATGACCAATTCAGTCCTGAGCCATCAAATGCAACTGAGGTTGCACCTTCACCAGTTGCCTTCCCTGGCCCCTCACAGTGAGAAGCCTCAGCTGCTCTGCATGATCCCTTCATACCTTCAAAACCAGTACCACCTGGGTTATTCTTAAACATTACCAAGCTGAAGCTTGAGTTTCAACCTGGCTACCTCTGGAACACAGCTTCTTTTTACTCTCAGAAAACACTTCCCCAGAAGACTTTATCTGAGTGATGCTGGTCTCTTCTCAATCACCACTTACTTATTAGCTCCTGCTAACCAAGATCAAATGTCCTAGTAGTCACTTCTATTCTTGAGGCTATAGCCAGAACCACATGGCCAAAGCTGCCAAGTTCAGCTGCTTGATGGGACTAGAACATAGCCCTTCTTTTTATATTATTACCAGTCTTTCAATGCCCAAGTTTGGCTCTCTTGGAACTTGTTCTGTAGATTGACCTTGAACTCAGAGATCTGCATGGCTCTGTCTCCTGGAATGCTGGGATTAAGGTCATGTACCACCATACCTGGACTTAAGCTTTCCTTCACTTAGAAACTCCTCTTTTTTTTTTTTTTTTTTTTTGATTTTTATAAATTTTTTTTAATTTTTATTTTCTATATTCTATATTCTATATTTACATTCCAAAGGCTTTCCCCTTTCCCAGTTACCCCCCACCATATGTCCCATAATTCCTCTCCCCCCCCCCCGCTATTCCCCACTCGTTCCCCCCCTCCTCATGATTTCTCTGTTCTAGGTCTACAATACTGGATCCAATCTTTACAGGCCCAGGGTCCTCTCCTTTCTTCTTCTTGGGAGTCATTTGACTTGCTAATTGTGCCTTGAGTATTTAGGGCTTCTGGGCTCATTAATATCCACTTATCAGTGGGGTCCTCTGGAAGTGGCATGCCCAATTTTCTGAGGAACCGCCACACTGATTTCCAGAGCGGTTTTACCATTTTGCAATCCCACCAACAGTGGAGGAGTGTTCCTCTTTCTCCACATCCTCGCCAGCACTTGTTGTCTCTCGAGTTTTTAATCTTAGCCATTCTGACTGGAGTGAGGTGGAATCTCAGGGTTGTCTCTCGAAAAACTCGAGAGAAACTCCTCTTTTCAAGGCTCACTTTGAGCTTAGAAATCTGTTTGTCTTTGCCTCCAGGGATTACATTGTAGAGTTTTTTGACTTTTTTTGTTTGCTTGGTTTTGGTTTTGGCTATAATAATGAGGAGTTAAATTTCAGTAGAAATCTTTTTTGATGAACATGGACCCCAGTAAACCCATGACATTTAATATTATATATAATGAGCATAGTAAACCTTGTTAGCCCCTTACCAAAGAAGTTTCTCCAGCTGATTATTTGTTCAAGTTTTTTTGTTTGTTCATTCACAATTTGTCTTCTATCTAGTTGTTCAAAACATATGTCTGTAAACTTTCTTTTCTTCTTCTTTTTTTTTTGTTTTGTTTTGTTTTTTCGAGACAGGGTTTCTCTGTATAGTCCTGGCTGTCCTGGAACTCACTCTGTAGACCAGGCTGGCCTCAAACTCAGAAATCTGCCTGCCTCTGCCACCCAAGTGCTGGGATTTCAGGCATGAGCCACCACGCCTGTGTCTGTAAACTTTCTACTGTTTGACCACTATGTCTATCTCATCAGTGAATGCATTTATTAGTTTTTAAAGTCTGACACCATGATGGTATTGTTCAATATTTTCTTTGACTTTTGTATTATTGGAGCAATCTCATAATAAATGCTGAATTGATGGAATTAAGTATTATTTAATAGTGCATAGAAGCCAGTAGCCATAGCCTCAATAAAGGTTAACCACTTCCATCACCTCACACCAACTATCCACTGACACAGACTTCTTAGTAAGGGGAGAGGCTTAGAGATCACCTATTCCATCTATGCCCGGTTTTTAGTTTACTTGATCTCTGTAGCTCTCCTGTAGTTATCCTAGCTGCTGTGAGTTCACAGGTATAAATAGCCATATCAAGACAACAGCATATCACACTCTCCCCTGTCTTCTTGCTCTTACATTCTTCCTGCTTCTTATCCCCTAAGGTCCCACTAAGCCTGGGGTGGTGTCAATATATATGTCCTATTTATGGTTTAGTCCTTCTCAATCCTTTGAAGGTTATATATTTCTTCATTTCCTGCTGCCCACTGCAAAAAAGCTTCTCTGAACAAGGTTGAGAGCAGCCCACTTCTATAGGTATGAACAAAATATATTTAGAAGGAAATTTAACATCTAGACCTAGGTAAAAAACAATTGCAGATTGTCTATGACCTCTTGAGGTATAGATATCACACTAGGATTATAGTACTTGATGGGAAATTCCCTCCTATGATAGAGGACTCAACCTTAATCAGAAGGTTGTCGGTTAAGCCATGTATTGGTTTACTTATATTAAGGTTCGGTAATGCCGGGAGGTGGTGGAGCATGCCTTTAATCCCAGCACTTGGGAGGCAGAGGCAGGTGGATTTCTGAGTTTGAGGCCAGCCTGGTCTACAGAGTGAGTTCCAGGACAGCCAGGGCTACACAGAGAAACCCTGTCTCGAAAAAACCAAAACCGGAAAAAAAAAAAAGTTCGATAAAATAATACCAAAACCAACTTAGGGATTTTTTTTTTTTTTTTAAATCTTACAAGTTATAGTTCATCAATGACAGAAGTCAAAGCAGGGACTCAAGACAGGAACCTAGAGGCAGAAACTGAAAAAAATATGATAGAGAAATGCTTTTTACTGGCTTGCTTTCCACAACTTGCTCAGCTGACTTTTTATACAACCCAAGACCACATGTCCAGAGATGGTATGGCCCACAGTAGTTGAGCCCTCCTGTATCATTTGTTAATCAGTAAATGCCCCAATTGCTTGCCTACAGAGAAATCTGATAAAAATAATTCTTTAGTTGAGGTTCTCACTTTCTGGATGATTCAAGTCTATGTCCAGTGGACAAAAATTAGCCAGTCCATAACAGTTATGGCCTTATTGCACAGTCAGCTCATTCTCCCTGGTATTGCTGCATGCAGAGTCCAGCACTGGGAAAGACCACTGCTGTCTCTTCTCTGCTAGCAGGCACCCCAAGAAGTACCTGTAGCCACCTGGGAGTCTGCATACCTGTTTCCCTAACCTCAGCAGGCTAATACCCTTCTTAATCTCTTTGACCCTACTAATTTAAGGGTCCTACTAATTTGACCCTACAAATGTTCATAGTTCTCCTAGCACAAGTTATGAGGGTGACTTATGAGGGTCTTTAGAAGGATCCTGCTATGGAAGCTCGTTTGGATAGGTGAGTTCTTAGAATAACATAATTTTACTTTGACTGGGAGGATTTTATAACATTGTTTAAGGTTTGATATTAATTTCACATTAGATTATATTAGATTATTAAGGAAAATACATCTTTCCAAGGGAGGTGCCAAGAAGATTTAGAAGTTTGTTTGTTTGTTTTTTGTTCTTTTTTTTTTTTTTAGTAAATAAATGAATGAATGAACAAACAAATGAACGAAGGAACAAATCATAGTGCTGGAGAATTCTGAGGACTTATAAAAATACCATATGAACTGGGTAATTGGGTAGTATTTCCTGTCCTCCCTGCTGTCTTCTAACCATATGAAAGTGTAGGTTCTTGTGGTCAAGGTAACTTCTCAGCAAATTCAGCAAGGATCCTTCTCTTTCTGCTACAAAGTTCTCAGGCTCTGAAAGACTGAATCACTTCAAACATTTTCTTGCCAGTAATAGAGAGGAACACTAAGATAGATACATATTTGATGTAACTTAGTAATTATGGCCATTTTCTTCATGCCTTTTGTAAATATTTGTGGACTTTAGATGTAACTAGTGTGTGTAACAAATGCCAAGAGTTGGAACTCAAATCTCAGCTCTCTTACTTATGGTTTTGAGTTGTTGTATTTTCCTATTAAAAAGGAATCAAACAGATTATCTATAAAATGATAGATCTGCCCTTGAGAGCTCTGGCAGATGTCTGTCTTTATAAGAACCACACACAGAGTTACTCAACTTTTGGTCAGTTACTATATTTTATTATGTGGCAAACTATGATAAAATATTCAATCAGTCAATGTAAAATTTTTCTACAAACAATCATTTGGTTTATCATGTTATCAACCTCAAGGAAAAAATAGATTAAAAAAATTGAAAAATAGACACACTATGTCGCAAATTTGATTGAGAGCTCTAATTTCTGCTTTCTTTCACATGGTATAAACTTTTATAGGAACCAATAGATCTAAGGGTATTTCAGAAAGATTAAATTATTATTCCAACACAAAGAACAAGAAGCAAGAGGCTTTCAAATGTTCCCATGAAAACAAAAGATCAAAATGATTAGTTTATTAGTAGGCTTTTCCCCATTAGAGGGTTTGCTGCCCTGACAGTGTGAACTGACAGCACTCTTGCCACAGCCTTCTGAGCAATGGAATTGCTTGACCCTAAAAGCAAATTTTCTTGTAATCAAAACCCAATAATCTCTCAGGAGACAGAATAGAAATGATGCTGAATTTGTTCTTTGCACACAAATTGTGAGAGAGCAGAGACAGCATTGGATAGAAAATATCTCTGAGATTGATGCACAGGAGGACAGAACAGTGACCTAAAGGTTGGGGACTCTCCTAGAAATCAGTTCTAGGAAAATGACTTACCCAGACACATCAAAACAAGAAATGAATCTGGTGGTTTTTCACACACCCCTGTAGTACAACATGCACATTGATGAATGCTTGCTTATTTTTCCCTCAGTGAAAATCAAATGCAAAAGTTTGAAGTCACTCTTCTGTGAAATATAGTTGGAATCTCCTCTCAACTATGTACTAAATATGTGAATATTTCCTCCACATTAAATCTTCCTCTGAGTAATCATTATCTCTCTCTCCCCACAAGAGTCTTTCCTAGGAGTAAGTCAACAGTGGCTATCTGATCACTTCACTTCAACCAATGACAGGAAAACTCTTAGAAGAAATGAAAATTCAAATGCTAGTTGCTGAATAGCAAAGATACATCATAATATAAAATCACACAACAAATTTAAAAGTTAGATCTGTTTTTTTTACAAAAGTACTTTTGTTCTACATTACAATAAAATATTTGTTTAAAATTCTAATGGCTGGGTCTAGAGAGATGTTTGGTGTTTAAGAGGACTGTTTTTCCAGAAAACCCAATTTAGATTTCCATCATCCACATGATGACTCACAAGTATCTATAACTCCAGTTCTGGGAGTTCTGATACACTTTCTGGGCTCCAGGAATCACAGGCACACACATAGAGCACAGCTACATACATGCAGACAAAACAAGTAAATGAAACCTAAATATGAATAGTTGCAGAGCTGGGCTTATCCTCCAGCAATTGAAAAAATAGTAATTAAAAAAGCAATATCAGACTCCATTTTGTCCCTCAATTTCATTGTTTTTCAGAAAAAGATTTGAGTATAAACCATTGACAAAATGTTGATGCTTCAAATTAGGGAAAGCCCTACACAAAGCAAGCCATCAAATGTGCAGAAAGCTTTTGGAAAATTCTATAAGTGCATTTTTATTGGTGACTTTCAAGAAGTTATGAATTTTATTTAGGACAAAACAAAGTAATACATTCTTTTCTGTATAAAGGAAATAGGCTTTTGTTTTTGTTTTTGTTTTTTTGAGACAGGGTTTCTCTGTGTAGCTCTGGCTGTCCTGGAACTCACTCTGTAGACCAGACTGGCCTCCAACTCAGAAATCCACCTGCCTCTACCTCCCAAGTGCTGTGATTACAGGCATGCGCCACCACCGCCTGGCTGGAAATAGGCATTTTTATAGAGAAACAATTTTTCTATAGCAGCATCTGTGACCTGGTCACACTCAATTTCCTCTTCTGTAACTGAAGATTCCTTAACACAAGCTCTAAACTTCATATAGAAGAAATACATGATGATAAATTATAAATACTCTGAAATTAAATGTTAAAATTAGCAATGATGGACAAATGTATAACTTCGTACATTATTTTTTAACTATAATTTACATATTCTTTTGCCCTGTCAGAAATGCAGTTTTACTATACAGTAGCCCTTGGCCTGTGGTATTCATAATAGCAGCTGCACCTAAGAGCTATTGTCTACAGTGTATGAATCAGAGAAACTCAGTGTGATGCCCAGAGTTCTGAGCTCTAATCAGTTCTCTGGCAGATTCACAGGTGATATAAGAACTGAAAACCACTGAGCTGGGAACGCTAAACCTGAAGCTCACAAAAATCATTTAACAGCTGTGTGGAAATGTTAGCGATTCCATTTCCAGGTGACACAGAGTCAGAATAAATGAAGAAACTTGTTTAAGTCCAAACATCTTTTCAAAAGAGAGTACCTCCAAGGCCATCACACCTTCCCCCTCAAGAAGACAGCTCAACACGATTGTTCTCCAGGGGCATAATAGGGTTTAAAAATCTGCAACTGTGGACAAGAAATATCAGAAGTTGCTGATCAGCTTGGAGAGCTACAACAGGACATCCTGGGATGAATTTCCCAAACTTGGATGAGGTAAGTATTTTATGGAAATTCTAACAAAACCTTACAATGTGACTTAGTTTGGAAAATCAAGACAATCATTATAGCAAAAAAGCAATGGCACCTTACTGAAAATAAACAGGTTTTTAAAATTCATATAAACATAATGAGTGTCCATGTGAGAAGACTAGAAAAGTTAACATGTTACATTCTTGCATATGTGACACTTCTGTAAACTGTTAAAGCACTTCTGCAACAGCTCTCAGATGTCAACAAGAGAGACAGCCAAAGTAGACAAGCTCAATGTGATTGTTACTCTGTCCCTGTGTCTTTTTTATATACATATAAAATTTTATAACTTGAAGTCAATATTGTTGCTTAAGCAACTAAGTCTTAATTTTTTTTCCGTATTAAAATGCTTACTTTTAAGCTGGTGGAACTATGTGTGTGGATCCAGGGAGCAAACATGCCGCCTACCTCAATTATATGAATGTTCAGTATTACTCAGCTTAATCACTTCTCAGTATATTAGTTTGGTTTGTCAGATTAAAATGATAATATTAAATGAACTGGTTTTGTTTGTCAGATTAAAATATTAATTTAAAGCCGGGCGTGGTGGCGCACGCCTGTAATCCCAGCACTTGGGAGGCAGAGGCAGGTGGATTTCTGAGTTCGAGGCCAGCCTGGTCTACAGAGTGAGTTCCAGGACAGCCAGGACTACACAGAGAAACCCTGTCTCGAAAAAACAAAAAAAAATATTAATTTAAATGAACCAATGTAAAATGAATTATGAACAGTAATTATAAATATGTTTGTAATTTTACCAACCTCAAAGAAAAATACTATCAAAACATAGAATTTGGAAAGATGAAAACTGAGAAACAAGGCAGATCTTTGATTTGCTCTGATTTCTTTTGTGATTATGAGGCGTTGAAGAAATCAAACAGTATGAGGATATTCTAGAAAGATTCAAGTTATGACTCAAGTACACAAAACAGGAGGCAAGTAGCTTTCAAACACAAAAGGTTTACCAGATTGAATGAAAGTTATCTAGTTGTTTTTTTTTTAATCAGTGGTTTATTTTCTTATAGATGCAGGATCTTTCTGTGGAGCCCACACTGGTTTAAATTCAGCATGCTGCTGCCACATGTCCTGGGACTCATTTTCTCATGGCATCTAAGACCACTTACATTCAAATTCCATCATCCTGTCAGATATTTAAGTGTTGGTTTGGAAAGATTTGGTATGTAGATCATTCTTTGTGAAAGACATGTGAGGTAGGTGGAGTGAGTTTGTTCTGACACTAAAGAGATGACACTAGATGAAATTTCGTCAAGATTGAAAATGGTGACCTTTTATTTTGCAATTGCATTTGTAAGCACATGATTTTTTTTTGTTTTGTTTTGTTTTGTTTTTTTGAGACAGGGTTTCTCTGTATAGCTCCGGCTGTCCTGGAACTCACTCTGTAGACCAGGCTGGCCTTGAACTCAGAAATCCACCTGCCTCTGCCTCCCGATTAAAGGCGTGCGCCACCACCGCCGCCCGGCAAGCACATGAATTTTAAGTACACACAAAAATACCTGATGTTGTTTCACATGACTTAAAACCTTAAAAGACTGAAAAACTATATTTGCTTTCATTGTTTCAAACTAACTAGTGGAAAATAAACGAAGAAAGTTGACACTTGATTAAATTCTCATCAGTCCTCAGACACCAACATGCATGTTTCAAGGGGAGAATGATGGGTTATTTCCTATCCCTCATTATCAAAACAACAGACCATGAACTAAAACATGACTTCTATCTGAAACATAAATGACTTTAAATATGCAGTCTCATTGAATATTAACCATTTTCCTCCACATCTTAAACCACGTCAAGAAATTACCACTAACAAAAATTAGTCAGTCTAGATTTTTAATATACAACCACTGTGGCTGATCCCCAGGCCTTTACCTTCTTAGATATTGGACTGTTCAATCCATCTGCAGGAACATATAAATTATATTTGTTTCTTTTTGACTTACACACATTCTAAAATACTTCCTGGGCTAGACTCTTATTTTATTTTTAGATTGAATTACAAGTGAGCAAATCATATCCACTTTCTTACCTTATATTTTAAAAAGCATCCATTTACAAATTTTGGCTAACAAAAATTTGGTTATCATTGCCAAATGACTTGGGTAAACAGCTAATCTTTGGTTTATAAGTATTTTGTTGCCTTCTGTAGTAGATATGTTGAATGTCTTCATTTTAGTTAATAAAGTTTTTTTTCCTTGAGATTATTGATCTTTTGTCAGCTGAATGCTAACAGGTGATATTCCTGAGATGGTCTGCCTCGAATTATTATATAATGGGTGACATATTTGCTCTTATCGGGCAAGGCCATAAGAGAATTCATTTTAGGAAAGATTCCAGGTCTTAATATTCATTTTCTGTTATTATTAAACAGATATACCAATCACTAGGTATTAGTCCACCCCTTTTGAGCAGATCTCTGTAGATCTAGGAAGATGTACTATCTTATACTGATGCTATATAGACAAATAGATGACTTAAGTCTTCATGATGATCCTTTAAGAATTCCTAAAATTATATCTGTGATTATTAAGCTTTTTATAGTGGGACTGCTATTAGGTCCTTTTCTGATAGTCAAAACTGCAGTGAGATCTCGGCCAGTCTCCCATGTGTCTCTGGTTAAATGCCTCTTAGATAGTAACCAGACTTTCTCTTACTCAAATCAAATTCCAAAAGGTTGTAAAACAATTAACCAAAGGTCATAAAAAGGGAACTAATGATTTATTATGGGTGTTAGAACAGAAAATAAAGTATTGGTTGGGTTTATCTAACACAAGATTTCACTAATAACTTAGTTATGGGTTTAAACCTTCAGCGAACCTGTGGAGCTTTGATAGGTGATGGCTGTTTAGCCAGATAATTACTCCTAATGGATATACTTGTAAACATGCTCTTTTGTGTTTCAATTTATGATTTGATTTTTTTTTTTTCGAGACAGGGTTTCTCTGTGTAGCCCTGGCTGTCCTGGAACTCACTTTGTAGACCAGGCTGGCCTTGAACTCAGAACACCTGCCTCTGCCTCCCAAGTGTTGGGATTACAGGCGTGCGCCACCACTGCCTGGGTGATTTGATTTTTTGTGAGAACTTTTGATGACGTTTTAACACATGACCATGTATTTTGAAAGATGTTTTAAGTGCTTAGAACAAAGCAAAGAGTCAGAACTGAGTTGAGGAGAAGTGTTTTAGACAGAATACTCAGACAAAAAGAGAATCCCCCCCCTTAGATCTTTCCACTTTTCCCCTTAGATAGCTTTCATAGGAAACTTTTTACAACTTAGTTACTTTTTAAAGTGTCCCTTTTCCTTCCTGTGACTTCTAACTAGCAGGTTGGATGTTAGGACCATACAGTTCTTGCTGAGATAGAATAAAGGACACATTACTTAACACTCTGCTGTTAGGCTACAGGCGTTAATCCCCTAAACCAACAAACAGCCTTTTACCCGCAGAAAGAGCAAGAAAGGTTTTAGGATTTTTTTTTTTAGAAGTTATTATCAGCATTTCAGTATAGTTATAGAGCTAGAAAGTCCAGAGGCACGCCGGGCGTGATGGCGCACACCTGTAGTCCCAGCACTTGGGAGGCAGAGGCAGGTGGATTTCTGAGTTCGAGGCTAGCCCGGTCTACAGAGTGAGTTCCAGGACAGCCGGAGCTACACAGAGAAACCCTGTCTCAAAAAAAAAAAAAAAAAAAAAAAAAAAAGAAAGTCCAGAGGCCCTCAGACTTTAAAGTCATCACCAGAGTTCTACTCTGTGCACTCCCCCAATACCCTTGCCAGGTCAGGAGGCTCTGGACAATCTTTCAAATGTATAAAATAATTTTGGGACTTTTGTGTTCTATGATATTAAATAGTTTACTTTTATTCATAAGTACAAGTTTTGCTGTACACCCCAAATAAAAAGGAAATTTGCAATTCTTTTTAAAAATAATACACTTCTCAATACTTCTTATATAATTGCTTTTGTATAGTTCATTTAAAAATAACTTAATTTCTATGCACTTTAACCCAGTGAGGAACAACCAGTGACCTGTAAATCCCATAAATGTGAGACATTACTACCTCTTCCTTCCAAGTGACAAAACACTTCCTCTTCTGGCTTTCCTATATCTATAATGTAAGCAGAAGACTTGGGCTATAACATTGGGTGTTCTAGCTGGAGACACCAGCTTAGAGAAAAAACAGAAAGAAGACCCTAAATAGCAGTCATTTCCACCAAAGTTGGTGGCTTTGGTACTCATTTTTGGAAAGCAGTCTCCTGGAGTTCAGAATCCAATCTATGTATCACTAGTTTGGCAACCATTGTCTGAGCCCACTTATGGCAGTATTGTGAACTGCGCTGGGTCATTCTTGGTCCTGGGCTAATCTGTTTCAAGTTTGGTTACCTGCTTTCCAAAGAGATCCTGTGATGTACCTACTATTGTTTTAAAATCCTGTTTAATTAAATAGAAAAATAAAATAAAATATATTTCCAAATTTGATACAAATACAAGAAAGTTGAGTAATGTATGAAGAATAATGTATAATATCTTTAATGAAATAATCCCAGGGGTTTGTGATACTGTTATCACAAACAGTGACCAAAGGGAGCAGGAAGAAGCTTGAGTTTCAGTGGGATGTCTTAAATTCATTTTTCCCCATGTTATATTACAACTCAGACTCATTCTTTTACTTAGAAAACAAAGAAAAAACTTTCTTCAATTTGACCATGATGCCACATTTTTTTTCTGTTAGTTGCATCTATGTCACATTTCTCAAATAAAACATATCTGTTACATCTCTTACACAACCTTAGTGTGTTGCTATTCTGAACACCTCCTTGCTCTGTGGAAGTGAAATAAAATCCTTATGTTTTGTCTAGGCTGGATTACTCTCAGAAACAGAGCCTAGTCTGAGTAAAAACAAGTTATGTGGAAGGCACACTGCCTTTCATTTGGTTTCACTTTTGTGAGTTATGTTTCTTTAATTATTTATTTAAATTGTTGATATTATAATATATTTACATAGTTTTTCTTCATTTCCTTTAATCCATGAAACCCAGCCTATACAATGCACTTTGGACCCAAAATTGTTAATAAGAAATTGCAGAAATCAATAATTCATAAAAATTTTTGTGTGGTTCATTTACTGCTTTGGGGATTCATTATTCTATTCTTAACTTTTTTTTCCTATTTAAAGAAGCTTTACTGAAGAGTGGATATTTTTCTGCTGAAAACACGAACATGCACAAAAAGTGGCTTTGATGAACATTTGGCATGATGCTTTCACGACAATTTGAGTTCATGGGAATTGGTATGTATAGTACTTTTTTCAATATTTTTGTGTGATTGTATTAACTGTCACAAGTTTTGGCTATATATATATATATTTGGATATATATATATATATATATATATATATATATTTGGATATATATATATGTATATATACATATATATATATATATATATATATATATAAAGCAGAGTAGTAACTGATGCCTGTTTTTATTGTTTAAGCCACTATTTTTGGGGGGTTGGGGTGGTTGGTGATACAATCAATTAGCTTGTTTGTGAAAGGGAAAAATTCTGTTGAGTGAGTATTTTGCACTGGGATTAAGGTTGTGTGCACTGCCAGGAGCAGCTGAATTTCTTAAAAAAGAAAAAAATGAAGAAAGAAAGAAAAAAAGAAAGAAAGAAAGAAAGAAAGAAAGAAAGAAAGGAAGGAAGGAAGGAAGGAAGGAAGGAGAGAAAAAAGACAGAAAGAAAGACAGAAAGAAAGACAGACAGACACAGGCAGACAGACAGGCAGACACACACACATATATATATATATATATATGTATATATATATATATATATATATATATATATATATTTACATTAATGTAATTCCACCCGTATAGAATGAGTCTGGTACTAGAAATTAAAAAAATTCCAGAGAAGAAAGGCACAGACCAACACAGACACAAACGTTTTTCTTTCAAATAGTGAAATATGTGTAAGATACATTGACACAATCTTGGCATATAATTCATGGGAGTAAACAACCACTCTTTGATTGAAATTAAGTTACAATCCATGAAATGGATCCCATCCCTGATACCGTTGGATGGCCAAGAACTTGAGACTAGATAGGCCAAGGATACAGAGGAATACCTAATACTGCTAAAGAGATACAGCAATAAAATTGCTCCACACAACATTCTGCAATATATGTAGATTAGTGCCTTGCTCAGCATCTTCAGAGATCCTTCCACCTGCAGGATATGGGAACAGAGACAGAGATTCCCAATTAAACAGTGTGCAGAGAATAAAAGACTTAGAAGCACTCACTCCTACATGAGATGTCTCTATCAAATATCTTCCCGCATAGCTCAAAGAATCCTGCAAAAGAGGAGGCAAAAAGAATGTAAGATCCAAAGGGTTGAAAGAGTGTAAGAGCCAGAGAGGATGAGGGCACTAAGGAAATGAGGCCTTCTAAACACAAGAGTACTAAAGCACATGTGAATTCTGAGAGACTGGTAGAATGATCAGGGCCTGCAGAAGTGCACCAGATGGGGTCCCAGCACTGAGAAGAGAAGTGGACATAGTCCCTCTATGTCTTAGTTAGGGTTTCCATTTCTGTGAAGAGATCATAATCAAGGAAACTCTTATAAAGGACATCATTTAAATGGGATTGGCTCACAGGTTCAGAGGTTCAGTTCATTATCATCAAGGTAGGAGCACGGCAGCATCTAGGCAGGCATGGCACTGGAGGAGCTGAGAGTTCTACATCTTGTTCTGAAGGCAAACAGAAGAGTGGCTTGCAGGTGGCTAGGTTGAGGGTCATAAAGCCTATGTCCACAGTGACACACTTCATTCAGTAAGGTATACATGTGTACTGTGAAATAATTAAAATAGAGTACCACCCTGCCAGGCCTCTGCTCCAAGTCTCACTCTCCTGCCCAGCACCCACTACTTCCAAGTATCTGGCAAAGCATGACTCTTAAACTTGAGTAGTTAACCAAATATATTCAAGTATATGTAACTCCCAATTACATAATGTCAAATTATAATTTAAAGTTTTATCTCAATATTTCTACCCTCTAAGCACACCATAAACACATTTGATACCATCTGGATCTGCATCTCCTCCTCTGCTCCCTTGAGCAGGTCCCAGGCTCCCTTTCTCTCTGCCCCTTCTTCTCTTAGCTCCTCCTCCTCTATCCTCTCCCCCCCGCCCCCCCCCGCAATCACTGGCTTCTCACTGCCTCAATGTGAATGGATAGGAAATATCTTGCATCATAGATGTTTTGAAGTACTATATTTAGTTTAAATAGATTACTGGTTCATAATTCATTTTAGGAAATATGTTTTGTTACATGGGAGAAAACCTAAAAAAAAGATAAAGAAAATATCTCATATATATTTTTAAATATCAATTTAACACAAGTTACAAGAATCATAATTACATAGAAAAAGCAACAGTGGATCATCCAAATATATGAAGAAATGTGATTAGACATAATATAATTTTGATAAGTTCAAAATCCCAAATTTATGAGCACTGTCTTTAATAATAGAGTTAGGGAAATGGGATGCTTAAAGTGAAGGAGTGAGGTTAGATTTCAGAATCATTTAAATAGTACACATTAAGATGGGATTAAAGGGGCTGGAGAGATGGCTCAGCAGGTTAAGAGCACCAACTGCTCTTCCGAAGGTCTGAGTTCAAATCCCAGCAACCACATGGTGGCTCACAACCATCCATAACAAGATCTGACGCCCTCTTCTGGAGTGTCTGAAGACAGCTACAATGTACTTACATATAATAAATAAATAAATCTTTAAAAAAAAAAGATGGGATTAAAAACTTAGATATAATAACCAACTGTAAAATTACTAGAAAAAAATATGGGAAGGACATTGTACATGACATGAGTTTGTGCAAAGACTGTGTAAGAATCTAAAGCCATTGATAACAAAAGGACAAAATGGATCAAACATGGTTCTTTCTGTTTGAAAGCTTTTGGCAAAACAAAAGAAATAATTATTGAGCAGATCGTCTATAGAAGGGAGGATCAGAATCTACAGTATATAAATTATTTAATATAGATTTAATATAGATTTATGATTACCTAGAAAGAATAGTGTTAAAAGTAGTTTATATTTGTTGATTATAGTCGAAGTTAATGTATCATAAAGTTGAAAATATCCAAAAAGGAATTTGAAAGTATGCAAGATAGTTGGTATTGGTCTCAACTGATCAACCTGTAAGTACAAATAAAGCAAATTATTATACTACATCCCTGTTTAGTTGCTTTTCTTTGCTTGATGAATCACCACAACCAAAGGCATCTTACAGAAGGAAGAATGAGGCTTTAAAGTTTCAGGAGTGCAAGTCTGCAATGGTAGAGAATGCACGACAGCAGGAGCAGGAAGCCAGAGATCATATGTCAAATTTAAAAAGAATTGAATGTGTACAAGGTTATAATCTCTGAAAGTTTACCTCCAGTGAAGTACTTCTTTTAGCCAAGGCTTGAAGTGGAAACATCTAGATTTTTGGAAAGCTTGTCATTTCAAATGATGTTTTACTGGGGCACACAGGTGAAAGGTTGTGTTGCTAGAGCAAACAAGTGAGACTGAAACAGATGCAGAGACCCACAGCCAAATAGTGGATGGAGCTCAGTAAGTCTTACTGAAGAATGGATGGAAGGGTTGAGAGACCCAGAGGGGTAGAATGGTCTTCATGTGGGTTCCCCAAACCTGTTGCCTGTTTGTGGATCTTGTTCCCCTAACTGGGCTGCATATTCAGGACACAGTGGGAGATGATGAATCTAGTGTAGATGAGGGCCTGGAGGATGGTGGTGGTAGGGCATCATTCAGAATGTATAAAACTTCTGGCATGACATCATGAAATTGAAAGGAAGATAGATGCAACTTAAAAAAAAATCACCCCAAGAGGGAACCAAAACCTAAAAACACAAATACAGTAGGCATTTACTTATACATGGTATTAGCTATTAGATAAATGATATTCTAGCTACAATCCACAAACCCAGAAAGGATACAGGAAAAGAAGAGGCCCATGAGGGGGAAGTATGGATCTCCCTAGAAAGGGAAAATAGGATAGATTCTGTGGATGAATGAGGGTGCCTGAGGACGGGAGTGGAGGATCAGCAGGGAGATGGAGGGAGAGTACAGTACAGAGAAAAACAGCTGGAACTAGGGGACATGACAGGTTAGTGTAGAAACTTAATGTACTACTAAATTCCTAGAATCTAGAGGGTGATCTTTGTGAAGACTCATTCTAATGGAGAATACAGTCTGAACGGGCAATCCTTTGAAGTTAAGCAGGATTTCAGTGGTGGGAATGGGTTATATTCAGTTGAGTTGTTTTCTACAGAGGTCAAGTGGCGATCCCTAAACAACTCAGGCTAATGGTAGGACAAAGGGTATAAACCCTGGGGTGGGGAGGTCTTACACAAGCTTTGTGTTATGATATGTAAGTTTCTTAAGAATACCATCTTCTATACTACTTACATGGGAGAAATGGAAGAACTCTAAGAGGTCAGCAGAAACTCTCATACAATGGGACACACTCAGGAGGATTCTAATGAAACAGTGCTACCAAAGAGAACTCAGGGTATCTCAAGAACATTCCTGACCAAGTCTGTTGTCACCTTAGGGCTGATAACCACAGCTCTTCATGGTAGAAAAGTTGTGTTCTCCAAATCTGAAGCAACCCCTTCCAAACGCAATGGCCCCAGATCATTACCAGCTCTCCTAAGCATATTCCTGGTTTTAGAGAAGGATCTCTGTTTTATCTTTCTCTACCTCAAGGCCTTATGGAAAAACCCCAAAGTCTAGGCACTAGGTACTGCCTCTGCCAAGCATGTTCCAGGGTTTCAGAAGGAGCTATATCATTCTTCATACAAGTAGACCTCAGGGAAAGACTAGCTTGATCAGGCCAGCACTCAACAAAACAGTAATTTTTCTTTTTAACCACATCAAATAGTTGTCATCTTGCCCATGTAGCAAAACTATGCTTTTCTCTAAGAAAAATAAACAAAAAAAAAAAACAAAAAAACTGAACCTTTGTGGCACTCCAGGCCTTAATGTTGATTGTGATCCTGCAGTGTCACATTGAGCAGCTTATTAGAGCACTCTGATATGTAGATGGGCCTAGTGGCTGGTTGTAAATCAGGGTTGTTTTCCTTTCTTATGGTTTGAAGACATATATCTGGGCAATCCTGGTGAACAGCATGTGTATCCTAGCACTCTAATCTCTAACAGGCCCGGTTAGCATACTACTGATGGTTGGGTGGTTTTGGTTTTTGCTTTTTGTTTGTTTGTTTGAATTCGTTACAGGGTTTCTCTGTATAGCCCTGGCTATCCTGAACCTCATTCTGTAGACCAGGCTGGCCTTGAACTCAGAAATCCACCTGCCTCTGCCTCCCAAGTGCTGGGATTAAAGGTGTGTGCCACCACTGCAAGCATCTGTGGGTGTTTTACAGGCAGTCCTCCCTCAGCTAAATTCTGCTTGGTCTGACTTAGTATTTCCTAAGCATTAGTGAATCCTTTACATCTTAAGTTCTACTCTTTTACATCAGAGTTTAATATTGGATTGCTAGATGCAACTTCCACAAAATTAACTCCAACTGCATCTTACACCTTAATGTGAAATGCTAAGGGCAGAATATGTAGAAACTAGGGTTTGGCATCTGGCCAAGGATGTTTCTACACACAAGCCATTATGCAGATGCAGCCCCCACAGTGAAGTTATTCAGAGGTTATCACTGGGTCTAGGGAGTAGTTAGAACCACAAAGGACTCTACAGACTGCAGCCTGTTCCCACCTAACACGGTGGAAAGACTCACCAAACCAGCTCCCGCAGCTCAGCCCCCAGCACCTCCACACTGTTAGCAATGACCCTGTGCTCACTATGTTGAAACTTCGCCTGATTGCACCTCACAGCACCCAGCAGCAGGGATCAGAGAGTAGGACACCAGACCACTCAAGCAGGCTCAGCAACTTCCGGCTCCAGGAAGAACCTCCCTCCTCTTTGACTGGCAGGTCTGTCTGAAGGATCTGATTGGCTAGTTGTCTTGAGTGACATGAGCACCTAGGGTTCAAGTTTGGTGGAGGGCCACACCAGAGTGCTTACAGGCCCAGACTTCCTCCAGATAAGAGGCAGACTTTTTCCGAATCTTCAGGGGTTTGCATTTCAGTAGCTCTTTTGCCTGCTCTCCAATATTTGTCTTCCTACCCAGGGTCAGAGATGACCCAGAACTCCAGCTTGCATTGCTCAGCAGCTAGCTCCCCCCTTTCTGGGCATCGAACCTGTGCTCACTAGGTCCTGATTGCAAGATTTCCTGAGCTCCCTTCACAGCACTCAGTTGGTACTTCCACTCCCCCCTCCCCCCCCCCCCCGCCCATTACCAAATTGCAGCGAAGTTACTAATCTATTCTACAAGTGGAAGGGTGCTAAGAATATAAACAATTTAAAGAGGCATTTTAGGAAACAAAGGGTGTTTTTGTTTTTGTTGTTGTTGTCGTCGTCATTGTTGTTGCTGTTTTGCTTTTTGTGGCTTCACATTGGATTCAGGGAAACTGGAGCTACTGCACACCTGGTAGGTATGAGACAAGCCTGTGAGAAAGCAGGAAATAATGACAAACACGGTGGAGCACTAGTATTTGCTGGCAAGTCTTCTCTGTGGCAGACAAGGAGATCCTAGCAGTCATTTCCAAAACAATGATTTCCATCAAGAAAGGACATACTGCAATTTTTCTGAGGGAGTCTGGGTATATTCACTTACAGATTTTCCTACTCCTGTACTAGTCCTCTTCTCTTCCTTTTTTTCCTCATCTCTCCTCTTATATTCCCAAGGAATAGAGACCAGTAGCATTTCTTGCAGAGCAGAAAAAGAGTTTTATTTGGTATTTAGAACAACCTTTATTTTTCTTTGTACTGATGATACAAATTTTGCCTTGAGAACTGTGATGGTTTGTATATGATTGGCCCAGGAAGTGACCTCATTAGGAAGTGTGGCCTTGTTGGAGTAGGTGTGTCAATGTGGGTGTGGGCTTAAAACCCTCACCCTGGCTGCCTGGAAGTCAGTCTTCCACTAGCCACCTTCAGATGAAGAGATAGAACTCTTAGCCCCTCCTGCACCATATCTGCCTGGATGCTGCCATGTTTCTGCCTTGATGACAATGGACTGAACCTCTGAGCCTGTAAGCCACCCCCAATTAAATGTTGTCTTTTATAAAACTTGCATTGGTCATGGTGTCTGTTCACACCAGTAAAACCCTAACTAAGACAGAAGTTGGTACCAGGGACTGGGTTATTGCTGTGATAGGTATGACCATGCTTTTGTTTGGAAGAATGTGGATTTTGGGACTTTGGATTTGGAAAGCTATGGAATGCTTTAAGTGGGGCTTAATGGACCAGCCTAGTAGGAATATGGAAGAGAGTGGTGCTGAAGGTCATTTGAACTGTGTAGGCCTGACGGCCCAAGAGGTTTCAGTGGAGAAGAACTTTAATACGTGGCCAAGAGACTGTTTTTGTGATGTTTTGGTGAAGAACATGGCTGCTTTTTGCCATTGCCTGAAGAGACTGCCTAAGGCTAAGGTAAAGAGATTTATATTAACTGCATCTGCAAAGGAAGTCTCAAAAAAGCCCAACAAAGACTTTGTTCTCTGGTTAAGTCTGATGAAGAGAATTTTGAACAAACATAGCAAGCTGAGAAAGGAAAAGTACAAAATATATAGTTTGAGTATTAAAGGAACTCCAGGAAGTGAAATGGAGCTGAATTCAAGGATATTGAATTAAAGGAGTGGCGACCTTGGGGCAAGATTCCACCCAGGTAACTTTAGGTCCAGGCATGGTAGTACAAGCCTTTAATCCCAGGAGGCAAAGATAAGCAGATCTCTGAGTTCAAGGCCAGCCTTGAACAGAGTAACTTCTAGGTGAAGAAAAACTTTAATCCAGGCTTGGTGGACCACACCTTTAATCCCAGTGCTTAGGGGACAGGCATGCAGATCTCTTGAGTTCCAAGTCAGTCTAAGGAGCAAGATTCAGGACAGCCAACTTAGGCAGTGAAGGAGCTGGGAAAAAGGAAGCTAGTGATAATGTTCCAGCTCCTGCAAGCAGCAGAACTCAGCAGATTCAGCCATGTGTCTCTGGCTTTATATTCAAGAGAAAAAGGAGACTACTGAAACAATTGATGCTGGTTAGCTGGAGCTAAGAAATTAGTGGTGATTAAGAAAGGACCAGCATCACTGAGGTGAAATATGGGAAGTGTTTTCTGGGAGCACAAAGAAGCTGTATTCCAGAGATAGCCAAGTGTTCCTCATGCTGCAGCTGTACTTGGTAATGTGTAAGAATCATCCAGGTGGTACTGGTTTTGAAGGCATGAAGGCATCATGAAGAACAGCTGAGGCTTGGTACTGTGAGCGGCCATGGAAGGCCATTGGTGAAAGTGTACCCTCAGTTGTAATTGACAGCCCAGGACTGAAGGGGTCATGCAAAGGAGTTGAGACTTGGTACCATGAAGAGAGCCTATGATAGGCTTTGGTGAAGCATAGTTGCAGTGGAAGACCCTAGCATATTGGAGATGCCAGTACCATGGTATGACCACCAAGAACAGCAGTGGCAGTGGAGTGGATCAATCTGAATTTAGAGTGCTACAGAGGGCAGAGCTGGAGAAGTGACACCAGCTCTTTGGAGATACACAGAAGATCATGTGTGGATCTCAGACTTTGGAACAAGAAGCTATGAAGCTGAAATTGACTTGGGCTACCCAAGATATTAAAGATGCCAGGGTCACAGGATGCCTGCCAAGGAAAGCTGCTAACAGGGAGTGGAACAAGCCCAGGAGAAAGAACCTAGTTGCAGTCAACAAGGATGAAAAAGGAGTTGGATATCTGAAGACTGCTTTGCCATCAGACATGGAGATGCAGAGTTTGGACTTTGCCCAGCTGGTTTCCTGTCTTGCTTGGAGGATTACAGTTAAGTGATTGAGTGAATCTCAGAAGAGACCTTGAACTTTGGACTTTTAACAGTGTGGAGACTGCTATAGACTAAAGGGACTTTTGAAGTTGGACTAAATGTATTTTGCATTATGCTATGTTTAAGTATGGCCCCCCATAGACTAATGTTTGAACAAGCCTATGGGGGCCAGGGAGTGGAATGTGATGGTTTGTATATGATTGGCCCAGGAAGTGACCTCATTAGGAAGTGTGGCCTTGTTGGAGTAGGTGTGTCAATGTGGGTGTGGGCTTAAAACCCTCACCCTGGCTGCCTGGAAGTCAGTTTTCCACTAGCCACCTTCAGATGAAGAGATAGAACTCTTAGCCCCTCCTGCACCATATCTGCCTGGATGCTGCCATGTTTCTGCCTTGATGACAATGGACTGAACCTCTGAGCCTGTAAGCCACCCCCAATTAAATGTTGTCTTTTATAAAACTTGCATTGGTCATGGTGTCTGTTCACACCAGTAAAACCCTAACTAAGACAAGAACAAAGGAAGATTTCTTTCAGGTTGCAGATTCAGTCATGGTGGTGGTACTCAGCATTCATGTAACTTCTTCCCAATTAGAGTCTCTCAAAGAACAACTGCAGAATGTTGTCTTTGTCCTGTGTGGATGAGTGTTTTCCAAAGTCTGTGTACTGGCTGGTTTTGTGCGTCAACTTGACTCAGGCTGGAGTTATCACAGAGAGGAGCTTCAGTTGAGGAAGGGTGTCCATGAGATCCAGCTGTGGGCATTTTCTCAATTAGTGATCAAGGAGGGAGGGCCTCTTGTGGGTAGTACCATCTCTGGGCTGGTTGTTTTGGGTTCTATAAGAAAACAAGCTGATCAAGTCAGGGGAAGCAGGCCAGTAAGAAACATCCCTTCATGGCCTCTGCATCAGCTCCTGCTTCCTGACCTGCTTGAGTTCCAGTCCTGACTTCCTTTGGTGATGAACAGCAGTGTGGAAGTGTAAGCTGAATAAACCTTTTCTCCCCACCTTGCTTCTTGGTCACGATGTTTATGCAGGAATAGAAACCCTAAGACAAATTGGTACCAGCATAGTGTGGTATTTCTGTGACAACCTGACCATGTTTTGGGAGGACTGTGGAAGGACTTTGGAACTTTGGGCTAGAAGATCCATTTGATGTTAAGAGCTCTGTGGGATGTTGTGTAGGAACTTGGAAGATAATGTTGAGAACAGTGCAGAAGATGGAGGCCTGGCTTGTGAAATTTCATAGGAAAGATTAAAGACTCTTATCATGGCCGTTGCTATTTTGATTGTGAAGATTCTGTGGTTTTTGTTTGCTGGGGCTGAAGAATTATCTGTGATTAACAATATTCCAGAACTACTAAAGTGAAAACTTTGCATTACTGGGACTATTGATGCTGGTTAGCTGGAACTAAGAAATTAGTGGTGATTAAGAAGGGACCAGCATCACTGAGGTGAAACTTCTGGGAGTGTTTTCTGAAAGCACAGAGGCTGTGTTCCAGAGATAGCCAAGAACACCTTATTCTGTGGCTGGACTTGGTAATATTTAAGAGTCACCCAGGTGGTACTGGTTTGGAAGGCATGAAGGGGTCATGGAGAGCAGCTGAGGCTCAGCACTGTGAGAGGCCATAGAATGACATTAGTGAAGGTGCAGCCTCAGGTGCAATTGATGGCCCAGGACTGAAGGGGTCATGCAAAGGAGTTGAGGCTTGGCACCATGAAGAGAGCCTATGAGAGGTTATTGGTGAAGCCTAATTACAGCGGAAGATGGTAGTGTTAGGAAATGCCAGTACCGTGAGATGACCACCAAGAACAGTAGCAGCAGTGGAGTACAGCCATCTGGAGCCTAGAAGGCAAGGTGTCTGCTACAAAGGGCAGAGCTGGAGAGGTGACCCAAGTCCTTGGAGGAGCCTAGAAGATCTTGGGTGGATCCCAGACATTGAAAGGTTGGTGTTTTATTTTGCTTTTGATTGTGCCTGTGCCCTGATAATTTTCCCTCTTGAAATAAGAAGGCATTTTAGTGGAACCCACAGTTAGGAGACTTTGAATTTTTGAGAGATTTTGAATTTTAAAAGATATTGGATATTTTAAAGAGATTGAACTTTTAGTATGTAAAGACGTGGGACTATTAATGTTATTTAGATCTTGGGGATGAATAAGAAAGAGTTGAGGCTTCATATTGATGTGTTTATGTATCAAGTTGACAAGGGGTCATTTGTACTGGCTGGTTTTGTGTGTTAACTTGACACAGGCTGGAGTTATCACAGAGAAAGGAGTTTCAGCTGGGGAAGTGCTTCCATGAGATCCAGCTGTGGGGCATTTTCTCAATTAGTACTCAAGAGGGGAGGGCCCCTTGTGGGTGGTGCCATCTCTGGACTGGTAGTCTTGGGTTCTATAGGAGAGCAGGCTGAGAAAGCCAGGGGAAGCAAGCCAGTAAGAAACATCCCTCATGGTCTCTGCATCAGCTCCTGCTTCCTGATATGCTTGAGTTGTAGTCCTGACTCCCTTTGATGATGAACAGCTGTATGGAAGTGTAAGCTGAATAAACCCTTTCCTCCCCAACTTGCTGCTTGGTTATGATGTTTGTACAGGAATAGAAACCCTGACTAAGACAGTCTGCATTCAGAATATCATTTTTGAGGGTCTGAAAATTTCATAGTATTTTTCTAAATTGTAAATAAAAGCCAAGGTTTTATTTTTTACTGTGTTTCTTGGTGATTATCACACCATTTTCCCAATCATTACATTTTCCAAACATTTCTCTCCAAATAGGTAAAGGCTTTAGTTTCAGTTTATAATTACTATTGAGTTTATGAGATAAGCATGGGCTGTTTCCAATAATATCAAATTATATAACTATAATTTATAATAACTGATTTTTTGTTATATGATATAAAAATATAAATAATAAATGTATAATACATAATATAGATTATATAATTATATGTACGAATAAAAATATAACATATATTTAATAGTTACATATAACTATATAACACATTACATATATTATACATATATTACATAATATATTTTGTATATATTATAAAAGACTCGTTTGAAGACCATACTGCTGTTGCCTTGACTCACAGAAGATGTTTAAATCAGCGCTCATCACATAGAAGCACAGAAAGATAGAATAAAACTGTAAAATGTGTGAGACAATTAAGGCTAACTTAGGCAATCCAGTTTATTTGAAAGGACAAGGGGGAGGGGAGTTGTTGCCTTTCTGATATATAAGATAATTATGCTGTTTAGAGAAACTTAATTTACCTAAATCAGAAGTAAAAATATGCTGTGGTCCCCGTGAAGGGAGGAATTAGATATGCAAGATGTATCTAATTGCTCGCACAAAAAAAGTGTGAAAAGGAATGAAGCGTCCAGAGATGGAAGTCTGACATTAGGTCTTAAAGCAAGGAGCTAACCATCTCAGATGTTTACATTGCTCTGTGCACCTGACTTTCTACACTGGCTCTCATATATGCTAACAAGCCATATTGCTATGTTTTTAACTTCCTGACTTGGTTATTAGATGCCCCTTTTTTAAGCTGTCAGATTTAAACAGCTTTGAAATTATTGAAATGTATGGGCTTTTAGTACTAAGTAGGTTTGCACACAAAAATCTCTATTTTAACACCCACAAACATTGACATGCAAACAATTCAATCTGGAAAGTGCTAAAAAGTTCATCTACAAATATTAAATGAGGATACAAGGTTCTGAATGTAAATAGCATTAGCAATAATGTATATTCTCATAGCCTCCTAATAACTGTATAAAAAAGGATCTATGGATACTAAAATGCACATATCAGGTTTTCTATAAATATATATATATATATATTATACATATATGTAATAATATATATATAATCTGCACATATATTATCCTTCTCCTGTCCATACTTGATTGATTCTAACAATAAGCCTCTAAATAAGTATTATCATTGGTTTTCCTGTTAAAGAGTAGAAACAAGTATAAAGAGAATACATTCAGCACTTGATCAAGTTTGTGCATGTAAATTCAAAACCAAAGATTGAATAATGTTAAGTTTTGAATCCAGTATCAGGACAGTTTTCATAATTCTTAAAATGAAAATGTGAATGACTAGAAAGAATTAAACTTTCAGTTTAAAATTATTATTATTTTTTTTTTACATTCCTTTCCTGGGAGACAGAGCAAAATGTCTGGTTTGACTCACCTCCCCTCTCCAGATCCCTTCTGTGTTTTCCTGGTGCTGGGTCTATAGAGTTTGTGCATAATGATCAGGAATGGAAGGAAACAGACCTGTGGCTTAGATAAAGACATGCAGACCTGATTCTATTTAAATCTCTTCTTTCTGACCTATGAAAAGGCCGAATTTAAGTAGCCAACTCCAATTTATGACTGTTTTCTGGCCCCACAGATCAACAGGGAGGTTTTGCTCATTTCCTTAGTTGCATCCTGCTTTAAACCTCTGAGGTTCGGCATAATTATCACCATTGTTGCCAGCATGTGCAGAAGAAAAGAACCAGAGGGACCAGACAGAAAGAAAACCCCAGAAACAAACAAGAAAAAGAAATTAAATCAAAACATAAACTTTAGAGTCAGTAAAGAAGAAATCAAACCAGGTCAAAATAAGACCTGGTCAAATAAGAGAATTTCTAACTTAGAACTAGTAATAGATAAACTTCCTTTCATATGTCCTTACTGTTTTGAGAAAAGTAGTACAATTTCATACAGTTGTGAAATGTTTCTAAGTATTACTATTATAAAGAGAAATAAAGAGTATTACTATTATAAAGAGGAATTTATAATTAAATTCAGAATTAAGGTCCCACCTTCAACATATTACAACACAATGAAAAATTTAATATATTAATGAAATAATGGGAAAAAAGGATCACTCAAAGATCTAATATCACTAAAAACTCTGAGGCCTTAAATGGTATATGTTTTGATAAAAGTTAAATTTCTTCAAAGATGAAGAGGTGAATATCATAAAATAGGGAGAACAAACAGAAAATAACAAATTCCAAAAGTATCTGTGAAGCATAGGATAGTTAGAGGCCAACAGATACATATCTTTTAAAGTAACAGCAGGAACAACAACAAATACTAAGGCAAAAGGTTTTATTTAACAATTAAATGTATAATAAAATATTTATCCTTTTATGTAAAAATACAATTAAAGTCATAGTTGGATACAATTTTTACTTAAATTGGCAATGAACAAAATTTTTCATTTTGTAGCAAATCGATTATATAATATCATCTGCACAAATCTTGAAAAGCAGCTTTGGATTTTATGTCATCTGCAAATGTCACAGGAACATACATCTAACACAGATTCCCATAGGTTCACGCAGAGGTGGATGAACAAAAATCTTCAATGCAGTGTTATTTACATAAGCACAGAATACGGCATGTAAAATGCTCAGCAACCTTGAGATTATTTATTACATATTTGTAATGTAATGCATTTATTCATTAAACATAATAATGTTTATGGATAACGCGAGCACATGTGCAAACACACACACACACACACACACACACACACACACACACACACCCCTCAGGATAGAATTGCAAAGTAGGAAACCTAAATAAACCAGTAATGTGTAATGTATTGAATCAATGATAAGTCTCATCAAGAGCAGTCAAAGTCTGTAAAGCTTTTTTCTTGTTCTGCCTACTAATGCCAGAGCCCGTGTCTTAGGTGCTACTCAAAAGTGAGACGATGTATTCACAAAATAAACAGGACTACAACACTTGCTGAATTCCTGATGATGCTTAGGGAATCATGTGAGGCATGTGTCAGCATCAGTTTATCCCTTTGTTCTAGATTTTTAAACAGTGTTACAGGGCTTGGGTTCTGGGAGCAGAATGAGGAAACACTCAAGTAAAAGCTGTGTTTTATCTGGAAGAGTCTTGACTGACAGTATGTCAATCAGACCTAGCAGGTTTGGTATAGGCGTTCTATAGGCTTCAGACCCTGAGGCTTTGAAGGGCAAGTTTTACTTCCACATGTTGTGACATCAGAGAACCCTTACCTGGATGTGTGGACCTGGAGACTATCCATGTTTTAGATAAAGTTTTAAGTTATGATTTTAGTTTCACAACACACTCTGCCTTCTAACATGGATTTTATCTTTTTCTCCTGCTTTTAAGATCCTGTAGTACTAGTTACTTCATTCTTTCATGTATCCTTTTCCCTACCCTAATTATCATCAGGCAGTTAGCTGTCATCTCCCAACCCTTTTAAGTGTTAGTGTTTCACAGCCTCTCATTTGATTCTCATCTTACAGAAATCTGCTTATGTATTCTCTGTGCTCAGCTACTTTCAGGCTCTAAAGATTCTTAAATATTTATAATGGCATTTATTCTTTGGAGTATTTATATTCTTCTAATAGAATGACAATTATCACTTCTGTTTTAACAGATCATATTTGATCACATCTCATTTTTAGACACTCATGTGGATAACTATGAGGATGAATCAAGAGAAACATTTAACAGATGTTTGTATAGTTACAGTGATAAAAGTGTGAGGTGCAATGTGGGGTCAATTCTGACCTTTATCATTAGAAGTCAAGGACTTGATTCCCATTCTTTAGAAATTCAGAGAGGTCTCTGTTCTTCGGCAAATTCAGAATATTCCTAACTAGACAACAAGTTAATTCCATTTGCATATGTTTGCAGTTATATCATCTGCAAAGTAATAGCAGCCAATGGAAAATACCTCATTTACTACTAATTTCTCAAAAACCCCGAGTCAGTAAACATTATATGTATTTTGACTTAAGTTTTTTTCTTCTTCATAATATCTTCCCTGGAGTACTATGTATTAATATGGGCAATACATGTATCTTCTAATTGCTTCTAGTGATATACTTAGAGGGGTTTTAAAACTATTACTTATTGAATGATAAATGGTTGATATTTTGAGTAGCCATTCTTTACCTTCATCTTTTTTCTCAAACAATACTAAATGGCAAAAGGTTACAGATTTATTTTATATCATATAAAGTTATTATTGATTGAGTTTAATATAAGGAACTATGCATAGATACCAGAAAATTGCAATCAGGTAGCAGAAGATAATAGGGAAATATATAATTCATAACTATAAAAGTAAGTATAAGAAAAAGCACAAAGTTGGAAAATATAAGGTGAATGTGGATCGTGCTAGTATATCTTTTCAGGAATAACTTTAAGTAAGTGTCATGTGTTATAGCTATACTGGGTGAACAACTTCCATGATGGGGGGTGGGTGGAGAATTAGATGACTAAACATAGAGGATAAACTATGCTGTTTGGTGAGGATGTCCTTTAGAGTTTGAGTTCATGTCAGTGTGAGGAATGCATCTTTGCCACACTATATAAATCAGAAATCATGGAAATCAAACCTAATGTTACAAATAAGTCACCACAATTAGATTGCACTGAGTCAATCCCATCACAGCAAACTTTCATAAACATACACATTCATATAAAATATCTAACACTTATTTAAGATGGATAAAGCCTAATATGTTTGATTATTAAAAATTCTTATTATTATAAAACAGATTAATATGGGTTGAGTAAGGCATCAGTAACGACTAGTAACTGCTTGCATACTTTATCTATGGAAAACATTTTTGTGTCCATCAAGGCCATGTCCTCTCCGTGACAGTATGAGTTTTGCTAGGATGAGAAACAGTTTATCGACGATACATGTTACATACTGATTCCTTGCTGAGTATTTTCTAACTATTGCAATACAGCATAAAGTTGGACTCATATTAGGAATGAAGCAGTCAAGACCTCGGTCTTTCCTATTCCAGGTGCTGCTATTTATTTCCACACACAGAAAGAATATCAGTCTTTGAAGGATTGCCATCATTAAAATCAAGAACACACCTGTCTCAGTTAGGGGTTCCATTGCTGTGAAGAGAAACTATGAGCCAGGTAACTCTTATAAAGGCAAACAATTAATTAGGGTTGGCTTACACACTCAGAGGTTTAGTCCATTATCATCATAGAGGAAGCATGGCAGGATTCAGGCAGACAGGGTGCTGGAGAAGAAGCTGAGAGGTATATATCTTGGTCCAAAGGCAGTCAGGAGAGGACTGTCTTCCAGGCAGCTAGGAGGAGGTTCTTAAAGTCCACCTCCACACTGGCAAACTTCTTCCAACAAGGCCACACCTACTCCAACCTCCTAATAGTGCCACTCCATGGACCAAGCATATTCAAACTACCACAACACTGACCAAGGAGGGGCATATGGGAAGGTTTAGAGGGGCAAACAATGAAATTATCTCAAAAGATAAAAGAAATAATTTAATAAAACTGAATGACAAGAAACATGTTTTTTTTCTTTCTTTTTTTTTTGGTTTTTTTTTTATGATTTTTTTTATTTTTATTTTCTATATTCTATGTTTACATTCCAAAGGCTTTCCCCTTTCCCAGTTCCCACCCACCATACTTCCCATAGTTCCTCTCCCCCCCAACTATTCCCCAATCATTCCCCCTCCCCCCTCAGTTTCTTTACTAAACTGGATGCAATCTTTACAGGCCCAGGGTCCTCTCCTTTCTTCTTCTTGGGAATCATTTGACTTGCTAATTGTGTCTTGAGTATTTAGGGCTTCTGGGCTTATTAATATCCACTTATCAGTGATTGTATTTCATGTGCATTCTTTTGTGATTGGGTTTTTTTTTTGTTTTTTTTTTTTTTTTTGTTTTTTTGTTTTTTTTTGAGACAGGGTTTCTCTGTGTAGTCCTGGCTGTCCTGGAACTCACACTGTAGACCAGGCTGGCCTCGAACTCAGAAATCCGCCTGCCTCTGCCTCCCAAGTGCTGGGATTAAAGGCGTGCGCCACCACGCCTGGCTAAGAAACATGTTTTTAAAGATTTATTTATTATGTATAGAGTTCTGCTTGCATATATGCCTACATACCAGAAGAGGGCACCAGATCTCATTATAGAAGGTTATGAGTCATCATGTGGTTGCAGGGACCTTAATTTAGGACCTCTGGAAGAGCAACCACTGCTCTTAACCTCTGAGCCATCACTCTAGCCTGAAGATGGCTAGAGTATATATGTTTCTATATATGTATGATCCAGTGCAAGATGATTCCAGTGCAAGATTATATGACAATATGTTCAGCATCCTCTAGTCATAAAGTCCTGTCACTATGTGCTCTCCTTCATTTGCATTCTCCAGAGGCTCTATTGAAGAGCCATCCCAGAACCCCATTCACCTCCTTATTCCTCAGTGTGTAGATGAGGGGGTTAATGGTTGGGATCATGACAGTATAGGAGAGATGAACTTCCCATTGGTGTGGCATATAAACTGTTTGACTGAATGTAGATGGCTGTGATGCTCCTGTAGAAGAGGGATGGCACCAGCAAGTGGGCTCCACATGTGCCCAGGCTCTGCGTCACGCCTGGAATGACTTGATTCTTATAACTGCCTTGGGTATATTTCCATAGGACATCAGTATCAGTACAAGTATCAGAAGCAAGACCAATGAGGTTTCAAAGACTTGGACCTCATTGGAGTGAGTGTCCACACGGCAAACTTGATTATGGTGAGGACCTGACAGAAGAAATGATGGAGCCACAGGTGGCCACAATGTGGGAGCCAAAGAGTTATTGTTCCTTGGATGAAAGCATTTCCTATTCCACTGGGCCAAGAGATTCCTTTCATGTGCTTGCTATATCAAAACATCCTTTCACCTGTATCTGGCTATAGGAACAAATTCTTTTCACATGCTTTAGCAAAACATCATTTCACTTGTGTGCCCCACCAAACATCATTTGACATAACTTTCCAAAGAAACTAGAAGTTTTCACTTCAATACCCTTTTGTCCACATTTCTTGCTAATGTGTATTGCAATGACTCATTGGTCTGGTATGAATTCACTGGTTTCTGCTACTCTATCAGTACTGGAACCTCACTGGGACACCTCTTGGATATTCTATTGTTGCCCTGTGTCATGGAGATCCTGTAGCTCTGGATATATAGCTTTGTTCTGTTCATGAACCAGCAGTTCATCAGTGGGGTAGATATTGGAGTGGGCCAATTCAAAGTCCTGGATCTGGGACTGAGATGTATGTGAGCTGGTTAGCTCACTGGATCTCCTGCTCTCATCACCTCAGAACCAGCTCATCAACAGCACCTGCAAACAAGGTCAGCTTTATCCTGCTGCCCAGGCAAGGTATAAGGTTTGCTATCTGAGTGCAGCAACAGGTGAGTGACAGGGACAGTTCTCCTTTCATGACCTTATTGGGGCCAGTGTTTCCATCCACTGAAGGCAAAGAAGGTAAAAGGGAGCAGAGGGGTCTCTCCCTTGCAGATGCCACAATCCCTCAGATAAGAGGCAGTGCTGGCTCTCCCACATGCCCATGGGGCCCTCTCACTGGTAACCCACACGTTCAGGACAGCTCTACTGTGCTGCCCAGGTTAGGTGTAAAGCCTGTTCTGAGGGCTGTAACAGATGAGGGGCATGGAGAGCTCCCTTGTTTTCATGCCCCCAGGGCCAGCTCTCCCATGATGTCAAGGTGATGGGTGGGGCCAGTTCTGCAAGCCCTCAGACATCAACATATCTCAGAGTGGCAGCCCAGACCACAGAGATCCATCTGGTCTTTGGTGATAAGAGATCCCTGATGCAGCAGAACCTTAGACCAAGACATGGACCCTGGTGGCAGCATAGGCCAGAAACCTACCGAGGTCCCAGGTGGCATTACTAGCTACTCACATCAGGCTGTTCATCACTACCCTTGAGTTTCAAATTCTGCCTCTTTTTATTGTGCCCGCATCCTTATATTTCTTTCTCTTTTTTATTTCTCTACCACTTACTTGTCCCCTTTAGTGGCACCTGGGGTCTCTGGGTGTTTGTGGTCATCTCAAGAGTGATCTCAGGATGCTATACCCTGCTTGTGCCCTATGGCTCCTGGGATGGGTCATCTGGGACATGATCTGTCCCTGCTTAGGCCTGCAAGGCAGCAGACTGCTGGTCATTTCAGGCTAGCTCCCTGACCAAGACCCATGGCACTTGTTTGGTGATTGTCTCAGGCTCTCTTTGTTTCCAGGAATGTTAGGCTACTAATCTTCAGATGTTTGTAGGTCTTTCCTCTTTGCCCCCTTCTGATGCACATGTGACAGAGCATCCACACCTGCAATGATTCTAGGGGCAGATCTTTTAACTTTCCTAAGCATATTTATAGACATACATGTACACAAAGTATATATAAGTACCCAATAATAAGTACTTATCTTAAACTTTAGAAAATTATGAAAATAGTTTTGATACTTTTAGTACTACAGTTGTTTGGAGGGAGGTGAATAGCCTAATAGATTTTGTACATTAATCCAGTGCTAATATATTACTCTCAGTATAATTGTACAATGTAGAATGAAAGTGTACAATATCTTTGAGATTATAATTAATCTCTGATTATTTTAGGGATGCATTTACAATAAAATCTCACCCCTTGTATGAACATGTGGCAGTGACTTGCATAGTATTGAAAAAAGAATGTTGTGTCTATGGAAATGAACCAAATATTGTTTGAGACCAATGTTAATACCCTCAAAATACTCTGTACAGACTTGCTTTTGAGATTTCAACTAAAGTAGCAATTAAACCGGTTCAATAAACCCTTGTTATCTGGGCTCCTACCCCTTATTAGCCTTCTGATTAAGTTGTGTTTTACTTTGATTCTTGCTCCTTGCCTTATCCAATTTCTCCACTGACAGGTTAAAACCATTGCCAGAATTATCAGCAACTAGGTTATGGTACACTGTCAGACCCTGGACTCCTCAAATACAGGTTATAATGCTCTCAAAGCCTGTGATGATACCTCTCCATTGTAAAGTAAAATAGGGGGAGATGTTGAAAAACCCTTCTGTTAAGGATATTGTCTACCTTGTCTCCGTGAACATGGCATAAGTGGAGGACTACGTTTCCCAGTGGTGCTTTTTTTCTTTTTTATCTGCCTGACACCCACATACACTATCTGAGAAATATCACATAGTCCTTGGTTAAATCAAGGTTTCAGCTCTGTTTCTCCTTATAAAATCCTTCCCAGAAAGCACCTGGAATGCCTCTCCATGCAGATGAGGTATCCCTGGTACCTTAAGCCTCAACCACTGTAAATTCATTTGAAAAACCCTTTTCTTCTCTCCACAGTTTGTATAGCCCTTGTTCACTATGAGTAAATATATGCACAAGCTGTTTCACTGAATTCCTTCTAAAATTGCTATAACACATAAATTCTTGGAGAAGTACCCCCAACTCACTTGTAGCCAGACCAAGATCCTGCTGACCTAGTGGTTCCTGGCTCCACTTCATTCTTTCCTGTTTGTTATGCACCTGGACACTCCAGGAGATGAAGCAGAAAGCAGAAGTGGTGTGTACGCACACGCGCGTTTGTGTGTGTGTGTGTGTGTGTGTGTGTGTGTGTGTAAATAGTCATGCATAAGCTAACCATTCTCACACAGACTAGTTGGGTTGCTTTTCTGGAAGGTTGACAATTTTTTCTCATGTCCTAAAAAAAGTAGAAGAAAGTTTATTCTTTATATATATGTGTGTATGTATACATAGAAATATATATTTTTTAACATATAATAAGTACTTTATTATCAGCTGTATAAAACTGATTACCTTCTTTGTTTAGCAGATCTTTGTCTGTTATTTAAGTTTCACAAAAATGTTAAATCTGTTGAATATAAAACTTCTACCAGGCAAAATAACTTGCATATTGAGAACTAGGAATTAGACCTTTCTGGTGAAGACTATTTATCAGATTAACTTGTGACTCACAGAAAAAATCCATTCACATTTCCTCAATGTTATTATAACATGCATCTTCAGTAATTACTTACTAAATACTAAAATTAGTGTTACTAATACTAAAAGAACAATATTGAGAGTTCTATATAACCATTCCTATTTACTATTGTGATTAATATCCTATATTTGCTTCTAAAATCATTTTCTTGATCTGCCTCAAAATATTTTGGACTCTTTTTATGTCTTGTGCATTTCACATAATCAATGTCTGTAGTCACCACTGGTTTCAGTTCATGTGATCACAAATGATCTGTATTTGCATAGTTAGACAGCTTGGCACATGTTTTATGTGTTTTGACACATAATTTTATTAATTTTTTCATATTGCACACATTATATTTTGATCATATTCAGTTTCCTTCAATTCTTCCCATATCTACCACAAATCCATATTCACCTAAGTTTGTGACGTCATGTTTTTAAAACCCACCCAGACCAGTTTGTGCTGTTGTATACTCTTGGGTATATAATAATCCATTGGAACATGTTTCATCTATAAGAGGCCATATTCTTAAAGAAAACTATATTTCCCATTCCCAGAAATTATCATTTACCAATAATCTTTAATAACAACATAACCCTAAATAGAAGAAAAACTTAAATCCTTTCTACTTAAATCAGAAATAAGTATGTCCACTCTCTAAACTTCTGTTCAAAATAGTGCTTGAAATTGTACCAAGATCAGCAGGACAAAAGAAGACCATCAAGGCTATATATGTAAGACAGGAAGAATTCAAAGTATTTTTTTTCCATGTACAGCAGCTGTTTTATTGAGTTATCTTCCTAATCTTCTTCCACGTGTTTTATTAGCTACAACAAATACAGCATATTTCAGTAACAGGGGGAAAAAAGCCAAAAATAACAAAATAAGTTTTATAAAAGTCTCTTTAAGATTTTAGACTCAAATATTAATCCTCATCTGCTCGTGAACTGGTAACTAGCAGATTTTCAGCCAACACCATCCAGCCCAGGGACCAGCACCAGGTTGGTGCTGCCTTAGAGGACTGAGTCAGAACTTTATAAGACTCTAAACCAAAAGCCAAAGACGCTGCATTTTGGATGCCTATGGCTGGAGAAGAGTAACCCTGACCTCTGGCAGTAGGAAGACTGCCACTGAAAATGGAGACATTCCAGAATAGTTCCTCTGAGTTAAGCATTGGGTTCCTTCTAATTTCAAATCTTCTTGAAGGAGAGAGACCACAGTGGCTAAGTCAAAGTATTTTTATATAAAACATTTAAAAAACTCCACCAGAAAACTTCTATAGCTGATAAACATTCACCCAAGGTGCAGGATGCAAAATTAATACCCAAAAATTACTATCCTTCCTCTACACAGATGACAAATATACTGAGGAAGAAATGATGAAAATTACTCACAATAATCTGAAAAATATCTTGGAATAAATCTAAGAAAGTGAAATATTTCTTCAGTGAAAAAGTTTAGGACACTGAAGAAATTGAAAAAACTACTAGAAGGTGAAAAGACCTTTCATGCTCATGGATTGGTAGGACTAGTATTCTGAAAGAGCCATTCTATCAAAAGCAATCTCCACATTTAATGCAATTTATATCAATTGTGTTTTTACATGAATCTATCATATATATTTTGAGTTTTCTGTTTTACAATTTTCATGTGCAACAAAGTATACTCACACAAGTTTAAGCATTCATAATTTTCAATGTGTAAATGTTGGTAATAAATAGAACTTTAAAAATAATAAAATTATATGATGTGTCACTCATTTAACACATTCTTATGATATAATTTAATAGAATGTATAAATGGTTTTACTTCATGTTAAATGTAATATAGCATCTCTTCTAGCAATATGTCTAATAATTTTTACCTCTTTAGAATTTAATATGTTCATATTTTGCCTGAATATCCACCATAATTACTTATAAATTCTTCCCGTACTCTTATTGACATTAAATACTTACATAATGTTAATTCCTGAATACTGATTTAAAATGCATTTAGCAAAATAGATATTGAGGTAGATGGAGAGAGGGAACTAAAAGGGAGGGGAGATGGGGAAGGGAGTGAGCTTTGAGGGGATCAGGTATAGGGAAAGCAGGGGAGAGAGAATGGAAATCAGAAGTGTGGGGTGTGCATCTCTAGGAAGTGCCAGAGACCTGGGACAGGGCAGGTCTCAGGTTATCTATGGGATAACTCTAACAAAAAATCCTAGCAGTGGGGGATATGGATCCTTAATTGGCCACTTCCTTTAGCTAGGCTTGACTCCCAGTGAAGGGATAAGAACAACAGCCTACCCACAAAAACTTCAACCCAAAATGTGCCCTGCCTATAAGATCTACAGAGACAAAGACAGAGCAGAGATAGAAAGAATGGCCAACCAATGACTGGTCCAGATTGAGACCTATCCCATGTGCAAGCACCAATCCCTAACACTATTAAAGATACTCTATTATGCTTTCAGACAGGATCCTAGCATAACTATCCTTGGAGCAGCTTCAACCAACAGCTTACAGAAACAAATGTAGAGATCCACAACCAACATTAGCTGGAGCTTGGGGAGTCTTTTGGAAGAGAGACGGAGAAGAATTGAGGCCTGTACAAGATTAGGAACTCCACAGGAAGACTAATAGAGTCAACTAAACTTGACCTTTAGCAGCTCCCAGACACTGAACCACCAACCAAAGAATGAACATGGACTGGACCTAAGCCCCAAGACATATGTAATGAAGGTATAGCTTTGTCTTTATGTGGGTTCCCCAACAATGTGTGGTGACTTTGCCTGTCTGTGGACTCTGTTCCCTAAATGGGTTGCCTTGTCTTACCTCAGTGAGAGAGGTTCCACTAAGTCTTGTAGTTACTGAAGTTCCAAGAGGAAGAGGAGTTATGATACCTAGAGGTTGGTCCCTCTTCTGAGATGAGAATGGGAGGAGAAAGTGGTGGAGGTCCTTTGGAAGGGAGTACTGGGAGAAGAGGGAGCACTGATATTAGAATGTAAAGTGAGTAAATAAACATATTTAAAAAAGACAGATATATTAAATCTAAAGACAAGTTTTGGGATGGTCTCCACTCCAGTTGTTCAGGACCCACATGAAGACAAAGTTTCACATCTGCTACATAGGTGCTGGGAGGCCCAGGTCCAACCTATGTATTTTCTTTGATTGGTGGTTCAGTCTCTGAGAGCCCCAAGAGTCCAGGTTAGTTCTCTGTGATCCTCCTGTGGAGCTCTTATCCCCTTGAGGCCATAATCCTTTTCCTTCTGTTCTTGCATAAGAGTCTCCAAGCTCCATCCATGGTTTGACTATGGGTGTCTGCATATGAGTCAGCTGCTGAGTGGAGCCTCTCAGAGGGAAGTCATGCTACACTCCTGTCTGCAAGCTTAACAGAGTGCCATTAATAGTGTCAGGGATTTGTGCTTGTGCATGGGATGGGTTTCAGTGTGGGCTGGTTACAGGTTGGCCATTCCTTCAGTCTCTGCTCCATCCCCTGTCTCTGCATTTCTTGTTGACAGGATAAATTTTGTGTCAAGTTGGTGTCCCTATTATTCCATTAGGGTCCCTGCCTGGATACAGGAGGTGGCCTCTTCAGGTTCTATATCATCAATGCTGTGAGTCACAGCTAAGGAAATCCCCATTGATTCTTAGGCATCTTCCTTATCCCAGTTCTCTGTCTCTTCCTACCTCCCCACCCCTTTCTATCTAGGCTGCCTTGTCAGGCCTCAGTAGCAGAGGATGTGATTAGCATCACAGAGACTTAAAATGCAAGGTGGGTTCCAACCTGCTCAGAAGAGAAGGTGGTGGGAAGGATTGTGGGAGGTGAGAACTTGAGGGGGGCAGTATGTAAAGCAAATTAAATAAATAAATTAAGTAAATAAATATCAAAATAAATCTACATGTAGATAAGAAGCAGTTGTGTGTGTTTAATATTAAATTATCACATTAGAGAAAAAAGTGGTCTATGAAGAAGACAGGTCAGCTTAAGCACTATATTTATAAAAATAGCATTTTCTGGAGATGGAGAAATGGCTCGGTGATTAAGAGCACTGTCTGTTCTTCCAGAGAAGCTGGGGCCAATTCATAGCTCCCATGTGACAGCTCATAACTGGTTGCAATTTCAGTCTCAGGGGATCTGACACCTTCTACAGCCTCCTGGGCACTAGGCATGCATTTGGTGCACAGATATACATGCAACTAAAACCCTCATACATATTAAACAAAAACTATAAAAGCAGAATGATAGTACTTGGCCCATATAATTTGATTTACATAAATATTTATAATGATAATCACTGTCAAATAAACATTTATTGTTATTTAATGCAATCAAATACATGAAAAGTGATATGATCACCACAATCACTTAAAATCTATCTAAAATGCAATATACATACAAATTAATAATCAGTATATTCACATATAGCTGAAAAATAATACTTTCTACATATGTCTTAAGGTTTTATAAATATTATAGCTTGTGTTCAGTTTGTTGTTGCATTTTACACATGTCCTTTTGCAGGTATTACCCAATAAACTCATGCAGAATACACTACAGGAGCTCAGGCTCTGTTCTGTTGGCTCTCTTTAGTTGAATATATGAAGGTTCCTACTTGGTTTTGTTCTTGTCTGATCACTTTTCCTTATGTATGCTACAAGGATAGTTTTGCTTTTACAGTGTTTTATGTTTTTATATGCATATGAGTTCTCTTGGGAAGAATCTTGCCTTAACTTTCTTGTTTATAACATGCAATGGTATGTTGGATAAGAAGGGATTCTTCTAGTTTTGACAATATTTTATTTTTGAAGATCATTTTTGAAGCTATTTCCTGATGTCAGCACTATCACTGTTGTAGATTTTCAAATTAGCCAAATGAACAGAAGCTATTCAGGGACTAAGCATGCTTTGCCATTTCACTATGTTATTTGGTCTCTTTGAAAGAAGAAATCAGGGGAAGGGAATGTAGGAAGGGGTATTCTGTAAGGGGGGATAGGAAGGGGGACAGCATTTGGGACATAAGTAAATTAATAAAATAAATAAGTAAATAAACAAATATAAAAGTAAAAAAAGCAGAAATCAAACTGTACAGGAAAGTCAGATTTAATTCATAGGAAATAGTACTAATGTTTCACATCTTACCCCAATTCCTGAATTTTGTATTCTATAATCTAATGACTAATTATCAAAATCAGAAAATTGGAAAAAGTACAATATTACAAGTCCCATGATATGTTGGCCTAATTATGACAGCAGGGTTTCTAGTACTGTACATCTTCTATTCCAGTATTTAATCCAAAAATCCAGTTGACGTTTAGTTATTATATATCCTAATTTATTCTAGTCTGTTATAGTTCATTAGCATTTTTGTCTTCTGTGACCACACCTTTAAAGAGAAATAATTACTAATTTTGCTAGACTGTCTCTGAATTTGGATTCATCAAGTGATTCTGTTTTTTATATTGAGGTTGTACATATTTGGCAAGTACCAAAGAGTGTTTTCTGCTTTGCTTATCTCAGTTCAAAATTAGGGGGATGTTCTGTATCTTAAACTACTGGTTAAGGAGCAATTAAATTATTTTAAACTATTTTCCTTTTGTATTCACAAATATTTTAAAAATATTTTTCTTTTATATTTCCTTTAAAAGAATAAAAGTCATAGGAGAAGTACTTAGAGACTATGGAAATATTCTGTGTCTCTTCAAAACATTAGGCACTGTATTCAGCATCTCATGAACTTTCCATAACACTTTGGCCTTAAAGGTCTTTACTACATGTAATTAGACTCAGAACAATGATGCTAAGGAGTAGATAATTATTGTCCTTCTGTTTAGGTGAATCATGCCTACAACAGTACTACAGTTTTAGTGTAATGACAATTTTTTTATTTCTTTAAAACACTGCACAATTAATTAGAATTTTATCTTCCCTTCATTATATACATATTCAAGATTATAATTTTATTTTGTGCATTACAATAACTTATACCATTAATTATGCTCAAAGTGCTTCAACTTTGGCCATTGAAAGCTCTTCCAAGTTGGCTCCTGTGTGTTTTCAGCATGTTGCATGTACTTCATGATTTTGATGGTTTGTTGTCTTATTTTTGAAATGACCCTACTACTTCTCCAAGGAACTCTAGTTTCTTTTCTTATGGAATGACAACCAAAATCCAATTATCTGATGCTAGTGGACCTTTTATATTAGCCTTCCATCACTTGTAAACCCACTACAATTCCTCTATTTGATGCATGTGTGTGTGTGTGTGTGTGTGTGTATGTGTGTGTGCACGTGCGTGTGCGTGTGTGTGTTTGTGTGTGTCCCTGTGTGTGTATTTATCAGAAACTATGATGCTGAGAATCACCTGGCTGGAGTTCTTTTCTCCTACCCTGCTAGAAATCATATATGGGGGGAGGAACTACAACTGTACCCACAATTTTAGGCCCTGGGTGCTCAAAGCCTTGAGTGTGGACTGACCTAATGGTACACAGAGCAGAAGTAACAATTCACTGCCCTGAGACATACTTAGCTCTTCCAGTCCAATGCAATGCGTTTACATGTGCTGAGGAATATGGAATTGTCCCATAATGAGCTCAGATTGTTAGAAGTAATTTGTCAGATCTCCAAATGTATGTTGATTCATCTGCATATACATAAACTATGAGTTTTAGAAAAATCTTGCAAATATACCAATAAATATTTGTTTGCCTTTGTTTTTTCTCCTGTAATATCACTAATATTTCCTTTAAAATCATACATCTTAGAAAATGTTGACAATTAATTCTCATACTTTTCTTTAATGTTTTGTAGCATGTAGTTACAAAAGTTGACATTTAGCATTATTGGAATGTTTACATGTTCTATAAACAGAATCTATAAAAGAACTATTTAATTCTACATTACTTGTGTATATAATTACATCTCAAGAATTTAATGACTTTTATGTGAAGAAGTACCCTGCCCTATAGAACTATTAAAGTGTTAAGTGCCATGTTTTGAGAACCCATGTACAGTTGCAGAGTTAATAGGCATATCAGGGGCTAGACAATGGCTAAGAATGGATACAGAACATTTTAAAGGCTCCTGAGATATTAGCATGTGATTTTCAACTCTGCCCAGATGAAAATGTTTAAGTACTGGACTAACCTACTAAAGTTATTTAGCAGAAATCACACTTTCCCATTATTTGCAATTAAAAATAGTGTCAAGTACAGAGAATACTCTAAAACAAAGTTATGTTTCTAAAAGATTGTTTTAAGACAGCCAAGAAGACCACAGTAGTTTTCTTTGTTTACTTTGACAGACTGTGAGCTCTTTCAGGAGCACTTCAGGATCCTCAGTTACCTATTCATTATTAGAACTTTCTTCAGGCCCAGAGTTCTTCTCAGTGCTCCCTTTACTTCCTTGTTCCTCAAGCTATAGATGATGGGGTTCAGCATGGATGTCACTGCTGTATAGAAGAGGGCCAAGAGTTTATCAATTTCTGGTGAGTGGCTAGATTTGGGCCTCAAATAGTTAATAGATCCCGAGCCATAAAAGAGTGTGACTACAAGTAGGTGGGAGGAACACGTGGAGAGAGCTTTGTGGCGCCCCTCAGGGGAAGGCATTACCAGCACTGCAACTAGAATTCTGACATAGGAATAAATGATGAGTAAAAATGGACTAGATATACAAAGGATTGCTACCACAAAAATGGCAGCCTCATTTTGGGATGTATCTCCACAGGCAAGCGCCAGGACAGGTGGAAGGTCACAGAAGAAGTGATCTATCTCACAGGGTCCACAGAAGTTCAAGGAGAAAATAAAATTGGTTTGTCCCAACCCTACAATGCAACCTGTTCCCCAGGAAACAATTGCCAAATAGGCACACACCCCACGACTCATTCGAGTTGCATAGTGGAGTGGGGAGCATATGGCCATGCACCGGTCAAAGGCCATGGCTGCCAATAGGCAACACTCAGTTATACCAAAAAGTGTGAAGAAAAACATCTGTGTGGCACACCCCTCCCGAGAGATCCCTCGGACCTCACTTACAAGGCTCTGCAGCATCTTGGGTATGACAGAGAAAGTATAGCCAATTTCCAGGAGAGACAAGTTGGCCAGAAAGAAGTACATGGGGGTATGCAGGGCTGGGCTGGTGCAGATTGCAAGGGTTATGAGTGCATTTCCTGTCAGTGATACTAAGAACATGAGGAGGATGAGTGTGAATAGGAGGAAGCATTCTCCAGGGACTTCTGAGAACTTGGCAAATGCAAAACGTTTGACAGACAAGCTGTTCTCTTGCCACAGAGAGCAGTTGACACTCATCTGTAAGACAGAACAGTAAGTTATTAGAAGGTTTCTTGCAGATGAGGGAAATTAAACCTTTTAATATTTTAAGAGCTTCAGTTACATCAGAGACAGAATCTTTATCTGCAGTCATAAAATCAAAGCTTAGAAATGATTTATCCTCACAGATTTTCACATCTAATACTTTCTCTCTTCACATTAGGGGATTTTCCAAAGAGTACTGAACATTGAGCAAAGTTTACAAATATTTACAGAAGATGATGGAAACTTGTAGTCCTGGCACTGATGAAGCTCAGGCAGAAGGCTTACCATAGGTACAAGTTCAGCTCATGTGTTGTGTAAGCTATCATTCAGATAAAAGAAAAGGAAAAGCATTGATTGTATCTCAATTCTTTACATATTCTTCTCATTAAATCGTTATCAATGTTACACAAAAAATTGATGAACTCACACTCATCTCTATGATTTCCTGTTGCCTCATATACAGTCTCTTCAACCATTCTCTGTGTGTATTGGGCCCAGATTATTCTGTGATTGCTATTGTTAGTTTTCAGATCCACGCATTAAAAGTATTGTTTCCCCCAGACTCATATTTTTTGAAGGGAAAGTAAAATCAAATAACAATTCAATAAATAAATAAATAATTACTGTTTTTAATGAATAGTAAAGACAGGGCACATACTGATGTCTAGGCAGTAATGAAGTAGTCTGAGAAGCTTCTTAAGATTTATAAGCTGAGACATGAGAGAGAAGGATCAATTAAACAACACAACAGCCCTTCATGCCATAATCCTCAACATGGCAGCTGATTTCTGTAACTTAATAGTTCCTATCTCTTTATAGAACATGTTTTCTTAGTAAGGGTATCAATGCCTTGTTTCTGTTTTCTTAATATTGCTCATGATATTCCATGGATCAGATCACTGAGTTAAATAAAGAAAAACAAAGAGTAAAAGAGAGGATACCTTGGTATGTAGTCCAGGCTGACCTGAAATTCCTAATTCCTCTGTTTCATTCTCTTGAATGCTAGAATACTTGATAGAAATTTCTTCCTAACCTTCCATCTCAACAGACCTTACATTGCAATTCCATCAAACTTCCTGTGTTTCAATACACACATCTATACCCTTCATTCCTCCTTGTTCAGTTTTGCACAGGGTAGCTGATGTGCGCTTGCTTGGTTGCTTACATGAAAAACTGTTCATTCCCAGCATAGCCTTGTCTGTTTTCTGGATTCCATCCATCTCTTCTGCCTATAGTTGTACTCTGTTTTTCACACTATAACTGCTAAACTAGCCTTTAGTACTCTGGTGGTGACGACTTCTCATTTTTTTTACAGTGTGGCCTTATACAGAGATTGAGTATGGACTTCAATGTTCTTACTATGTTTACCATCTTTACCAGTCCATGAGTTCTCATGTAATGAGAAGTTCCAGTATTTAGCTTACTCTTAGGCTTACTCTTACTCCTTAGGTATTCTGCCTGTCCCTGCCCATTTTATCATCTGAAGTTCAGTCTCATCACCCTCAAATATTTGAGATACAGTGAACTTATTTTTCTTCCAGTCTGATAACTTTTTCTTTCAAATGAAATGACCTTTATTGTTTTGTCGGGTGTATGTGTCTTTGCTGAAGTTTGGGTCTTCTTGCCAAAAATCTGAACACACCATATTTTCCTGACAAGATAGAATAGGGATATCACCAGCCTATATTCATTTGATACAATGAAATACCACAGGCTATGCTATATTGTATGTGAGCAGATCAGCTCATGGTCGATCCACAAATCAAATGTGGGCTGCAGTATTTCCAAATTATAAATAAACATGTTACCCATGTTCATTAACACATATGACACAAACATGTGTGTGCCTGTATATTCATACAGAAACACATACATACACAGAGTAGCACAATAGAGTAGAGCAAGGCGAGATTGTGTGTGAGTTAAAATGTTAGTATTAACAACAGTGCCAAAAACAGCATTTGTTCACACTCTGCTTCTCCATTTGGTCACTTATAAAAGGGGTTAAAAAAAAGTGTTCCCCATGAAGTTTCTACAGTGAAAATTAAGTTAATTTCCCAAATCACTTAAGTTGATCAGGTACTGAATGCTTATCAGCTACATAGGACATGAACATCTGTGTATGTTTACCCATAACCAGTTTAGATTTACCTTTGTGTATACTCTATTTTGAGGAATTTCTCACCATAATACATAATTTTTGTTCCTATTAACTAATTGATCACCAGATTATTTTTTCTATAGGGAATAATGAAAACTACTCCCACAAAACAAAACAAAACAAAACAAAACAAAACAAAACAAAAAACCCAAACAATACATAGTTTTCATATCCTGGGCAGGATATAGTTGTATATACTAGCTTATTAGATCTATTAGGATAGATATGTACCCATTCATGCAAAAGTTCTAAAACTCTAAGTATAGAGAACACAGGACTGACTTAAAGCTCTGACCACTATGAAACAGGAGGTTTGCTGTACTTACTTGATGTCTCTGTGGACTCCGCTCTCGTAAAAATTTGCTGAAATGCTGAGGATTCTATTGGGATACAATTTACACTTATTTTAATGTACTGTAAACATTTCTCTGTATTAAATTAAAACAAAACAAAATAAAAACCCAAATAGATAACCCTTTCAAAGCCAACACAGAAATGGCTATTTTTTAATCTGAAATATTTTTCAAGCACCTCGCCTTTAGTAGTTTCTGTATTCTGTATAGGTAGCTCTGTAGTTAGAGAGTAAGGCCTTGCCTCTCTCAATTTCCAGAACCTCAGCTCAAGACCCAGAATGTTATATTTTCATTTAAATTTGTGTCATAAGAATGATTTTCTCAAAAAGAGTGTCAAGATTCTTGAGAAACAAGTGTTTCAACACTCTGATGTAGATAACCCATCTGCCTCTCATTTCTTATATTGTCTTGACCTAAATTGTGGGTGCACTATTTCCTTGTAAGCTCCACATGTTGTAATCCTCCTCATCTTTCTAGTTAGGCTATTTGAACTGGTTTCCTACAAATAATCAGGTGTACACTAAGCACTGGTAAGAGTCTAAAAGTTCATATTACAAGCTGTGTTTTTATTGGCAAAACACAATATATATGCAAGACATGGTGTATGATATGAGAGGACACTGAAATCTTATTGTCTTGACTTTGCATGATACCTTACATAGCCTGAAAATAAAAGTCAAATACACTCTATATAGTTTTGCTTTGCAAATGGAGCAGGTGAAAAAAATCTTGTTTGCCATATTGTCACAAGGTTAGAAGTGTTCACTGGTGGGTTCAGTCCCTTATCTGATCTTTTAAGGACACCACACACTGTTAGAAAATTTTCTGAGACACTACAGTGTCTGTATTTAGAAATCATCAGGAAGTGTTCATCTCCACTAATATATAGTAACTATTTCTAAATTCTATAACAGCACAAATAATTTGTGTATCTTGCTTAGGAAAACATTATTAGGAGGCTCACCCCTGACTTATCAGGTTCCTCCTATTCACTCACCATGTATGGAGCTGAGTGACACTTTAGCACAACACAATAGAGACAGTGGGGTCATTTGACTAGATTACAATGCACAGTATAAATTGAGTGTTACAGAATTAAGTGAATTCTAATTTACGATTATATAAGTGATTAACACAATACACTGGAGAGAGATACTGGAGTCTGCCTAAACTTTAACAGTCTTCAAAGAAAAAGACAATAATTACTTAGATAACAAGAATGGAAAATGTTTTGAGTATCAGATATCCTTTTATATACTTTAATACACTCTTCTCAAGTCTAATCTTGAAAAATTAACTATGACACCTACCTCAAATTACAGTATATGAAAAGATAATAAGGTAGTTTCTACTTCTGATTAGCCACTCCTGCGTTTCTCTTCATCCTCTCCTTACAACATACATGGAGCACACAGCATACCCATCTTCTTTACATTGCTTTGAAAAGCTTTTGTTACAGTCAGATACCATGCCTGATGTCAAGAAGATTGCTTCTCTCAGGAGAGAACACCATGTCCTTCCAGGCAATGTCTAATATCACACTCAACACACACACACACACACACACACACACACACACACTCCCCACACTTCCCACACACTTACTTTACTATCCCCATTATATGCATTTTCTCCTTTCCTGGAAAACAATGAGCTATAAACATATTATACAAAAATCCTGTCTTCTGAGTCCTTTTACTCTCCCCAGGAGACTCACAATCTCTTCTCACTGGTGAGTTTCAGGAGGCTTCTCATTGCCCTCCTTAGAGTCCTTATGGATAGGACAATAGCTCTGTGCAGAGGAGCTGAATTCTCCAACAGCCCTTTCTCCTGAGAAATAGTTCCATCACAGAACATCTGAGTAATTCCATCTACAAAGCAATATCACAATAAGTTAATCATCTTTCTACTGAATCAAAATTGCCAGACTGATGTCAAAGACCTAACTTAAGGTCTCCTGGAGAAAAAGTCATATAAACCACAGCTCTTGTTCATGCCTGGGCACTCTGAGTTTTCTGTTTATATGATGAATATTATATTCTTATCTTGTTAGTGATAACTGAGTAAAGTTTTCATTCACATCAAAGTATGTTTCATCATACTGTGGGTTTGCTGTGGAAGCTAATTATTTCTTTTTGTTACTAATTATCACTTGTCTTTTTAAAAAATCATGAAAATATTTTGGATTTTATGAAATGAATTTTTCATTATGTACAATAATTTTGTGTCACTGATATTATACACCTATTGATTTCTAAGAAAAACCACATAGTTTGTAAATTGTTCTACTATACTGCTGCACTCAGTCCCTACTATTGTGTGGTAGGTGATTGTTGTTCTTATTACCTTATCTTTGTTACAGTGAGGTTAGTTTGAGTTTTATTCCTGAAAGGAGGTCCTATTGACCTCATTTGGGCAACAGAAATAGAGATGTTGTTTCATGTTTTACTATATTTTAGAAGAGTTTGAGGGTTATTATTTATCCTGTATTAAGTGGAGGACAGAATACATTAAAATATATGGGATGGAAGCCAGATGAGGGAATATAGAGTGCTGACCATATCCTGGACACTACCCTGATAATAGGGCAAGAGTGGAGTCACTCTCTACCCAAATAAACCTTGACTCTACTCAACCACATAGAGACTAAAGGTCACCAGTTTCCCCAATAGAGGACTGGCTTCTCAGAAATCATGTGATGGCAGTCCTTCTAACTGATAGGCTTGGAAAATTCCTGCCTCCTCCAGAGTGCTTTGGCATTTGAATTGGCATGCAACATTTATAGTTGCAGGTCTTCAATATGGTCTACATATGTAAATTAGGTGCATTGTCTTTCCTGTCTTTTTTTTCTCCCCTACCCCCTGCCTCCAGCTCTATGAACTAGCCCTGCCATTTCAGTTCACAAGCTGTCCTCTGATATAGTCTCCTGGAATTTTTTACCAACCATACCCACCACCACCAAGAGCCTGATCCCTAGATCCTCTAAGCATCCAGAGACTACTGATGTACAACAGCTGATCCTGGGTAAGGACCAACAAAAAACTCAGCTGTTCAAAGATTTTACTTCATGAGCACCATTTTAGGTAAATACAGATCTTGTGTTTCTACATCAATCAGTTTCAGGTAGGTTTTATTTCAAGGACTTTGCGCATATAATGACATAAGGGAAATATTACCACAAAAGAATGAAATTAATTTATTTTATCATATCATATCATATCATATCATATCATATCATATCATATATCATATCAATCATATCATATAGTGTAAGACTCCACCAGTCTTAACTTAGTGGACCCCCTGAGTGGGCCCCGTGTAGAAGGAAATCAATGCAAAACACAAGAAGAATTTTTATTAAATCCAGCAAGCTGGGGCCACCCTAAGCACAGAGACAGAACGACCCTGCACCTAGTGCTGTGAGAGCCTTTATACTCTCCTCAGGGCTGCTGCCATTATGCACAATGTGATTGACAGAACAGTGTTACATTTTAACTAATTATCTCTTAAGTGATAAGATAGATGGCCAATGGTCAATCCTTCAGAATGTGTCCCCACCCTTAGGTCAGTCTCCCTCTCCCCTTTGTGGTCAGAGGAATATAACTTAGCCTCTGACCCTTTTAAAGTTCCTGAGTTAATCCTGTTTTTTTCTAGTTTTTAATATTTAACCAAATTATTTTTTTATTATTTTCTATATTCTTTGTTTACATTCCAAAGGCTTTCCCCTTTCCAGTTGCCCCCCTCACCATATGTCCCATAAGTCCTCTCCCCGCCCAGTCCCCAACCACCCCCTCCCCCCCCATTTATCTGTTCTGGTACTCTCCTACAAAACCGGATTTAGTATTTTCCAGACCAGGGTCCTCTCCATCCCTTTTCTTGGGACTCTTTTGCTTAGCTAATTGTGTCTTGAGTATTCAGAACTTCTGGGCTCATTAATATCCACTTAGCAGTGATTGCAATTCATGTGTATTCTTTTTTTTTTTTTTTTTTTTTTTTTTTTTTTTTTTTCGAGACAGGGTTTCTCTGTGTAGCTCCGGCTGTCCTGGAACTCACTCTGTAGACCAGGCTGGCCTCGAACTCAGAAATCCGCCTGCCTCTGCCTCCCAAGTGCTGGGATTAAAGGCGTGCGCCACCACCGCCCGGCCTTCATGTGTATTCTTTTGTGATTGGTTTGACTCACTTAGGATGATATTTTCCAGATCCAACCATTTGCCTACAAATTGCATGAATTCATTATTTTTAATTGCTGAGTAGTATTCCATTATATAAATATACCACATTTTCTGTATCCATTCCTCCGTTGAGGGACAGCTGGGTTCTTTCCGGTTTCTGGCTATTATAAATAAGGCTGCTATGAACATAGTGGAGCATGTGTGGGACCTCTTAAAATTATAAAGTTTCTGTAAGGCAAAAGACACTGTCAGAAAGACAAAACAGCAACCAACAAATTGGGAAAAGATCTTCACCAATCCCACATCTGATAAAGGGCTAATATCCAATATATACAAAGAACTCAAGAAGTTAGACCCCAAAGAACCAAATAGCCCTATTAAAAAATGGGGTACAGAGCTAAACAAGGAATTTTCACCAGAAGAAATTCAGATGGCTGAGAAGCACCTTAAGAGATGTTCAACATCATTAGTCATCAGGGAAATGCAAATCAAACAGCCCTGAGATTCCACCTCACACCAGTCAGAATGGCTAAGATTAAAAACTCAAGAGACAACAGGTGCTGGCGAGGATGTGGAGAAAGAGGAATACTCCTCCATTGTTGGTGGGATTGCAAGATGGTATAACCGCTCTGGAAATCAGTATGGCGGTTCCTCAGAAAATCGGGCATGACACTTCCAGAGGACCCTGTCATACCACTCCTGGGCATATACCCAGAGGATTCCCCTTCATGCAATAGTATAATCAAACTAGAAATCCGTTGGAGAGTACAGAAACTACAAAACCATTTGGGTTTGAACAAGACACATTTGGGAGACTAGCCAATCATTGAAAGGATCAGGAAGTAATTTGAAAGTCCCTAGACTTAAATTCAAGTTAGCATATAACTTTCACAATTTTTCACAAACACATAAATGCACTCCTGAGAGGAAATTCTGAGATGGACCTTGCATAGGAATAACTGATTTTAAATCAATCTTGGGACTTCTGTTAGGCTGTCAGTGTGATACTCCCCAAAATAGCTTGAGTTGAGAATATCTAGGAATGAGTCTTATCTGAAGTTCATCAAGCCTTGTGATAGGAAGGTCTGGCTCAAATTGTTTGAGGAAGCCAAGGCTGAGAGTGTCCCTTCTGGAGCTGATATTGTATTTCAACAGTAAGCAGATGTAGTTTGTTGTGGCTTCCTCAAGGCCTCAGTGTTTGCATGCAGGTTCTGACATGATGGCTATCCAGTTGGTTGCCTGGCTTATATTCTTTGCCTTAGTTAGGCTCCTAGTGCTAAAATCAAATACCAGGACCATCAGCAACTTAAGGAAGAGGAGGCTTGTTTCATCTTACAATGTTTAGACAGTACATCATTCAAGCAAATCAGGGAAGGAACTCAAAGCAAGAATCTGGAAGTAAGAATAGATACAGGGGGCCTGGCTTACTTAATCATGGTTTGCTCAGTCTGCACCCAGGACCACCAGTCAAGAGGTGATACCACTCATAAGGGGATGTGTCCTCCCACATCATTTAATCAAGAAAATAAACAAGTTTGCCCACAGTTAATCTGGTAGGCCCATTTTCTTAATAGAGGGTCCCTCTTTCCAAATAACTATAGCTTGTGTCAAGTTGACATAAAACTCACCAGCATAGTTTTTCTCTCAAGGAACCCAGGGCATCAGAAGCATATCTAATAGCTATGATTTAATGATTTAAGAATGTGGATAACACTGTCAGAATACCTACTCTTATTTCTCTCCAACAGACTCCACATATGAAAATACATCCCTGTGACAATGGTTGATATGTCATATATTCACCTATATTCAGGTTATGGGACCTTTAAGTTATGTTCTGATTATATACAGCCTACAAATTATATCAATAAAGGCAACTATTCCATGAGAATCAGGTCTTTAATCTTGCTCAGAGTGAGAAATTTATTTTCATTTGCTTCACAATCCTAGTTCAGAATGTGACTTGATAGCCTCATATTAAAGACCTACCTGTACAGAAACAGTGATTACAATGCAGGTTCCCAGAAGATTTTGCTCTTGGTCACTCTCATGCCTGATGATAATTGCCCTATTAGGAATATAGGGATCCCTAGGTCCCAGTTTAGACTGATATCATTTCCTGCTGCAGTGACACACTTCAGTGTGCCAGGGCTCTAGACAAAGCACTAACATAATGATATTTGGCCTTGAATTCTAAGATTCTTTTTAAGAGTCTAGTTTCTGGAAATCATCATCTTCTCAGCCTGGGAAAGTAACTGAAAGGATGAGGGGACAAAAGTTTCAGAGGTGAGGAAATAATAGCCATACATTTTTCTTTTGCTCATCTTTCTGTACTACAAACACTCTAGCTAAGAAAACAATATTATTTTCATTAACTGCCAAGTCAGCTTTCTTTAAATGATTCAGCTAATAATTCACATATCTCTTATGCTAAGTATTTAAAGTATTTCTGATTAATATAGCAAATTAAATTTGACTATAAAATTAGATTTGAAATAATTCATATTTTATAGTTACCTTTAATCTGAAAAATATACATTCAGCAATAAAAATATTTATGCATATATATAACTTCTATATTTGGAAAGATTTATTTATGTCATATTTCTTCAATTCTTGCCAATTTTACATTTTTCTGAAGAACAAAAAATGTGAGGTTCTTTCTGATACAGCAATAGTGTTGGATGTACATGAGCTACTGAAGAGGCAGTCTGTGGTTCATTGTGCTCATGTATCTGTACAGTAACTATGTTCCCTGGACTTTTTGAAAAATATAAAGAATAAAAAACATTGCATTCATATTAAATACTTATGTTTAAATGTGAATAAAATAAGTAAAATAAAAACATTGCATTCATATTAAATACTTACATTTAAATGTGTGTAAAAACAAGGTTGAATTAAATAAATATATTTGGACATGATGACCATATCAGAGGTAAAACATAAAAATATGATATATAGTAGCTGCTACCCAAACAAATACTCTAACATTTCTGTGAAATTTTATTTTACATCATTATAATATTAAAATATGGTTTCACACCATTTTTGAGGACATTCAAGTACACTGACTGAAGAATGTGGAGAGTACAAAGTTAGGGATGAAACACATTTGTTTGTCAACAAATATGTATGAATGAATGAGTTCAGGTCCCCTAACCTTAATTCTGTGAATGTATGACATGCAAACCATTGTCCAGGGATGAATTTTCATATGTAGATTTTGTTGGAGAGAAATGAGTGTTGCTACTTTAATAGTGTTAGCCATATTCTTCAATTTTTATAAATTGAATTGAAATTTTTACATTTTAAGTTTATTTTTCAATAAATGTGAATATATTAACATATAAATATTAGCTTTGAATTAGATAATTTAAGGAACATTATGTTATCACACTGTATATTTAATAGATGCCTTTAGCAACATTTGCTAGTTAAGAAAGGAAAGTGAGAAGGGTAGGAATTTAATAAAATAATAGTAAAGATATCAGCTTATTAAAAGTACATTTATGTCTATTCTGTTTTAAAATAATCATTCATTTTAGATAACAAGAAAAAGATTAAAAACAACATTTATACTCATTAAATGTTTCCCTCCTTTTTTAAGACATGTGACCTGCTCTGTGAAAGTGGGCTCATGCACAAATTTACATGGTAACAAACAAAGCAACTGAGGTTTCAGGAGGGATGCTCAGTGACTGACAGTGCTGCTGGGCAGATGTTCATCTGGAAATAGGACTGACATGTGGACAGAAGTGGGCAGGTATAACTGAAATAGTTTTAGGGAGTGACACAGGATGAGTAAAGAAGTTAAAACTTGGTTTGGTAAGAAGTAACGTAAGAGGGATATCATTGTGAAAACAGAAAGGAAGACAAAAATTATACAAAACCTTGAATTAATTGATAGTGTGTGAAGTTGATTACATTTTAGAAATAATATTACATTGCTGAATGTCCTATTTTTATTCTATTCTGAGTCTATAAGAGGCCAAGTAATGAAGAGTTTTAGCCAAAAGATAAGTGATCACCTGTAAGGCTACCTATCTAGGATAGTCATGAAAATCTTTGATAAATAATAAAATGAAATAGGAAATTAAGGAGTTTTAATCCAGATACAATATACATTTCTATGAGAATGGTATCATGTAGCACAGTATCATGTACAATGTATATACACAAACATTTAAAAGGATCTAAGTAAAGTAAGAAATCCATTAGACTTATATCCCCTATTGCTTGTATACTATGAAACTAAAATAATAAGGAAAATAGTTTATAAAACACAAGTTCAAAGAGAGAGCTATTAAAAATGAAAAATTGAGTCATAGATACTATATCCTAAAAAGAAAATGCACAATCCTGACATAATTTTATAATACTCTAAAATTATTCAGAACAAGAATACTCTACATTGACTGTTAAAACACTCCAGACTGTCTGTTACCATATTATAAGAAAAGTTCTGGCAGAAAAACAATCCATGCATGATATCTAACAGTTAAGTCATTATGGTTGTGTATTTTGTTCTTAGCATGGTGTTTTTTATTTTTTTTTTCATTTCACAAGTGACACACCTTTTATTTGATGACATAAATTAGTGGAAAACTATTAGAAAATAAGAGTAAGTCATTACAGCTGAAATAATAACAGGGCAAGAGGAGGATTTACAAAAAAAGTACAAAGAAAATAGAAAGATACTATTAAAAAGAGAAACAAATATTTCAAAATTAAACAATGACCTGATTGCTAGGCGGTGGTGGTGCACACCTTTAATCCCAGCACTTGGGAGGCAGAGGCAGGTGGATTCCTGAGTTCGAGGCCAGTCTGGTCTACAGAGTGAGTTCCAGGACAGCCAAGGCTGACAGAGAAACCCTGTCTCAAAAAAAAAAAAAAAAAAAAAAAAAAAAAAAAAGAAAAAAGAAAAAGAAAAAATGACTTGATAATTCACTGACTAGTCATGCAAATTTATACTTCCTTATGTCACAGTATTCATTGAAAGGAAACTAATTTGAAGAGAAATAAAGAGTTCAGTAGCATGGTGTTTTTTAAATATAAATGTAAGGTAGAGCAATAGAATAGCTTACAAATTCTCATTTTAAGGTAGAGAAGTACAGTATCGTGTCCTTTTATTTTTTTCTCCCAAAATGCATCTTTGTTACTTTTCCTATGGACACAATTGAATACCTCTCAAGACCTTGTTTATATATATCTTTGCAATCTCTCTTTCTACCTTTTGCTGATAGTCTTACAAGGTGAGGAAGAAAAAGGCAAATTTCCTGAAAGAACAATTAAGGCAACTTGGAAGAACTGAGCAATCATTGATTGTTGAGTGTTTTCTACATCATCTGTTTTATAGCTCTGAGCCTTTCTGAAACATTTTTTCTTTATTTTTAAGATTGTAATATAATTACATCATTTCCCCATTCCCTTTCTTTTCTCCATATCCTCCAATATACTCTGTTTGCTCTCTTTCCAATCCATGGCCTTTTTTCATTAATTATTACATGTATACATATATTTACGAGTGTGTGTGTGTGTGTGTGTGTGTGTGTGTGTGTGTGTGTGTATATCCTGCTCAGTCTGTATAATGTTACTTCTATGTGTTTTTAGGACTGATCATTTGGGATTGCTTAACCAATTGGTGTCCACTTCCCTGGTAAGACTATATCTCTCACTATCATTCCTTTGTTGCTTGTATTTCTATGTGTAGTTCTGTACCTTTAATAGTTCTCAGTGCACTCTGTATTCTTTGACTTTCCTCCTTGAAGAAAATCTCTCTCTCTCTCTCTCTCTCTCTCTCTCTCTCTCTCCCTCTCTCCTGCCTTTCTCTTGTATAGAACATATCCCATCTTCTACCTCCTTTAGAGTCCATGTCTCTCATGTCTTCTGATCCCATTACATTCCTCTTTATCTAACATGTATTTCTGCACTTGTTATCCTCCTTTTTGTGAGTAGAGTGATGACAATTAACAAGAGCTCAGGAGGTGATTTCATCCTGGTGGGCTTCTCTGATCAGCCACAACTTGAGAAGATCCTCTTTGTGGTGGTGCTGATTTCCTACCTCCTGACACTGGTAGGCAACACTGCGATCATCCTCGTTTCCTGTTTGGATTCTGCGCTCCAAACACCCATGTACTATTTCCTTACCAACCTCTCCTTCGTTGATATTTGCTTCTCGACCAGCATTGTTCCTCAGCTGCTGTGGAACCTCCATGGTCCAGCCAAGACAATAACTGCCACAGGCTGCGCTATTCAGCTTTATGTGTCTCTGGCTCTGGGGTCCACTGAATGTGTTCTCCTTGCAGTTATGGCATTTGATCGCTATGCTGCTGTTTGCAGGCCACTTCATTATGCTACAGTTATGCACCCACGACTCTGCCAGTCTCTTGCAGGAGTAGCATGGTTGAGTGGAGTGGGTAACACACTGATTCAGGGCACTATCACCCTCTGCCTGCCTCGCTGTGGGAACAACAGGATTTATCACTTCATCTGTGAAGTTCCTGCCATGATCAAATTGGCTTGTGTAGACATTCATGCCAATGAAGTGCAGCTATTCATGGCTTCCTTGGTGTTGCTCCTCCTTCCCCTGATACTCATCTTGGTATCATATGGGTACATTGCCCAAGCATTGATGAGGTTAAGGGCAGCTCTAACCTGGGGTAAAGCTCTTGGAACCTGTGGATCCCACCTGATGGTAGTAGTACTATTTTATGGCACAATCACTGCTATCTATATCCAGCCCAACAGCTCCTACGCACACAGTCAGGGAAAGTTTATCACCCTTTTGTATACTGTGGTTATTCCTACTCTAAACCCCCTCATTTATACTTTAAGAAACAAAGATGTAAAGGGAGCTTTGAAGAGGCTTGTAAGAAAAGATAACAGCACTGGAAAGAAAATTCTTTCCAGGTAGAGGTGATTTGTCTGTCCTCACAAAAATGAAGTTGCTGATCCAGATGCATTACCCAGGGTCACCATAAGACAGATGCTCCAAAACTAAACTCACTAGCCTCTCTGGAGTGCTCCAAGCCAGGAAACTACTCCCTTAATTATCATACTCAGAGATGCCCCATCTAGATCTCACAATCAGATTAACTAATAAATTGAAACATTTGCTTTTGTCAAGACTCCTGCAATTCTTTTCTTTTACTTCTTTTTTTAATTTGGGTTTTTCAAGACAGGGTTTCTCTGTATAGCCCTGGCTGTCCTGGAACTCACTCTGTAGACCAGGCTGGCCTCGAACTCAGAAATCCGCCTGCCTCTGCCTCCCAGAGTGCTGGGATTACAGGCGTGCACCACCACCGCCCGGCTTCTTTTACTTTCTTAATGGTCACTCTTTTATTAAGAATCTTGGTTCTTATTAGATTAAGTCTGTCTACTAGTTTATCTCTTTCATATAAAGATAAAGTATATTCAAAGCTAGCTAGAAGTCATTGAGGCATTCTTTACTAGGATGATTTTGTGAACCCAGTGAAATATGCCCTCCTATATCCTTGGTCCAATGTCCTTTGTTAATGTCCTAATCTAAAATAGACACATAGGTTTTCCCTCACTGGTCTACTCCAGTGGCTCTATTAATGGAGTTTTGTTAATTTTTACATTCAGTGTTTTTGCTTAGTGAGATTTTCACTAATATTTCATTTTTTTTCTAAGTATTTTCATTGGATGGTGATTCCTGATCTTTGATTTCTTTGATTTTATTCAGAATATTAGGTGATTCTTATCATATGATCTTAGGAATCCAATTCATTCTAGGCTAAACCATGAAATTTTAGCCTAGTCTTTTTGGAGAGAGAGAGAGAGAGAGAGAGAGAGAGAGAGAGAGAGAGAGAAGAAGAAGAAGAAGAAGAAGAAGAAGAAGAAGAAGAAGAGAGGAGTGGAGGGGAGGGGAGGGGAGGGGAGAGGAGAGAAGAGAGGAGGGGAGAGGAGGCGAGAGAGAGGAGGTGAGAGGGAGAGGAGGTGAGAGAGAGGAGGGGAGAGAGGAGGTGAGAGAGAGGAGAGGAGAAGAGAGAGGAGAGGAGAGAGAGGAGAGGAGAGAGAGGAGAGAGGAGATAGAGAGGAGAGGAGAAGAGAGAGGAGAGGAGAAGAGAGAGGAGAGGAGAGGAGAGGAGAGGAGAGGAGAGGAGAGAGAGGAGAGAGAGAGAGGAGAGAGAGACCCTTTGAATATTCTAATGTCTTTAGTGAATATAATTTTCCTATGGAAGATGTAGGATTGAGAGAGTCTGAGTTATTTGTGCTTATGATTTTTAATGGAATCTTCATGCTTCTGTGTTTGCACTATGATTAATTTCACTGATAATGAAAATATTCACACTTTCACAGCATTCTGAATTTTTTTAAAAATAATATCTGTTGTAGGCCCAATATTTTTCAATATCTGAGAAAACAATTGATGTAACAAAGGCGATCTACTACACCATTATTTCTTATATTTTTCATTTTTATAAAACGTACTCAGCATCTTGTCTGCAGCTTCCCACCCAGCCGGTAGCAGGTCAGCCATACCTAGCCAACCTGCCAGGTGCTGAGACCCTGCCGGCGGAACCAGGTACCAGAGACAGCCCGAGTTTAAGACCTCCGGGGACTCAGGTCTGGGGCAGGAACTGCGCACAGCCTAGAGGTTTGGAGTACAGCGGCCGTGCCTGCGCTCTGCGCTCGCAGGCCAGACCCGAACCCCCTGCAGGCAGCGCCATCTTGTCTGCAGCTTCCCACCCAGCCGGTAGCAGGTCAGCCTTACATAGCCAGCCTGCCAGGTGCTGAGACCCTGCCAGCGGAACCAGGTACCAGAGACAGCCCGAGTTTAAGACCTCCGGGGACTCAGGTCTGGGGCAGGAACTGCGCACAGCCTAGAGGTTTGGAGTACAGCGGCCGTGCCTGAGCTCTGCGCTCGCAGGCCAGACCCCCGAACCCCCTGCAGGCAGCGCCATCTTGTCTGCAGCTTCCCACCCAGCTGGTAGCAGGTCAGCCATACCTAGCCAACCTGCCAGGTGCTGAGACCCTGCTGGCGGAACCAGGTACCAGAGACAGCCCGAGTTTAAGACCTCCGGGGACTCAGGTCTGGGGCAGGAACTGCGCACAGCCTAGAAGTTTGGAGTACAGCGGCCGTGCCTGCGCTCTGCGCTCGCAGGCCAAACCCCAAACCCCCTGCAGGCAGCGCCATCTTGTCTGCAGCTTCCCATCTAGCCCGTAGGAGGTCAGCCAGACCTAGCCAGCTTGCCAGTTGCTCAGACCCTGCCGGCGGAACCAGGATAAGCAACAATTCTTGTTTATTAAGAAGAGTGAGGACCAGCTATAGCGACAGGCCTCCATATTGCAACCAGGACACAGCTGGAAAGGTGCAGATAGAGACTCCGCCTGGGGCTAGAGCAGGGAGAGCTGCTAAGCTCTCGCCCACAGGCGGGCCCAGGCGCCTAGGCTCTGCAGCACATCCCTGCGAGCTTAGGTTGTGCACCGAGGCAGCCGGAACCACCCAGCTCCCCAGGAGCCCGGACCAGCGATAGCGGCAGGCCTCCATACTGCAACCAGAACACAGCTGGAAAGGAACAGGTAGACAGATTCCATCAGGGGCTACCACGTGGGGGGATCTGCTAGGCTCTCGCTACTAGGCAGGCCCAGCAGCACCTGCCGAGGCTCTGTTGCACTCCCCCACACTTCCCGGAGACCTCAGGCCGTGCACAAAGTCAGCGGGTGGCAGCCAGCTCGTGATCCCGTTGAGCAGCAATCATGCATAACCACCAGTAGAGAAACAACAGGTAAGCCCAGCCTCATAGGAGATTCAAACACCAGCCAGTTAGTTGACAACAAGGTCAACTAACACCAGAAATAACCAGATGGCAAAAGGTAAACGAAGGAATGTCAGTAACAGAAATCAAGACAACATGACAGCATCTGAACCCAGTTCGCCAACAACAGGAAGCCCTGGATACCCCAAAACACCAGAAAAACAAGACTTGGATATAAAATCACTGGTCAGGATGCTGGTAGCTGAACACATAGAAAAATCTCGTAAAGAAATAGAAGAGAAAATGGATCAAAAGTTAGAAGCCTTTACAAGGCAAATACAAAAATCACTTCAAGAAATGCAGGAGAAGATGGATCAAAAAGAAGAAGACAATAAGGAGGAAAGACAAAAATCACTTAAAGAAATACAGAAGAACGTGGGCCAACAAGTAGAAGCTATGAAAGAGGAAACACAAAAATCTATTAAAGAAATAGATGAAAACACAATCAAGCAAGCGAAAGATCTGAGCACATCCATCCAGGCACTAAAAACAGAAGTAGAAACAACTAAGAAATCGCAGAGGGAGACAACATTGGAGATAGAAAACCTTGGGAAGAAATCAGGAGCCATAGATGCAAATATCAACAATAGAATACAAGAGATAGAAGACAGAATATCAGAAGCCGAAGATACCATAGGAACCATTGATTCAACAGTCAAAGAAAATACTAAATGCAAAAAGGCTGTAACCCAAAACATCCAGGAAATCCAGGACACAATGAGAAGACCAAACCTAAGGATTATAGGTATAGACGAGAATGAAGATGTACAAGTTAAAGGGCCAGCAAATATCTTCTACAAAATTATGGAAGAAAACTTCCCCAACCTAAAGAGAGAGATGCCCATGAATATACAAGAAGCATACAGAACCCCAAACAGACTGGATCAGAACAGAAATACATCCCGTCACATAATAATCAAAACTCCAAATGTACTAAACAAAGAAAGAATATTAAAGGCAGCAAGAGAAAAAGGCCAAGTAACTTATAAAGGAAGACCTATCAGAATAACACCAGACTTCTCACCTGAGACCATGAAAGCTAGAAGATCCTGGGCAGATATCATGCAAACTCTAAGAGAACACAAACTTCAGCCAAAACTACTTTACCCAGCAAAGCTCTCAATCACCATAGATGGAGACATCAAGGTATTCCATGACAAAACCAAATTTGCACGATATCTTTCCACAAATCCAGCCCTACATAGGATAATAGGGGGAAAACACCAAGACAAGGACGGAAACTACACCCGGGAAGAAGCAAGATAGAAACCTCCTCTCATCAAACCCAAAAGAAGGTAACCTCTCGAATATAAAAAATAAATAAAATAAATAAATATAATTTCAAAAATGTCTGGAGGAAATAATTACTATTCCTTAATATCTCTTAACATCAATGGACTCAATTCCCCAATAAAAAGACATAGATTAACAGACTGGATACGGAAACAGGACCCTACATTTTGCTGCATACAGGAAACACATCTCAGTGTCAAAGACAAACACTGCCTTAGAGTAAAAGGCTGGAAGACAATTTTACAAGCAAATGGTCTCAGGAAACAAGCTGGAGTAGCCATTCTAATATCAGATAAAATTGACTTCCAACCTAAAATCATCAAAAGAGACTCAGAAGGTCACTTCTTGCTGGCCAAAGGAAAAATCCACCAAGAAGAGCTATCAATACTGAACATCTATGCTCCAAATGCAAGGGCAGCCTCATTCGTAAAAGAAACCTTACTAAAGCTTAAAGCACACATTACACCTAACACAATAATTGTGGGTGACTTCAACACTCCACTCTCCTCAATGGACAGATCAGGAAAGCAGAAACTAAACAGGGACACAGTGAAACTAATTGAAACTCTGGACCAACTGGATTTAACAGATATATATAGAACATTTCATCCTAAAGCTAAAGAATATACCTTTTTCTCAGCTCCACATGGGACCTTCTCCAAAATAGAACATATAATTGGTCACAAGACAGATGTCAACAAATACAAGAAGATCGAGCTAATCCCATGCCTTCTATCAGATCACCATGGAGTAAGAGTGGTCTTCAATAACAACAAAAACAACAGAAAGCCCACATACACATGGAAACTGAACAATACTCTACTCAATGACACCTTGGTCAAGGAAGAAATAAAAAAAGAAATCAAAGACTTTTTAGAATTCAATGAAAATGAAGGTACAACCTACCCAAATCTATGGGACACAATGAAAGCAGTGCTAAGAGGAAAACTCATAGCTCTAAGTGCATCCAAAAAGAAACTGGAGAGAGCATATACTAGCAGCTTAATGGCACACCTTAAAGCCCTGGAAGAAAAACAAGTTAATTCACCCAGGAGGAGTAGAAGACAAGAAATCATCAAACTCAGGGCTGAAATCAATCAAATAGAAACAAAGAGAACCATACAAAGAATCAACAAGACCAGGAGCTGGTTCTTTGAGAAAATCAACAAGATAGACAAACCCTTAGCCAGACTAACTAAAGGACACAGAGACAGTATACAAATTAACAAAATTAGAAATGAAAAGGGAGACATAACAACAGAAACTGAGGAAATTCAAAACATCATCAGATCCTACTACAAAGGTCTATACTCAAAACAACTGGAGAACCTGGAGGAAATGGACAATTTCCTAGACAGATATCAAATACCAAAATTAAATCAGCATCAAGTAGATCAGCTAAATAGTCCCATAACCCCTAAAGAAATAGAAGGGGTTATAGAAAGCCTCCCAACCAAAAAAAGTATGGGACCAGATGGTTTTAGTGCAGAATTCTACCAGACCTTCAAAGAAGACTTAACACCAATACTCTCCAAACTATTCCACAAAATAGAGACAGAAGGGACACTGCCCAACTCATTCTTCGAAGCCACAATTACGCTAATACCTAAACCACAAAAAGATCCAACAAAGAAAGAGAACTACAGGCCAATTTCTCTTATGAATATAGATGCAAAAATACTAAATAAAATTCTTGCTAACCGAATCCAAGAGCACATCAAAACGATCATCCACCATGATCAAGTAGGCTTCATCCCAGGGATGCAGGGATGGTTCAATATACGGAAATCCATCAATGTAATCCACTACATAAACAAACTGAAAGAAAAAAACCACATGGTCATCTCATTAGATGCTGAAAAAGCATTCGACAAAATTCAGCATCCTTTCATGCTAAAAGTCTTGGAAAGAGCAGGAATTCAAGGCCCATACCTAAATATAGTAAAAGCAATCTACAGCAAACCAGTAGCCAACATCAAAATAAATGGAGAGAAACTTGAAGCATTCCCACTAAAATCAGGGACTAGACAAGGCTGCCCTCTCTCTCCATATCTTTTCAATATAGTACTTGAAGTTCTAGCAAGAGCAATTAGACAACATAAGGAAGTCACAGGGATACAAATTGGAAAGGAAGAAGTGAAACTATCATTATTTGCAGACGATATGATAGTTTACCTAAGCGACCCAAAAAACTCCACCAGAGAACTTCTACAGCTGATAAACAACTTCAGCAAAGTGGCAGGTTATAAAATTAACTCAAGCAAGTCAGTGGCCTTCTTGTACTCAAAGGACAAGCAGGCAGAGAAAGAAATTAGGGAAATAACACCCTTCACAATAGCCACAAACAACATAAAGTATCTTGGCGTAACTCTAACCAAACAAGCGAAAGATCTGTACAACAGGAACTTCAAGTCCTTGAAGAAAGAAATCGAAGAAGACCTCAGAAGATGGAAAAATATTTCTTGCTCCTGGATTGGCAGGATCAATATAGTAAAAATGGCCATCTTGCCAAAAGCAATATACAGATTCAATGTGATCCCCATCAAAATCCCAACTCAATTCTTCATTGATCTAGAAAGAGCAATTCTCAAATTCATCTGGAGCAACAAAAAACCCAGGATAGCTAAAACTATTCTCAACAATAAAAGGACTTCTGGGGGAATCAATATCCCTGACCTCAAGCAGTACTACAGAGCAATTGTGTTAAAAACTGCATGGTATTGGTATAGCAACAGGCAAGCAGATCAGTGAAACAGGATTGAAGACCCAGAGGTTAACCCACAGACTTATGGTCACTTGATCTTTGATAAAGGAGCCACAACCATCCGGTGGAATAAAGATAGCTTTTTTAACAAATGGTGCTGGTTCAACTGGAAGTCAACATGCAGAAGAATGCGAATTGATCCAATCTTATCTCTTTGCACTAAGATCAACTCCAAGTGGATCAAGGACCTCCACATAAAACCAGACACACTGAAACTATTAGAAAAGAAACTTGGGAAGACCCTGGAGGACTTGGGCACAGGGGAAAAGTTCCTGAACAGAACACCAATAGCTTATGCTCTAAGATCAAGAATCGACAAATGGGACCTCATAAAATTACAAAGTTTCTGCAAAGCAAAGGACACTGTCAGAAGGACAAAACGGCAACCAACAAAGTGGGAAAAGATCTTCACCAACTCCACATCCGACAGAGGGCTAATATCCAATATATACAAAGAACTCAAGAAGTTAGACCGCAAAGAAACAAATAACCCTATCAAAAAATGGGGCACAGAGCTAAACAAAGAATTTTCACCAGAAGAAATTCGGATGGCCGAGAAACACCTTAAAAGATGTTCAACATCATTAGTCATCAGGGAAATGCAAATCAAAACAACCCTGAGATTCCACCTCACACCAGTCAGAATGGCTAAGATTAAAAACTCAAGAGACAACAAGTGCTGGCGAGGATGTGGAGAAAGAGGAACACTCCTCCACTGTTGGTGGGATTGCAAAATGGTAAAACCGCTCTGGAAATCAGTTTGGCGGTTCCTCAGAAAATTGGGCATGTCACTTCCAGAGGACCCTGGCATACCACTCCTGGGCATATACCCAGAGGATTCCCCTGCATGCAATAAGGACACATGCTCCACTATGTTTATAGCAGCCTTGTTTATAATCGCCAGAAATTGGAAGGAGCCCAAATATCCCTCAAAGGAGGAATGGATACAGAAAATGTGGTACATTTATACAATGGAATACTACTCAGCAATTAAAAATAATGAATTCATGCAATTTGTAGGTAAATGGTTAGATCTGGAAAATATCATCCTGAGTGAATTAACCCAATCACAAAAGAATGCACATGAAATGCAATCACTGATAAGTGGATATTAATGAGCCCAGAAGCCCTAAATACTCAAGACACAAATAGCAAGTCAAATGATTCCCAAGAAGGAGAAAGGAGAGGACCCTGGGCCTGTAAAGATTGCATCCAGTTTAGTAAAGAAACCGAGGGGGGAGGGGGAATTATTGGGGAACAGATGGGGGGGAGAGGAACTATGGGAACTATGGTGGGTGGGAACTGGGAAAGGGGAAAGCCTTTGGAATGTAAACATAGAATATAGAAAATAAAATAAAAAAATTTAAAAAAAAATAAATAAAACGTACTCAGGAAATATAAAGGGTTTATGAATTCTGAGGTTCTCAGATTCAGTCTTTTCTAGTTAGTTTATAAAATTCTTTAAGTGTCTACACAATGTGAAATCCATCTTCTTTTCTATTTTTATTGTTAGGTTAAGCAAAGAAGACATAAAAACCTTATAGAACTATAAGTTGAGCAAATTAAGGAGAAAATGTGGCTCTTAAAGCCATACGAACTTAAATCTAAATGTCACACTAATTATCTTTATTTTTGTCTTATTAACATTCAAATATTAAATGAAATAATCTATTAATATCACTATAAATTAAGCTTGATTATTAAAATTGACTGAATAGTTTTCATAGCACTGTCATGCTTATAGTGAGATTACTAATGTGCTGGTAATTTCATTTACATCTACAATAGACTTTACCCAATATTTAGTGCTTCTATCCTATTCTAAGGCTCCAGATATTGCTACACAGCCAACACTATTAACTAAAATCAAAGGGAAGATACAGTAGTAATATCCTAATAGATAAACACATTTCAAACAAAATTCAAGCATTTTCTCTTCTGATTTACTATTAATACAAAGATCTAGGAATTGAGACAGTGTGAAGTATTCAGTATTAAGAAAGCAGGATAGATCAGTGGATCAAAATAGAGGGTCAGCCACGAATACTTGACATTTATTGCATCTTTTTCATTGCTTCTTTAATTTTTGATGTATCCCTTTAAAATATGTAATGTATTTTATTAATGCATATGTATATCTATGTGCACATGTATACAGATGCTAGAAGAGTTATTGGTCTCCCTAGAACTGGAATTGTCCAGTATGTGCACTGAGAACAATGTAAACAAAATTCATCCCTTGATGAAATTTGGTATTATCAACTTCCCTCTTAGAAATCTTTTTGATAATCCAGCCAGAGGCGGAGGAGCCAGCCCCAGCCAGCTTCCCAGGTGCTCAGACCCAGCCTGCAGAACCAGGTACCCGAGATATCCTGAGTTTAAGACCTTCGGGGACTCAGGCCTGGAGCGGGAGCTGCGCACAGAGTAGCAGTTTGGGGGGCACCAGCCGAGCCTGTGCTCTGTGCTCGCAGTGCGGACCCTGAACTCCCTGCAGCCAGCGCCATCTGGCCAGCTGCTTCCCATCCAGCTGGCGGCGGGGGAGACAGCCTCAGCCAGCTTCCCAGCAGCTTTGGACCAGCAGGCAGAACCAGATAACTGAGATATCCCAACTTTAAGACCTCTGGGGAATCAGGACATCAGACAGCAAACCCTGAGCAGGAGCAGTGCAGAGCAGCTGCCCAACAGGCAGAACCAAGTACCTGGGATATACTGAGTTTAAGACCTCGGGGGACTCAGGCCACCTGTCAGTAATCTGTGAGCAGGAGGCCTTCAGGGCAGTGGTTCAGGTGTCCCAGTCGCTGGGAAATAGCCTTACGAGCCCACAGGAGGGTCAAGCACCAGCTAGTAACTACAGGACCAACTAACACCAGAGTTAACCAGATGGCAAAAGGCAAACGTAAGATCCTTACTAACAGAAATCAAGGCAGTATGGCAGCATCCGAACCCAGTTCCCCGACAGCAATAAATCTTGGATACCCCGAAACACCAGAAAAACAAGACTCAGATATAAAATCACTGGTCAGGATGCTGATAGAGGAACACTTAGATAAATCTCTTAAAGTAATACATGAGAAAATAGATCAAAAGCTAGAAGCCCTTACAAGGAAAACACAATTAAATCTCGGATATCTCAACACACCAGAAAAACAAGACTCAGATCTAAAATCACTGGTAAAGATCCTGATAGAGGATCACTTAGATAAATTTCTTTTTTTTTTTTTTTACCATTTATTTATTTATTTTCTTTTTTTTCTTTTTCTTAATGTATATATTCTATATTTACAATTCATTTCCCTTTTTCTGGTTCCCTACCCCCCAAAGGTCCCACATGTCCTTTTCCCTCCCCCTGCTCCCGCATCCACCCCCTCCCACTTTACTGTTCTTGTACTCTCCCACAATGATGTTTTGGTCCATTCTAGCACCAGTGTCCACTCCTTTCTTCTTGTGAGACATCACTTGATATGTGATTTGTGTCTTTGGTGTTCCAAGCTTCTAGGCTAATATCCACTTATCAGTGACTGTATACCATGGGTATTCTTTTGAGACTGGGTCACCTCACTTAGTATGACATTCTCCAGCTCCATCCATTTCTCTAAGAATTTCATGAATTCATTGTTTCTAATGGCTGAATAGTACTCCATTGTGTATATATACCACATTTTTTGTATCCATTCCTCTGTTGAGGGACATCTGGGTTCTTTCCAGCTTCTGGCTATTATAAATAAGGCTGCTATGAACATAGTGGAGCATGTATCCTTATTGCATGCTGGTGAATCTTCTGGGTATATTCCCAGGAGTGGTATGGCTGGGTCCTCCGGAAGTATCATGCCCAGTTTTCTGAGGAACCGCCAGACTGATTTCCAGAGTGGTTGTACCAGCTTGCATTCCCACCAGCAGTGGAGGAGTGTTCCTCTTTCTCCACATCCTCGCCAACACCTGATATCTTCTGAGTTTTTAATCTTAGCCATTCTCACTGGTGTGAGGTGAAATCTCAGGGTTGTTTTAATTTGCATTTCCCTAATGACTAGTGATGTTGAACATTTTTTAAGGTGTTTCTCAGCCATCCGAATTTCTTCAGGTGAAAAGTCTCTGTTTAGCTCTGTACCCCATTTTTGGATAGGGTTATTTGGTTTTCTGGGGTCTAACCTCTTGAGTTCTTTGTATACATTGGAGATTAGCCCTCTGTCGGATGTGGGGTTGGTGAAGATTTTTTCCCAATTTGTTGGTTGCCGATTTATCCTTTTGACAGTGTCTTTTGCCTTACAGAAACTTTGTAGTTTTACGAGGTCCCATTTGTCTATTCTTGTTCTTAGAGTATAAGCAATTGGTGTTCTGTTCAGGAATTTTTCCCCTGAGCCGATGTCTTCAAGGGTCTTCCCCAGTTTCTTTTCTATTAGTTTTAGTGTGTCTGGTTTTATGTGGAGATCCTTGATCCACTTGGAGTTGAGTTTAGTACAAGGAGATAAGAGTGGATCAATTCTCATTCTTCTGCATGTTGACCTCCAGTTGAGCCAGCACCATCTGTTGAAAAGGCTATCTATTTTCCACTGGATGTTTTCAGGTTGGCAGGACTAATATAGTCAAAATGGCAATCTTGCCCAAAGCAATATACAGATTCAATGCAATCCCCATCAAAATCCCAACCCAGTTCTTCATAGAGCTAGAAAGAGCAATTCTCAAATTCATCTGGAATAACAAAAAACCCAGGATAGCTAAAACTATCATCAACAGCAAAAGAACTTCTGGGGGAATCAATATCCCGGACCTCAAGCAATATTACAGAGCAGTGGTATTAAAAACTGCATGGTATTGGTTCAGTGACAGGGAAGCGGATCAATGGAATAGGATTGAAGACCCAGAATTGAACCCACACATCTATGGCCAATAGATAAATTTCTTAAAGTAATAGAGGAGAAAATAGATCAAAAGCTAGAAGCCCATACAAGGCAAACACAAAAATCACTTAAAGAAATCCAGGAGAATATAGAGCAAAAAATGAACCCCAATAAGGGGAAGAAACAAAAATCACTTAAAGAAATACAAGAGAACATGGGTCAACAAGTAGAAGTCATAAGAGAGGAAACACAAAAATCCCTTAAAGAATTACAGGAAAACACAAACAAGCAATTGAAAGATCTGAGCAAAACCATACAGAATCTAAAAACAGAAGTAGAAACAACTAAGAAATCACAAAGGGAGACAACATTGGAGATAGAAAACCTTGGGAAGAAATCAGGAGTCATAGATGCAAATATCAACAATAGAATACAAGAGACAGAAGACAGAATCTCAGATGTTGAAGATACCATAGGAACCATGGATTCAACAATTAAAGAAAATGCAAAATGCAAACAACTGGTAACCCAAAACATTCAGGAAATCCAGGACACAATGAGAAGACCAAACCTAAGGATTATAGGGATAGATGAGAATGAAGATCTACAACTTAAAGGGCCAGCAAATATCTTCTACAAAATTATGGAAGAAAACTTCCCCAACCTAAAGAGAGAGATGCCCATGAATATACAAGAAGCCTATAGAACCCCAAATAGCCTGGACCAGAACAGAAATACTTCCCATCACATAATAATCAAAACCCCAAAAGTACTAAACAAAGAAAGAATATTAAAGGCAGTAAGAGAAAAAGGACAAGTAACATATAAAGGAAGACCTATCAGAATTACACCAGACTTCTCATCTGAGACCATGAAAGCTAGAAGATCCTGGGCAGACCTCATGCAGACCCTAAGAGAACACAAACTTCAGCCAAAACTACTATACCAAAACTATACTATACTATAGCAAAACTCTCAATTGCCATAGATGGGGAAACCAAGGTATTCCACGACAAAACCAAATTTGCACGATACTTATCTAGAAACCCAGCCATACAAAGGATAATAGGGAAAAAATACCAACACAAGGGGGGAAACTACACCCCAGAAGAAACAAGATAGAAACCCCACCTCATCCAACCCAAAAGAAGAGAACCACTCAAATACAAAAAAATAATAATAACGCCCAAAATGTCAGGAAGTAATAATTACTATTCCTTAATATCTCTTAATATCAATGGACTCAATTCCCCAATAAAAAGACACAGACTAACAGACTGGATATGGAAACAAGACCCTACATTTTGCTGCATACAGGAAACACATCTCAGTGTCAAAGACAAACACCACCTTAGAGTAAAAGGCTGGAAGACAGTTTTACAAGCAAATGGTCTCAGGAAACAAGCCGGAGTAGCCATTCTAATATCAGATAAAATTGACTTTCAACCTAAAGTCATGAAAAGAGACTCAGAAGGTCACTTCTTGCTTGTCAAAGGGAAAATCCACCAAGAAGAATTCTCAATACTGAACATCTATGCGCCAAATGTAAGGGCACCCTCATTCGTAAAAGAAACTTTACTAAAGCTTAAAGCACACATTGCACCTAACACAATAATTGTGGGTGACCTCAACACTCCACTCTCCTCAATGGACCGATCAGGAAAGCAGAAACTAAACAGGGACACAGTGAAACTAATTGAAGCTTTGGACCAATTGGATTTAACAGATATATATAGAACATTCCATCCTAAAGAAAGAGAGTATACCTTTTTCTCAGCACCGCACAGTACCTTCTCAAAAATTGATCATATAATTGGGAACAAGACAGACCTCAACAAATACAAGAAGACCGAACTAATCCCATGTCTCCTATCGGATCACTATGGAGTAAAAGTAGTCTTCAATAGCAAGAAGAACAACAGAAAGCCCACATACACATGGAAACTGAACAATACTCTACTCAATGACACCTTGGTCAAGGAAGAAATAAAGAAAGAAATCAAAGACTTTTTAGACTTCAATGAAAATGAAGGTACGACCTACCCAAATCTTTGGGACACAATGAAAGCAGTGCTAAGAGGCCCTGAGTGCCTCCAAAAGGAAACTGGAGAGAGCATACACTAGCAACTTAACAGCACACCTGAAGGCCCTGGAACAAAAAGAAGCTAATTCACCCAGGAGGAGTAGAAGAGAGGAAATCATCAAACTAAGGGCTGAAATCAATCAAGTAGAAACAAAGAGAACCATACAAAGAATCAACAAAGCCAAGAGCTGGTTCATCGAGAAAATCAACAAGATAGATAAACCCTTAGCTAGACTAACCAAAGGGCACAGAGACAGTATCCAAATTAACAAAATTAGAAATGAAAAGGGGGATATAACAACAGAAACTGAGGAAATTCAAAAGATCATCAGATCCTACTACAAAGGCCTATACTCAAAACAACTGGAGAATCTAGAGGAAATGGACAATTTCCTAGACAGATACCAAATACCAAAATTAAATCAGCATCAAGTAGATGAGCTAAACAGTCCCATAACCCCTAAAGAAATAGAAGGGGTTATAGAAAGCCTCCCAACCAAAAAAAGTACGGGACCAGATGGTTTTAGTGCAGAATTCTACCAGACCTTCAAAGAAGACTTAACACCAATACTCTTCAAACTATTCCACAAAATAGAGACAGAAGGGACACTGCCCACCTCATTCTTCGAAACCACAATTATGCTGATACCTAAACCACAAAAAGATCCAACAAAGAAAGAGAACTACAGGCCAATTTCTCTTATGAATATTGATGCAAAACTACTAAATAAAATTCTTGCCAAACGAATCCAAGAGCACATCAAAACGATCATCCACCATGATCAAGTAGGCTTCATCCCAGGGATGCAGGGATGGTTCAATATACGGAAATCCATCAATGTAATCCACTACATAAACAAACTGAAAGAAAAAAACCACATGGTCATCTCATTAGATGCTGAAAAAGCATTTGACAAAATTCAGCATCCTTTCATGCTAAAAGTCTTGGAAAGAGCAGGAATTCTAGGCCCATACCTAAACATAGTAAAAGCAATCTACAGCAAACCAGTAGCCAACATCAAAATAAATGGAGAGAAACTTGAAGCAATCCCACTAAAATCAGAGACTAGACAAGGATGCCCTCTCTCTCCATATCTTTTCAATATAGTACTTGAAGTTCTAGCAAGAGCAATTAGACAACATAAGGAAGTCACAGGGATACAAATTGGAAAGGAAGAAGTCAAAGTATCATTATTTGCAGACGATATGATAGTCTACTTAAGCGACCCAAAAAACTCCACTAGAGAACTTCTACAGCTGATAAACAACTTCAGCAAAGTGGCTGGTTATAAAATTAACTCAAGCAAATCAGTAGCCTTCTTGTACTCAAAGGACAAGCAGGCTGAGAAAGAAGTTAGGGAAATAACACCCTTCACAATAGCCACAAACAGCATAAAGTACCTTGGCGTAACTCTAACCAAACAAGGGAAAGATCTGTATGACAGGAACTTCAAGTCCTTGAAGAAAGAAATCGAAAAAGACCTCAGAAGATGGAAAAATATTTTTTGCTCCTGGATTGGCAGGATCAACATAGTAAAAATGGCCATCTTGCCAAAAGCAATCTACAGATTCAATGCAATCCCCATCAAAATCCCAAATCAATTCTTCATAGATCTAGAAAGAACAATTCTCAAATTCATCTGGAGCAACAAAAAACCCAGAATAGCAAAAACTATTCTCAACAATAAAAGGACTTCTGGGGGAATCAATATCCCTGACCTCAAGCAGTACTACAGAGCAATTGTGTTAAAAACTGCATGGTATTGGTACAGCAACAGGCAGGTAGATCAATGGAATAGGATTGAAGACCCAGAAATGAACCCACAGACTTATGGTCACTTGATCTTTGATAAAGGAGCCACAACCATCCAGTGGAAAAAAGATAGCCTTTTCAACAAATGATGCTGGTTCAACTGGAGGTCAACATGCAGAAGAATGCGAATTGATCCACGCTTATCTCCTTGTACTAAGATCAACTCCAAGTGCATCAAGGACCTCCACATAAAACCAGACACACTGAATCTATTAGAAAAGAAACTTGGGAAGACCCTGGAGGACATGGGCACAGGGGGAAAGTTCCTGAACAGAACACCAATAGCTTATGCTCTAAGATCAAGAATTGACAAACGGGACCTCATAAAATTACAAAGTTTCTGTAAGGCAAAGGACACCATCAGAAGGACAAAACGGCAACCAACAAAGTGGGAAATGATCTTCACCAACTCCACATCCGACAGAGGGCTAATATCCAATATATACAAAGAACTCAAGAAGTTAGATCCCAAAGAACCAAATAACCCTATCAAAAAATGGGGTACAGAGCTAAACAAAGAATTTTCACCAGAAGAAATGTGGATGGCCGAGAAACACCTTAAGAGATGTTCAACATCATTAGTCATCAGGGAAATGCAAATCAAAACAACCCTGAGATTCCACCTCACACCAGTCAGAATGGCTAAGATTAAAAATTCAAGAGACAACAAGTGCTGGCAAGGATGTGGAGAAAGAGGAACACTCCTCCACTGTTGGTGGGATTGCAAAATGGTAAAACCGCTCTGGAAATCAGTTTGGCGGTTCCTCAGAAAATTGGGCATGTCACTTCCAGAGGACCCTGGCATATCACTCGGGCATATACCCAGAGGATTCCCCTGCATACAATAAAGACACATGCTCCACTATGTTTATAGCAGCCTTGTTTATAATAGCTAGAAATTGGAAGGAGGCCAAGTATCCCTCAAAGGAGGAATGGATACAGAAAATGTGGTATATTTACACAATGGAATACTACTCAGCAATTAAAAATAATGAATTCATGCAATTTGTAGGTAAATGGTTAGATCTGGAAAATATCATCCTAAGTGAGCTAATCCAATCACAAAAGAATAGACATGAAATGCAATCACTGATAAGTGGATATTAATGAGCCCAGAAGCCCTAAATGCTCAAGGCACAATTAGCAAGTCAAACGACTTCCAAGAAGAAGAAAGGAGAGGACCCTGGGCCTGTAAAGATTGGATCCAGTTTTGTAGACCCAGAACAGAGAAATCGTGGGGAGGTGAATGATTGGGGAATAGCTGGGGGGGAGAGGAATTATGGGACATATGGTGGGGGGAAACTGGGAAAGGGGAAAGTCTTTTCAATGTAAACAGAGAATATAGAAAATAAAATTTATTTTAAAAAAAGCTTTTTGATAAACGCCTAAGGTTTTGTTTTATTATGCTTTCTTCTTTATTGTTGCTATTTTGGATAACAAGAATTGTTTTTATGATTAAATTTGTTTTAGACCATTTTGCACATATATTAATGCACATTAACTACTATCATTCTTTGTAATTTTAATTGGCAATGGGGGAATATGCAGCTTAAATTCCATGTGTTAGGAAATATTAGAAAGCTTTTCTTGCTATTGATTCCTAGTGCTATGCCATGGTGATCAGAGAAGATATTTAAATAATTTTAACACAGTTTTTTATTAGTCAAGACATAGCCTCTGTCCTAAATTTTATTTATTCTGGGTAATATTTGTGCTAGTCAGTCTTTATAAATTTTAAACAAACTTTAAACACCTGGGAAGAAGGAACTTTAGTAGAGAAGTTGTCTCCATCATACTAGCCCATGACACATTTGTGGGGAATTTTCTTGATTTTAATTTATGGAGGAGGACCAGGAGCACATGGCTGGTACCATTCTAGGCAGATGAGCCTGTGTTTTGTAAGACATATATCTATGAGCCTAGAAGGAAGTCAACAAGCACCATGCTTCTGGAATTTGTTTTAGTTCCTGTCTATAGGTTCCAGCTCTGAGTTCCCACTATGGCTTCCTTTGATGACTGTTAGTTTTAAGAGTAAGATGAAATAAAATATGTAAATGATAGTTTTATTTCCTCAGATCATGAGATAAGATGAGCGGTGTATGTAAGCTGTGTGGAAACTGTGTGGAAACATTGCTTGGGCTGAGCCCAGAGCATTTCCTTCTCTGTCCTAACTATCCCTAGGCCTAGGCCTGAAAGCTTCTACCTCTATACAATCTAATCTTCCAAGCTGACTGATTAAATACACCTTCTCTTGGCTTCTGACTGAATTGTTCTCTTGACTCCATATTCATTTAAGTCATATATTCTAATCTTCTCTCTCATTCCCATTTTCTGGCTCACTCTGTCTTCACCTGTGTCTATCTTCTTCTCTCTGGAACCTGTCTTTGTGAAACTGTTCTGCTAAAACTTTATACACACACCTTACCACATCACCACTACCTTTCTCTTTTGCTGCTTTTTTCACATTAATTATTTATACACTTCACATCCTGATACAGCGCTGCCTCCTCCCAATGCTCCCTTACATTCCCCCTCCTCCATCTCTCCCTCCCTTCACCCCTGTCTCTTGCTGCTCTTAAGTAGCCTCTCCTTTTTGTCTATTCTCATGAGTGTTTGGTGAATCCTATCTCTGACTTATTCTGTCAAAATTTTCTCTGATTTGTCACTTTGTCTGCCCCTCAATTAGACTTAGATATCATTTTCAGACATGGCTGCTTCCTTCTATAAAATGATCTTACTTTCATTCTTGGGGATAAAAGGTGTTCACTCAACATTCTAGCAAGCTCACATGGTAATCCAAGGCATTTCTGCATTCCACCTGTGTCACGTAGAGCTAAAAATTCTTTGGATTTTTTCCCCTTACCATAGCAGTTATGTTGCTGCTTTAAAATTCCTCTACATCTTCCCCCTTTCTATCAATCCCACAAACTTAACACTCTGAATATCCTCATGAAGATCAGTAGACGAGATGATCCTTCACAAGTGCAATCCAGATCATCTTTCATTCAGCAAATGTCTATTTCAGCATCAAGGTTTTCCAGTCTGCCAGTGTGATGAACAATCTGTTAGTTTTCAGACAGTTTGTTGAGCTATTCCATGCTCAGTTGATGGAATTGAGGGGTGATTGTGATCAGCTTTATGTGTCACCTGCATTGCTGTCTTTCTGTGTCTCTTTCTTGAGTTTGTGGTATCACTGGAAATTTCTCTTAGGTTGGATCTTTATCAATTTTGATGGAACCTATAGTCTTTCATCACCTGTGAAAATATAGACAAAACCTCTTCCTGTTTTACTCCATTTGAGGGTAAAACAGCTTTAAAGTACACAAATTGATCTAATTCAGTATTTTCTTCTATAATCCACTGTCTGTCGGCAGCTTCTTATATAGCAGTTGCTCCTACCTCACTGGCATTTAAAAATTAATAAAATAGTTAATTAAAAAGTTAATAAAGCATTATTCAATCTGTTTCTGGGAGTTCTTCTTCTCCTTTTCTGTTTACCAAGCATCTCCTTTAGGTACAGTTTGATCCTTATGAATCCACACATATCAAGAAGTAGCATTTTTTTTTATCTTTTAAAATAGACAGGCACTCACATTCTATGCCTATCTCTATACATCTTAAGCCATGTTTCTTATCTATTTAAATACAGAACCAATTAAATTAGGCATCCATTGAAGGAATATTAACCTATGCTCCCATTGTTGCAGTCATTCTCCTCCCCTTAGGTTTATCTGACACATAATGTTGTAATCTTTCCATTGACTTTTTGGACACACACATTTAACTTGTTCTATGCTTCGTTTTACTTAGAACAGTGTTCCAATCCCAACAAACTGTGTAGATATTTTCTGAAGGGGACAATGTGAATTTCAAGATTTTTGTAAAATTATAGTTACAACAGCTCCTATCATTGTCCACAAAACCTTCAATTTCAAGAGCATTTAATTTTAATTTTTTCTCTTGTCATTGATAACAATTTGCAAAAACAAAAACAAAACAAAACAACATCAAACCCTATCTTTCAGTACTTTCAAATTGTCCTGTTCTTTATTTTGTGGTTTCTTTGCCTTTGACCTATACAAGCAACAGAAGCTGTGCAATCTTGTCTCCCACTTTAAACTATGAATTTTTCTTTATATAAATGATAATCTCAGTTTCTCCTTTGAAGTCTTCATCTATGATTCCTGGACGTATAATGAATCCTTGAGATGTTAGGCTACTTCTTCCTATAACTATTCCAATTGTCTTTGGGGGTAGAGGTCCATGAACTCCAGTGAGTATTTTACAGCATTGAGTTTTTGGTGATAGTGTGAGATTTTTACTTATGGCTAAGTCTAGGACAGCATGCATTAGATCTCCAAGACTTAGTTTAGTTTTGTCTAGGTCTGTGGATTGCTGATAGGAAATACCTGGCTCCTGTTGCTTGTTGCTGGGATATGGGGATATGAACCCTCTTAGGGACTTTCCAATATTTAAAAGATTATAGAGAATTTCCCATCAGTAAAGGGATTTTGCCTTACATATCTCTTACTGATCTGCATTCATTAGTCCAATTCCTACCCTTAGCACATCTATAAGTCCAGAAAGGCTGAGGTCTTCTAGTGAAGTCTCTAAGAACCATTGCTTACAATCCCTTTTCAAATGGCCTCATATTCCACAGTTAAAACAATGGACATTTTTTTTACATGTAAGATTATTGGCAAGCCTTTAATCCCAGCACTTGGGAGGCAGAGGCAGGCAGATTTCTGAGTTGGAGGCCAGCCTGGTCTACAGAGTGAGTTCCAGGACAGCCAGGGCTATACAGAGAAACCCTGTCTCGAAAAAAACAACAAAAAATATTGGCCATTGCTTGTCCAATTATATAGTCATTATGGTCAATATCAGCAGTAGTACTAATCCATTTATCCATGGGTACTGATCAAACTTGTTTTGTTTTGTTTTGTTTTGTTTTGTTTTGTTTTTCAAGACAGGGTTTCTCTGTATAGTCCTGGCTGTCCTGGAACTCACTCTGTATACCAGGCTGGCCTCGAACTCAGAAATCTGCCTGCCTCTGCCTCCCAAGTGCTGGGATTACAGGCATGCACTGCCACCGCCCGGCCTGATCAAACTTTTAAAGATATAAGAATTTTTTTACACTCTGCATTTGTATTTTTAAAAGCTAAAATTTCAATTAATACCTGCCCCAATTTATATCTGACATTTCCTTGTTTATAGTAGTTATTAATCTACGTAAGAAATCAGTAAAGTCTCTCTGGGCTTTTCACAATCTTTGTGAATAACAGGGACCTTTCCCCCTTATTCCTCGACTTTATCTCAGGCTCTTAAACCTATTAAAGAATAATAGTCATCAAATTGCATTTGCTTTCATAAATCAGCATATTGAACTTCACCTAACAATTTATATTTCACAATATTAACACCTGTAGACCTATTAAGATTTTCCATAATTTCTGTTTCTTCTCACTATGAGGTCAGTCATTATAATTGAAAATGAGGTAAATTTTCTTGTTGTATATCTACTTTTCCTTATCGTACAGCTTTCAAGCTTTTTTTCCCTGAGGTGAAATATATAGGCAGAGGGCACCAGAGTGAAGGATTGCCCAGGACACAGCCTGCCTGGGTTCCTTCCGCACCAGGGAACTGGGCAGCTCTACAGCTGCCTGGGCACCTCTAAAGCTGCCTGGGCACTTATCTTGTAGGGGAGTGTCTGGCCTGCAGGTAGCACATCAGCAATCTGTCCCAGGGGAAACCCAGTCATCCAGTGATGCGGAAATAGCCTTATAAGCCCAAAGGAGGTTCAAACACCACCTAGTGACAACAGGACCAACTAACACCAGAGATAATCCGATGGCAGAAGGCAAATGCCGGAATGTTACAAACAGAAATCACGGCAATATGGCAGCATCTGAACCCAATTCCCCAACAGCAGCAAATCCTGGATACCCCAACACACCAGAAAAACAAGATTTGGATTTAAAATCACTGGTCATGATGCTGTTAGAGGAACACAAAAAGGACATAAATAAGTATCTTAAAGAAATACAGGGGAACATGAATAAGTTAGAAGCCCTTACAATGGAAACACAAAAATCAAAGAAATTCAGAAGAATATGGGTCAACAGATAGAAGCCAATAAAGAGGAAACACAAAAATCACTTAAAGAAATGCAGGAGAAATTGAGTTAGGCAGAAGTCATGAAAGAGGAAACACAAAAATCTATTAAAGAAATACAAGAAAATACAAACAAACAAGTGAAGGAACCATCCAGGATCTAAAAACAGAAGTAGAAACAACTAAGAAATCACAAAGGGAGACAACTTTGGAGATAGAAAACCCTGGGAAGAAATCAGGGGCCATAGATGCAAATATCAACAACAGAATACAAGAGATAGAATAAAGAATCTCAGATGCCGAAGATACCATAGAAACCACTGACTCAACAGTAAAAGAAAATGCAAAATGCAAAAAGCTTGTAACCCAAAACATCCAAGAAATCCAGGACACAATTAGAAGACCAAACCTAAGGATTATAGGTATAGATGAGAGGGAAGATATACAACTTAAAGGACCAGCAAATATCTTCAACAAAATTATGGAAGAAAACTTACCTAACCTAAAGAGAGAGTTGCCCATGAATATACAAGAAACCTACAGAACATCAAACAGACTGGACCAGAACAGAAATACCTCCTGTCACATAATAATCAAAACCCCAAATGTACTAAATAAAGAAGGAATATTAAGAGCAGTAAGACAAAAAGGCCAAATAACATATAAAGGAAGACCGATTAGAATTACACCAGACTTCTCACCAGAGACCATGAAAGCTAGAAGATCCTGGGCAGATCTCATGCAAACTCTAAGAGAACACAAATGCCAGCCAAGATTTCTATACCCAGCAAAACTTTCAATCACCATAGATGGAGAAACCAAGATATTCCATAACACAACCAAATTTACATGATATCATTCCACAAACCCAGCCCTACAAAGGACGATAGGTAGAAAATGCCAATACAAGGAGGGAAACTACACCCTGGAAAAAGCAAGTAAGTAAACTTCTTTCATCAAGCCCAAAAGAAGATAACCACTCAAATATAAAAATAACATCAAAAATAACAGGAAGTAATAATCACTACTCCTTAATATCTCTTAACATCAATGGACTCAATTCCCCAATAAAAAGACATAGACTAACAGACTGGATACATAAACAGGACCCTACATTTTGCTGCTTACAGGAAACACACCTCAGGGTCAAAGACAAACACTACCTCAGAGTAAAAGGCTGGAAAACAATTTTACAAGCAAATGGTCTTAGGAAACAAGCTGCAGTAGCCATCCTAATATCAGATAAAATTGACTTTCAACCTAAAGTCATCAACAGAGGCACTAAAGGACACTTCTTACTGGTCAAAGGAAAAAAAATCCACCAAGAAGAACTCTCCGTTCTCAACATCTATGCTCCAAATGCAGGGGCACCCTCATTTGTAACAGAAACTTTACTAAATCTCAAAGGACACATTGCACCTAATACAATAATTATGAGTGACTTCAGAACTTCACTCTCCTCAATGGACAGATCAGGAAAACAGAAACTAAACAGGGACACAGTGAAACTAATTGGACCTATTGGATTTAACAGATTATATCTATATCTATATCTATATCTATATCTATATCTATATCTATATCTATATCTATATCTATATCTATATCTATATCTATCTATATCTATATCTATCTATATCTATCTATATCTATCTATATCTATCTATCTATCTATCTATCTATCTATCTATCTAGAACATTTCATCCTAAAGCAAAAGAATAGACCTTTTTCTCAGCACCTCATGGTACCTTCTCCAAAATTGACCATATAATTGGTCACAAGACAGACCTCAACAAATATAAGAAGATCAAAATAATCCCTTGCCTCCTATCTGATCACTATGGAATAAGAGTGGTATTCAATAGCAAAACAAACAAACAAACAAAAAAAACACCAGAAAGCCTACATACACATGGAATCTGAACAATACTCAATGATACCTTGGCCAAAGAAGAAATAAAAGAAATTAAAGACTTTTTAGAATTTAATGAAAATGAAGGCACAACATACCCAAATTTACGGGACACAATCAAGGCAGTGCTAAGAGGAAAACTCATAGCCCTGAGTGTCTCCAAAAAGAAACTGGAGAGAGCATACACTAGCAGCTTAATGGCACACCTGAAAGCCCTGGAACAAAAAGAAGCTAATTCACCCAGGAGGAGTAGAAGACAGGAAATCATCAAACTCAGGGCTGAAATCAAACAAGAAAGAGAACCATACAAAGAAACAACAAAACCAGGAGCTGGTTCTTTGAGAAAATCAACAAGATAGATAAACCCTTAGCTAGACTAACCAAAGGGCACAGAGACAGCATCCAAATTAACAAAATTAGAAATTAAAAGTGAGATATAACAACAGAAATGGGGGAAATTAAAAAAATCATCACATCCTACTACAAAAATCTATATTCACCACAACTGGAGAATCTTGAGGAAATGTACAATTACCTAGACAGATACCAAATACCAAAATTAAATCAGGATCAAATAGATCAACTAAACAGTCCCATAACCCCTAATGAAATAGAAGGGGGTCATAGAAAGTCTTCCAATCAAAAAAAAGTATGGGACCAGATGGTTTTAGTGCAGAATTCTATCAGACCTTCAAAGAAGACCTAACACCAATACTCTTCAAATTATTCCACAAAATAGAAACAGAAGGAACACTACCCAACTTGTTCTATGAAGCCACAATTATGCTGATACCAAAACCACACAAAGATCCAACAAAGGAGAACTACAGGCCAAAATCCCTTATGAATATCAGCACAAAAATAATAAAATTCTTGCCATCCGAACCCAACAACACATCAAAACGATTATTCACCATGATCAAGTAGGCTTCATGCCAGGCATGCAAGGAGGTTCAATATATAGAAATCCATCAATGTGATCCACCACATAAACAAACTCAAAGAAAAAAACCACATGGTCATTTCATTAGATGCTGAAAAAGCATGACAAAATTCAGCATCCTTTCATGCTAAAAGTCTTGGAAAGAGCAGGAATTCAAGGTCCATACCTAAACAGTAAAAGCAATATACAGCAAACTGGTAGCCAACATCAAACTAAATGGAGAGAAACTTGAAGAAATCCCACTAAAATCAGGGACTAGACAAGGCTGTCCCCCATTCTTCATATCTTTTCAATATAGTACTTGAAGTTCTAGCTAGAACAATGAGACAAAATAAGAAGGTCAAAGGAATACAAATTGAAAAGGAAGAAGTCAAATTATCACTATTTGTAGATGATATGATAGTATACTTAAGCAACCCAAAAACCTCCACCAGAGAACTCCTACAGCTGATACACAACTTCAGCAAAGTGGCTGGTTATAAAATCAACTCAAGCAAATCAGTAGCCTTCCTATACTCAAAGGATAAGCAGGCTGAGAAAGAAATTGTGGGAAATGACTCCCTTCACAATAGCCACAAACAATATAAAGTATCTTGGTGTGACTCTAACCAAACAAGTGAAAGATCTGTATGAAAAGAACTTCAGGTCTCTGAAGAAGGAAATGGAAGAAGACCTCAAAAAATGGAAAAATCTTCCATGCTCTTGGATTGGCAGGATTAATATAGTAAAAATGGCCACCTTGCCAAAAGCAATCTACAGATTCAATGCAATCCCCATCAAAATCCCAACACTCAGTTCTTCATAGAGTTAGAAAGAGCAATTCTCAAATTCATCTGGAATAACAAAAAACCCAGGATAGCTAAAACTATTCTCAACAGTAAAAGAACTTCCAGGGGAATCAGTATCCACGACCTCAAGCAGTACTACAGAGCAATTGTGTTAAAAATGGCATGGTATTGGTACAGTGCCAGGCAGGTAGATCAACGGAATAGGATTGAAGACCCAGAAATGAACCCACACACCTATGGTCACTTGCTTTGACAAAGGAGCTGAAACTATCCAGTGGAAAAAAAGATAGCCTTTCCAACAAATGGTGCTGGCTCAACTGGAGGTCAGCTTGCAGAAGAATGCAAATTGATCTATTCTTATCTCCTTGCACTAAGCTCAACTCCAAGTGGATCAAGGACCTCCACATAAAACCAGACACACTGAAACTAATAGGAAAGAAACTGGGGAAGACCCTTGAGGACATGGGGACAGGGGAAAAGTTCCTGAATAGAACACCAATAGCTTATGCTCTAAGATTAACAATTGACAAATGGAACCTTATAAAATTACAATTTCTGTAAGGCAAAGGACAAAATGGCAACCAACAAATTGGGAAAGGATCTGACAGAGGGCTAATATCCAATATATACAAAGAACTCAAGAAGTTAGACTCCAGAGAGCCAAACAACCCTATTGAAAAATGGGGTACAGAGATAAACAAAGAATTTTTCACCTGAAGAACTTCGGATGGCTGAGAAGCACCTTAAGAAATGTTCAACATCATTAGTCATTAGGGAAATGCAAATCAAAACAACCCTGAGATTTCACCTCACACCAATCAGAATGGCTAAGATTAAAAACTCAGGAGACAGCAGGTGTTGGCGAGGATGTGGAGAAAGAGGAACACTCCTCCACTGCTGGTGGAATTGCAAGCTGGTACAACCACTCTGGCAATCAGTCTAGGGGCTCCTCAGAAAACTGGGCACTACACTTCTGGAGGACTCTACTATACCACTCATGGGCATATACCCAGAGGATTCTCAAGCATGTAATAGGGATACATGTTCTACTATGTTCATAGCAGCCCTATTTATAATAACCAGAAGCTGGAAAGAACCCAGATGTCCCTCAATGGAGGAATGGATATAAAAATTTGGTATATATACACAATGGAGTACTATTCAGCCATTAGAAACAATGAATTCATGAACTTCTTAGACAAATGGTTGGAGCTGGAGAACATCATCCTAAGTGAGGTAACCCAGTCTCAAAAGAACACTCATGGTATGTACTCACTGATAAGCAGATATTAGCCTAGAATACTGGAATACCCCATACACAATCCACATATCAAATGATGTACAAGAAGTAGGAAGGAGTGGCCCCTGATTCTTGAAAGTCTCAGTACAGCAGTGTAGGGAAATACCAGAACAGGGAATAAGGAAGGGGTAGATGGGGGAATGGGAGTGGGGGTGTGGGGAGGGAAGAGAGCTTATGGGACTTTTGGGGAGGGGGAACCAGGAAAGGGGAAATCATATGAAATGTAAATAAAGAATATATCAAATAAAAAAAAGAAATATATAGAGATTGTAAGTAGCGAGGGCTTGACTCCAGTGGTCACAGCTGCAATCAGTACTGTGGTGGCTTTTTCATGTTAAGTTTCCATACCCTCAATTCTTACTTTTGCTCTTAAGTGATATGAAATGGAGTTTCCCATTTTTTAATGGAAGAACATTCTGTCTATATAATTTCTTTCTATCATTAAAATTGTCCTTTGAGGTGGGTGTTTCATTATCTCCAATCCTCCTGCAGCTACAAAGTCTTCCTACTCTTTGAGCAATTCTACATGCCCACGTGGAAGTAATAGAAGGCCAAACTCCAGAGAGATTAGAGACAAATAGTTAGAAAGAAGGTAAAGAGGTAGCTGTTAAATCAGGCTTTAGAATTTAGAATCATATCTTGTAGATGGCAGAAGCCAACAAAACTAAATGATGTGTATATGCCTTAGTAGAGTTATCTACCGTGTGGAGCAGAAAAACATATAAGCCAATGAAGGGTAGGCTGGGGGTGTGCATGCTATGGCTGGCCTACTCCTGTGCTTTCTTCCCCTCTTTCTAGATCTGGCTCCTAGCTATCACTTTGCAATAAACTTACAAATCCATCAAATTTAGCTTAAAGACAAAACTTTTAGACACAGTTTGAGTGTCAGAGACCAAAAAAACTAACAGAGATTGGAGTGAAATAAGGAGAAATAGGGAATGGGGAACCTCCTTCCATTTCCCACAGTTGACTGCAGTATTTGTGACTGTCCCAAATCATATGGGTATCTAGGGTGCCACTAGTCAGCCATATTTGGATTGATTATCTAAATGATATTGAGGCCAGTTTTGATCACAAAGCAAATAAAATTGGGACCCTCCAGGAAGGGTGCCAGGTGAAGAAGATGGAGGCTTTTTCTAAAAGGTATGGGGGGGGCAGAAAGTAAGGATGATGTTATTCCCATGGGTGAAGAAGAGAGGAAGGTTCTAAGGATGGACCTGTCCAGGCTGTCCCCAAAACTCAGGAAGGATTAAGGAAGACACAAACTGTTCAAGGGAAAAAGACTAACATAAAGGCAGACCTATTATAGTATAGTACTAAGTCAAATCAATTCACCAGATATCTACGGATCTTTCCATCCAGACCCTAGATATTTTTCTCCTCAGAAGCCCATGGAATTTTCTCCTAATTTTACATATTAGGACACAATGCAAGTCTCAAGAGATAGAAGAACAAATGAAATAATACCCTGCATCCTATCTGGCCACAGTGGATTAAAGCGGGATATCAAAACAATAGAAATGACAGAAAGTACACATACTCATGGAAGCTGAACAACTTTAACATAATAAAGGCTATATGCCCAAGTCCATAGCTAACACCAATCTAAATGGAGAGAAGCTCAAAACATTTCCACTAAAACGAGGATTATGAAAAGGTCCACTACCTCCATACCTATTCAGTATAGTGCTTGAAGTCTTAGCTAGGGCAATTAGACAGCTAAGAGAGATCAAGTGGCTACAAATAGGAAGGCCTGATACACAGAGAGACTGTTAGCATGCAGAAGACCGAACAGGATTAAACTAGACAAAATCCTAGTGTTGAGAATGAGAGGTAGACACAAAGTCCCACCCCTTATAAATAAGCTGTTTGCAATTGATACTTGCTTGGAAAGGGAAATGAGATTTCCTTCATGAAGCTACTACTCCACCATGCTCCAGGAAAAGGCCTAACACAAAACAGCCTCCCTGTTTCTGTGTGTGTGTGTGTGTGTGTGTGTGTGTGTGTGTGTGCGCGCGCGCGCGCGCGCTTGCTTCTGCTTGTCATTTTGCTTTAGTTTTTACTGATTTTGCTTTTTTAGCTTACATGTTTACATTTTTCTGGATGGGGGGTGTTGCTTTGCTTTGCTTTTTATTTTACAGAAAGGAAGAACCTGAAGTTAGGTGGGTAGAAAAGTAGAGATGATATAGAAGAATTTGGGGCAGGGCAAAGAATATGATCAAAATATATTATATGAGAAAAATTAATAACAAACTTTAAAAACTTCCCTATAAATAAAATAAATGATTATTCCTTCAAAGAAATTGGAAACAGGATAATAACTTAAGCCTAATAATAACAATGATATTATTGAATAACAAGTACTGTAATGGCTATTTCCTAGAGTGATAATTCCTATCTATTATCAAGAAATAGGACAAAAATAATTTTCTTCTGTTTTTTGTTTTGTTTTGTTTTGTTTTTCAAGACAAGGTTTCTCTGTGTAGTCCTGAACTCACTCTGTAGACCAGGCTAGCCTTGAACTCACTCTGTAGACAGGCTAGCCTTGAACTCAGAAATCCGCCTGCCTCTGCCTCCCAAGTACTGGGATTAAAGGCGTGCGCCACTACTGCCTGGCTTTCTAACATTTTTTTTTCTGTTTTTTTTTTTTTTTTTGGTGGGGGGGAGGATGTTCAAAAATCATTTTAATATATACCCAGTTATGTTCTTCAGTATATTACTTTGTATTCCTTACATGCAAAAAATCATAATGGAGGCAAATTTAATAAGCATTGCAATCTAAAATTAAAAATATATTCTAAGGGAGACTGCAAGTAATGTAAACAGTCAGAAGCATTTTATGGGGCTCTCTTTGCATTATTGTCATCCACAGCAATGCAGATCATTACCACAATCACTCATTTATCAACAATACAATTAAATGTAAAAATGTATCTTTATAATATGAAAAATATTTGAAAGGAGAAAATGACATTTTCATCTTGGTTGTTTATAGCTCAAAAAGACTAAATTTCAAGCAGATTTCTTTGTGCTTTTTTTTTTTTTTGCAATGTTGGGTTATTTATTTTGTGCATCTGTGGCAATAAATGAGATCTAAGTGGTGCCATGGGTTTTACTGATCTCTGTACTGTGCACAGCTAGAGGCCTAGAGGTCAATACCCAGATCACAGCACCAGTTGGGGAGGGCTGAGAGAGAGCCACACACCTGGGTTGGCAGACACCAAAGCCTAGGAAGGGAAGGGTAGGCGAGTACTGCAGGGGCCTGTCCCCCACCTCTTTGCTTTCTCCCTCTTTCCTTTTAGGGACCCAGGCCCCTAGGACACCAGCTCTGAAGCTCAAAGATCAAAGACTGAGAAAATCATTGACTCTAAGTCAGTGGTCTCAGCCACCTTTGTCAGAAATGTTATATTCAGGACATGACTATTTTTTGATCCCACTTCTCATCAGAGGTGTAAATGACAAAGACCTCTCCTAACTCCCTTGGAAGGCCAAAAGGGGTAAGAGGAGCGAAAGGGGCAGGGAGCCCTATGGCCTCCACACAACCGTACATCCCACAGGCAAGAACTAAGATTTAGGAAAACTCTATCAGTGGAAGAACCCTAAGCCAGGATTAATACGCAGAGCTGGGGTGCAAGATTGCCTGGAATCTGATTGGGGCCCAGGCAGTGAAAGCTGGGACCATTGAAAACCCAGCTGAAGTGCTTGGGACTCAAGCTGAGGGTGCAGGTGACCAAGATAACTGGATCCCAGGACAGGTAGTTTGGCAGTGAGAACAAAAGGAACAGACTGGGACCAAGATGCCTGGATCCCAGGCATGGGGGCAAACTGTAGGGAAGAAGGGGCTGGGAGAACCGGAAGCCTGGGTTCTGGAGCAGCAGCAAGTCAGAATTCCAGGATTTGTATCCACCCTCCTCTTCCTCTTCTCTATCAGGCAGGAGAGGGAAGAAGGGGGCAGGAGAAGGGACCAGGCTATGGGTTGAGTTCCCATGTCAGATGGATACATTTGGGGCCAGGCAGACACATGAATGGTGAGAGGGATTTAGTGCTGCATAGGTCCTGGAGGGGGCTGAGAGGGATCAGGAGGCTGTGGAGGAGTGGTTGGGGTGGGTCCCGGGGTTGTAGGACTCTGTCCTTTGCGGTGACCCTGTACACAGTCCGTATGACCACAGCCTTCCTCTTCATCCTCATCACTCTCGGTGGAGCTCTCACCAAAGGCCCGTGGTTTCTCATAAATACAGCAGCATTTCGAAGAGCGGCACCCCATATGCTCATTGTCCACAGTGTCACTCGAACATTCCACCTTCTTTTCTGGCTTCCGTTTCCGAAGTTTAATGGTCAGGCTCCGGATTCTCGGGCTTGGTTGTCACGGTAACCGTTGTCTCAGTGATGGTCTCACTCATCCCAGCCCCTGCCTCTGCCATGGCTAAAGCGAAAAGCTAGGAAGCAGGATGAGACACCCTTCCTTTTTTCTGCGCCTCTGAGATCTAAGAGAACTGGTAGAGTAGAGGCCAGGATGCTCTGGCTTCTTAATCTCCCCTACTCCTCCAGGGCCTCTGCTTCCCCATCCCAGGGGAAAACCTCTCTTTGTGCTTTTTAATAGGAAAGAATATTTTAAAAAATTCATTAGCCAGGACACTTATTAACCAAGCTTAGCATTTACTCAAATCCATATTATTATTATTTTTTGTACTTGTTAAATTATCAGACCATTCCAATGACTATTAACTATTACATTGATTATACATAATTAATAACAAGTGGTCACAATCAGGCTCTATTTTTCTGGCTAAAGGAATGAGGGATGTGGGTAATCCTGCTGTGGACCAAGGACTGAATTGCTATAGGATCTGCTTTTGCCTAATCCAAGTTCCACCCTTGCTCTTGTTCTCTTCCAAGTACCTTCTTCATTGCTTCCTTGACATCCTTGTTCCTCAAGGTATAGATAAGAGGATTCAGCATTGGCGTTATGAGTCCATAGAACAGTGCCAAAAGCTTGCCCTTCAGTTTGGCTGAGCTGCTCTTGGGTGCCATGTATGCATACCCACTGATGGCAGAGCCATAAAACATGATGACCACCAGAAGATGAGACCCACATGTGTTAAAGGCCTTCTTTCGACCTTCAGAAGACTGTATATTTATGACTGCTCTGACTATGTTGATGTAAGAGAAAAGAATTAACCCAAGAGGGATAACTTTTATGACAACCACAGCAGCATACATCTCTACTTCATTGACCCAGGTGTCAACACATGATAACTGAAGCATGGCAGGCACCTCACAGAAGAAATTCTCTACCTGGTATTGGCCACAACGAGGTAACAAAGATGTCAACACTGTTTGCACCAAGGAGTTACTGAAACCAGTTATCCAGGCTACTGCTGCCAGCTGCTGGCACAGCTGAGAGTGCATGATAACTGTATAACGCAGAGGCTGACAGATGGCCACATAGCGATCAAAGGCCATGATGGAGAGAAGCACACATTCTGTAGATCCTAAGCTAAGGAAAATGAACAGTTGTGCTATGCAGCCCACATAGCTGATGCTTCTCTCATGGCTCTGAATATTTTTCAGCATCTGGGGGACAGTAGATGTGGTATAGCAGAGATCCAAAAAGGAAAGATTGGCCAGGAAGAAATACATAGGGGTATGGAGTTTAGGATCAAGGCGAGACAAAATGATAATAGCTGAATTCCCAAAGAGAGTCACTATATAGAAGATGGAGATGACCACAAGAAGAGCCATTTCCAGTCGTGGCCATTCAGAGAAGCCTACCAGAATAAAGCCATTGGTGTGATGGGCAGTGGTATTGAGGCTTCTCATTGTTGAAATTTCACTTGCTGGAAATGTCAATACTAGAATTTTGAGGTCCTGGTTATTGTGTTTTTGCAACTTAATACCTCATGCAATAAAGAAACTGGATAGGGGGTACTGAAACAAATAAAATCATGAATATATTTCATTTGATTTCCTCAGTAAGTAAAATAGTAGTAACAGCTGTGTTTGTATAGTCTGCCAGCTATTCTTTTATTCACAACTTTCATAAGTGAAGAGAGTTTTAAAAACTCAAAATAGTATACGCATGGTGACTTACACATATAAACATAACACCCAGACGACTGAAGTAAGAGAATTCCTGTGAGAGAAATGCCAGCACAAGCTGCAGAATGAGGCTCTGTCTCTCCCAACTGCTTTCTCAATCCCCCAAAGCAAAACAAAAATAAACAAATAAAAATGTAAATATAGTAAAAATGTATATTATAAGATACTGTTATCATATAGTATATCTACTAAGATAAGAATATGGAAACCTCACTGAAGAATCATTAAGTTTGTAATTGATCTTATTTTCCTATAGGTTCTTAATAATTTTGCATAGTGGAATATAGAAATTACTACCTGTGAAAGGCAGGATCAGTTGGTGGTGACACCATCATCTTTCTTTTTATTGTAGGACCTCCTTTCTGCTCATTATAATTAAGTCAATGTGAAAAACCTTCCAGGACCCAGGACAATGTGTTTGTGGAATTAATCCACAGTGATGTTTAGCCACCAGCTAATTAGGAGTTAACATGACTAAGACTGATGGTATAAAATGTGTTTCTTATTTTGTTTATGTCAAAAATATATATACATATACACATGTATGTTATTTATATAGAAATATATAGTCAAATATATAAATAAATATATATAAACAAATATATATAAACACACACATATACATATATATATATGTATATATATGTATATATATATATATATATATATAGTCAAATAACACAACTACAAAAATAATGGTTTCCAGAGGTGACCTCACTGTTTCCCATTTAATTATACTCCTAGATAAGGAAAATCTCACAAGCTTTCTTACAATTATGCTTTACCTTCATGTAATTTTACTAATGGCAGAATGTATTTTATATTGAGCTTTATACAACAAAGTGAAAATGGCTTTGAAGATATTTTTTAAAATTCTGGTGCTTGTCTGTGTTGCAAAAATCATCAAACATGAGACTAGGTGCACATATGCAATTAACTGCATGTATGTGTATGTTGTGCAGTTCATTCTCCTTTGTGTAAAATGAACATATGATTCATATGAGAAAATTTCACTCTAATACACAGTTGAGATGCAAGATTATATATATATATATATATATATATATTACTGTTAATTTATCAATCATTATTCATAAGGTGACTTGGCAAAAAAATTTGTAACTACTTTGCAGATAATATTTAATGCAGTTTAGGAATAATTTTTATTCTAAAATAAAATATATGTATAATCCTATTCCTTCAGTTACTGTAGAATTTTGGACAGTTTTAAGTGGATTTGTATCTTATTATTCTATTTTTACAGATGAAGTTCTACATTTTGTCTATAAGATGACTAAAATATATGTTGTCTATGACTAAATACAGGGACTAAACTGTCTTATAACATTAAATCCTTATAATTTTTGTTGAAAACACTTTACATCTGTTAGCATTTTTCTTTTTTAAAAAAATTTTATTGCTTATTTTATTTCAAATGTTATCCCCCTCCCCAGTTCCCCCCCAAACCTCCTCCCTTTCTCCCTTGCTTCTATGAGGGTGCTCTTCCCCCACTCCTGCCTCACCTTCCTAACATTCTCCTGTGCTGGGACATCAAACCTTCACATGACTGTGAGCCTCTTCTCTCTTCTCTGATGTCTGGACAAGGCCATCCTCTACTACATATGCAGATGGGGCCGTGGGTCCCTCCATGTGTATTCTTTGCTTGGTGGTTTAGTCCCTGGGAGCTCTGGGGCATCTTGTTGGTTGATATTGTTGTTCTTCCTATGGGATTGCAATAATATAAAGTATTTTACCATCTCAAGTAACCCCTTTGTATGATCGATCACATGTACATGTCTTGTTTCATTGAAATTTCTCACCCTTTGTTCATCATCTCCTCAATTCTTTTTCCACCTCTTCAGCACTCCAATAACCTGTGTTGTGCTCCAGTTCTGTCAGGTCTTACATTCTGTTATTGTACAGACAACAACAGTAATTATTTCACAATATCTTAGTACATGATATAAATGCAATATAAAATATAGAATATTTCTCACATTTTTGAGATACTTTCATGAGAAAAACACAAAGATAAAAATATTGATATTTTCTTTGCCTTTCATATTATTAGCAATTTTATTTTAAAATTGGGTTCCTCTTCTCCACGTTTCACGTAGTGATTATGCATTTTCTTCACCTAATCAATTACAATAGTTGTGGTTAAACAGTTGTTATAGAAATATTTAATCCTATTGAGGGATTTCTATCCTGCCTTAGACCTTTTAGCTCCTGGATAAAAGATAAGACACTTAGCTGTGACTCACAGCATTAGGGTTATGGAACCTGAAGAGGCCACCTCCTGTAGTCAGTGAAATTCAGTGAAGCATTAGAAACACCAATCTATCCACAAACCTTTTGAACCCAAAAATTATCTGCAGACACAGGGGATGGAGCAGTGAATGGCCAATCACTAACCAGCCCAACTTGAGATCCATATGGGCAAGTACTAATCCTATACACTATTAATGATATTCTGGTAGGCTTGTAGACAGAAGAAAGTTGTCCTCCGAGAGGCCCCACTCAGCAGCTTACTAAGGCAGATACAGACATTCACAGCCAAACAGTGGATTGATTTTTGGGAACTCTTATGGAAGAAGAGGAAAAAGGATTGCTGAACCAGAGGGGATAGGAACTCCACAGGAAGACCAACAGAGTCAAGTATGGACCCTTTGGGCTGAACCACCAACCAAACAACATTCATGGGTTAGCCCTAGACCTCCCTGCACACATGGATCAGATGAGCAACCTGGACTTTGTGTGGATCCTGAAAAACTGGAATGGGGACTATCCCAAAAGCTGTTGCCTATATGTGGGATATGTTCTAGCTGGGCTTTCTTGTCTGGCCTCAGTTGGGAGAGGAAGCACTTAGCCTCACAGAGACTTGAAATGCTAGGGTGAGAATATACGGTGGGGGGGGGCACTCACTTAGAGGAGAAGGGGAGGGAGGGAAGCATTGTGGGAAGGGGTGAACAGGAAGAGATCAGTTAACAGGATGTAAAGTGAATAAGTAAAAAAAAATTAAATGTGAAAAAAGACACCTATAATTTTTACATTTGTAATAAGCCTTAAACAGCACACGATCTTGACAACTATCTATTCTCTATGTTATTAGAATTTACATTCCTCTCAATAACTCTGAACTATGTTTTATCTGGGCCACTCTTAACTTGATTTGGCCAGTCCTCAGGGCCACATTTCATGGCTCACACAACCCATGGTGGCTTCTTTCTCCTCCTCCATCTTCTCCTTTCTTGTGGGTTCTCCTATGATCTCAAGCCCAGGAAATCTAAATACCACCTATGTCCCCTCTGATCAGCTATTATTGTCTGTTGGTATCTTTAAGTACCAGTTAGACATAACTTGAGGGCATAGTCACAGATCAATGTGTAGACTCTAGGTGTTGGTGGACCGTACTTAGTATTACAATAGTCAGCAAGACCAAACCTCAACAATTACCATTTTTAGTCCAATAAAAGGCTCATTTTCTCTCAAATATATTGAATATAATTATAACTATGAAAATTATAAGGTATGATACATATTTAAAAAGTCTCATCTATTATATTTGGCAAATTATATTTATTTAGATAAACTATTTTATCGTCTATCATACCTTAATGAGTTTATAATTTTGTATCTCAGTTATCTTTGATTTTAACTTGTATACCATCCTAAAGCCACTTTTTAGATCTAGGATATCTTTTTAAATGTTAAATAATTTAAGTTTAATTGTGAGACTATAACAAATCTTCAACTCTATCAGAGATTTAAGAAGATATTTGAGTATGTAAAAACGTAACTTCCAAAAGTTAAACTGGCAGAGACAGCTGACTGTCTGGGCAGTCCCCAATATTCCTTATAATGTTAGAGCATCTATCTTTAGCTTTCTGGCCCAGAATGTTGACAGTCCTTAAATGGGCTGCATAGGTACAACAAAATTAATTTTAAATTTTGTATCAATATACAAAGATTTATAGCAATGAAAACCTTAAACCTGTACCAATATTTAAAATTTTGTATCAATGTAAAAAATGCAACATCAATTTTGCATCAAATTAAGATATCTACCAATGAAAACTTGTGGCTATAAAATGCCTTCCTTTAGGAGCACATTTAATAATACATCCCTATTTGACTAATTTCTAAAATAATTACTATATCCCCCCTTTTTCTTTCTAATCCACTTCCCTTTATCTAAGAAAGAAAGGATAGAAAAGAGGAAAGGAAAGACATAAATCTCTTTTATTTAGTCTCTCTCTGTCTAAAATTATAATTATCTTTAAATTATTTCTTAAAATGAAAACATATTTGTAATTTACAAAAATGACCCAAATCATCCACCTTAATTCAAGGGATCAAACCTCAATACATAGTTACCTCCAAGGAACATTGTAGTCCTTATTACTGATGTTTGTTATACTTGATATTGTGGTTTTAGTGTTTCCTGTTAGGATCTATAATGAAGTCAACAGGAGGTGTTTCTTGGACTAGAGAAAACACCAATGCATTGCATCTTAACAACTTTATATCCCTCACAACTGAATAACTGACTAGGAAGAATATTGTAGAAATTCAATGACATGATGTAAGAGAATAGAATAGAACAAAACAAAATTTTCAATATGAAAATTTCAAAGCAATCAATATCCCATAATGGCAAAGAACATTTTAGACACTAGCTTCCTTGTGGCTTATCACTTTCATAGTAGATGCAAGAACTACTTGACAAATTGAGTAGATGGACAATCTAACTATCATTTTAATTAGATTATACTGATAAAATAGATCTTTCTCTTGCAAATACCAATTAACATTCCGGTTTGATTTGGCTGAGATCAACATGAGATCTAATATTTCATGAAAAGGGAGGTGTAAGACTCATTGTCTTCATTCATAGTCTTTGTACGATGCAGCACATCTGGAAATAGCTCTGGGAAGTAGAGCAAACTATAAAACCAGATTTCACTTAGGGAAAAATGTAACTTCTACCTTTTTAAAGAGGTAATTCATTACTAATTTTAAGGAAAACACAGTCAGAACAAGTAAAAATGAAGGCTAAGTTTAGTAGTGTTTTCTGAGAAATTTTCCCAACTGGCTTTTATTATTCAGAAGCAGCTTTTAAAGCAGACCACCACTCAGCATATATGAAGGTTTACTTAGAAAATAATATATTTACATGACTTTAAACAAATAATTGACATCAACAATTTAAAAAATTTTTCCTCCTACTTTCATTCTTTTTAAAAAAAAATACCTTTTTTTGTCTTTACTTTTAAGCACTGAAGAGCTTTTCTGTTGTTCTTTGTAGCTTTGAACCTTAGTTGTATCTAACCCTCACTACAAAATTGTCTCTTCTCATAAGTCATCTTTGCTTATAATCTGCTTTTTAGCCCTTGTAGATTAGTGACATCAGGGCCAAAGGTGCTAGAATTTTGACCTCAGGGAGACATTCCCTCTGTTGCAATTAAGCACAGTTCATGGAAATAAGAATTTAGGGGAAAATATGAAAAACAGCAGCATGAATGATTTACAAAGCTTAAATTCTACATGTTTCTTCCACTGGGCTTTCATCCCTATGAAGTAAATCTTATTATCTAACTTATTTTTATGTCCCTAATCTATTTGCATAGTATACACTGAAGCCAATTTCAGATTCAAGGACAATTTCAAATCCAAAGATGCTTCCCAACAACTGTGTCTGACCTTCTCAGTACATCCTGAGACACTTTCCAGCCACGATGCCCTCAAACACATTGAATTTGTGCACTACAGCTTACAACTTTTGAAATTTGGGTATAAGCAGCATGTAATTCATATAATTTGTGACTGGCTTATGCATTTGCACATATAATTTATTCTCTCCACCTATGAACAGAAGATGTGCAATTGTTACTTCTGGTTACAAGAAATGTTGAAAGAATTGAATGAATGCACAACTTTTATTTTTGTGTTAAATCTAGGAATGAAATTTCTTATCTAAATGTTAAAGCATATCTAGCTTTAATAAAGATTGTTAACCAGGTTACAAAATGTTAAAATAATTTATGATCCAATCATCATCAATCTTCATTTCCTCAAAATCTTCCTTGCTTTGTAATGTCCTGTTTTGTAAAATTAGTTCTCTATTTTGATTTGTGTATAAGAAAAATTACCGGCCAGGCATGGTGGCGCACACCTGTAATCCCAGCACTTGGGAGGCAGAGGCAGGTGGATTTCTGAGTTCGAGGCCAGGCTGATCTACAGAGTGAGTTCCAGGACAGCCAGGACTACACAGAGAAACCCTGTCTCAAAAAACCAAAAAAAAAAAAAAAAAAAAAAAACCTACCAATTTAATTTGCATTATACTGTGAGTGTGAAATTTTTTCAAATTTGACATTTATGTTATCCTTTTTATGTTTTCCATTTGCCTTTCTATCTGATTTTTGTTCTTTATTGATTTCTAAAAGTTCTTTACATGTTCTTGATATAAGTATACTTTTGAAATATTATGCACTAACATAACATTCCACTAAGTACTCTTTTTTGCTTTTTAAAAATGTCCCATAAATATTAATGTAATTAAAAATATACAAGTCAATAGAGTATCCTAAAATGACCCTGATTTGTCCTCATACCATGTCCAGCAACAATTAATACATAGCCCAGGTTGCCTAATATATTTTTCCCCACAGTACCCATAATAATTACTTTAAAGTCTCAAGATCATTTACTTCATATGTATATATATGGTTCATCATTAATTAAGAAAAGCCAAGTTTTAAGAATGTACTAAAGAGGATTTGGTACTCTTATAGAGAACCTGGGTTTGGTTTCCAACATGCATGTCAGGCAGCTTAATGTCTGCCTGCGATGCGGTTTTAAGAGTGCCTCACTCTCTTCTGGCACTACTTAAACATGGTGTACATAAGATTAACACACGTATATCTAAAAATAAACTATTTTAAAACTAACATTTTTGATGTGAAAAAGCAATACTTTTTAATGTTAAGCAACTCAAGTGTTCATGTTTATTTTTTAATTTTTTTTTGCGCTTAATGGTCATTTAATATTTCAACAAGTTCACTTATAAACATACCGTATGCACATATGGGGAGAAAACAGGCTTGGTAGACACAACAGAATAACAGAAGCAATCACAAAGAAGACTGCCTACATCCTCTGCCTTTCATCTACATAGACTAGAAGGCAAAATGAGAGGTTACACGGGATCAACAACAGATGTAGAAAATAAATTTGAACCATTCTGTCTCAAACGCAGGAACTTGTGGGCACTAACGACCTAAGCTGAGCCTTCTTGGCAAGGGTGATCTGAGGAAGCCTCAGGCTTTCCCCTTCCAGATGAAAAGTTCTTAACTGAAAGAACTAAAAGCAACAACATCAGCCACACACAGTGTTAGCAGCCAGCCTCTTCCAGCTCTTCGTCATTATTTAAAAGTCTCCATGGAGGAGGCATGTGCCTCAACGCCGGACAAGTAGTTCTCTCCAACTCACGAATCTCACAACTCACAAAGGTACAAAACAATGCGGCAAAAGCCACCAAAAGGTGAGGAAATAAGATGCCAAAGAATGTATTCCATTCTGGGTATGTAACCAAGTAATTAGTGACAGGAAATGATCAGACTCAACTATGACCCCACTGGGGTCAGGGCTAGGTAGGGCACACCCATGGGACAGTAGGAGATAATTCTGTTTCAAAAGTACTTCAGGGACGTGGCTCAGTACTCTGGTTTTAGGAATGCCAGTAACTAACTTCAAAATTAAAATCCTGTATAACACTAAACACTAGTTTTAGTGTTTTGTGAGTAAGCACGGAGCTTTACGAATGGTGACATTATGAGCAAATGGCATTACAGCACAGAATGTAAAATCAGAGTCATGCTTATTAAAGCGACACTGTACAGTATCCGTACCATGTTGTCACATATTCCATTCATCGGAGATGACAGAGAAGCATACATTAGCTGGAAACGGTCTGTGTCAACACGTCCCCAAGGAGTAGCAAGGAAGCATTGTAGGCGCCACTTCTACTTGGAAACTCTCTTGCGTGGAGATTATGTTGAAGACTTGAACTGACCAAAAGAGAGCTGCCCACCTTCAAAAGAACTACTTAAATTATTATGAGAGACACTTGTCACAAACAGAAATGCCCAGTGGATCAAATTATCGCACACAGGACTAACAGAAGTTATGCACAGAAAATGTTGAAGGCTCTAGAAGACCCAGAACAAGAGAGACCAGGGCTATGCCTGTGGCTGCCTCCGCAAGCAAGCCCAGAGCCAGGTCATTGTAATTGTCTCGGTACCGCTCACAGATGATGAGTTGGTTGGTAGGCTGTTGTCTATAAACTCCTGCATACGGGTATTGGTAGGCACGGTGTACGCCTGCCCATTGGCAGCATAGACAACTTGAGTTCCTATGGGGTATATGCCACTGTAAGGACCGTAGCCTTAGACCTCAGGTGGTGTAAGGTGGCAACGCGGCCACTGCAGTCTCTTCCAACAGGATTGTTGAGCCAATGTAAGCTGCGTTCGTTCTGGAATCCTGCAGTATAAACTTCCATGACAGGTAATCATCTGTTCTCTCTGCACAGAGACTGATAGTCTTCCTGTCTCGGCAGATGATCTGCAGCAGACAGTCTCTGGGCTTCCCATCTGGCAGCTGGATGTCCTGACACTCATGCCCCATGCGGATATTGATGCAGTCCACAGGTATGTGGACCTTATCCTCCATGCTCTGCCGAGTCTGGTCATTGTAGTTGATCAGGTGACCATCTGACCACAGGTCGAACTAATTCTTCCAGCGTTTCAGAATGGTGCTCTGCTGAAGTAACCATGCACTCTTCACGAACACCACTTCAGCTGAGATGGTAATAGGCTCCCGGCTCCCTGCTCCCTGCCAGATTCCTGGTCTGGATGGAACTTGTGCCATACTTCCCACACAGGAAATGTGACCTTTGGTCATGTCGACCCAGAACTGTTTATTTTATTCTTATGAAAAGTTCTTAATATAGTGTCTAATTTATTAAAACTTTTGAATGATATCTTCATGTCATTTATGCACAATTTTATCATCTTAAGGCTACTAAAGCCTTTTCCTCTATGTTCCACTTACCTGTAAATAAAATTTGTTGGTAATTTGACTTTTATGCCTGTTTGGCAGGGTTATCCCCCCACCCCTGTTTTTTTCTAAGTGCATATTCTATTTCGCGATTATAACATGAAAATATCATCCCTGCCCTATTTTAATGCTGTTAGACCTTGTGATAAGTAACATGAATTTAATTAATTATTATCCAGTATCTGATGGTCCTATTTGTTTTTGCTTTGCATTTTTTTTCCTGTCCTGGCATAAACACAACCCAATACAATATTATCTCAATTAGCTCTGCCTCAGAGTCATATTAATAGTTCTTCAACCGCAATTTCATTCAGAGTTTGTCTGGAATAATATTGGTTCTTTGTATTTACAGAAGCTTTTAAGATCAATCTAATAATTTAAAAAATCTACAAGGACTTATTTTTGTATTATTCTAAGTGTCTATTTTCATGTTGATACCATGTTGTTTTAATAGCTAAAGTTGTGCAATGTATTTTGAAGTCAGGTAGTATGGTTTTTGTTTTGTATTGTTTTGTTTTTGCTTTTGTTTTTGTTTGTCTTTTGCTTGCTCAAGTTTTTTCTGTGATTATTTCAGAATTTTGTGGCTAAATGTGAGTTTGGGGAGATTTTTATATTTTTGTGAATAATATGATTGAAATTTATGTAAGAATTACATTTAATCTATGCTTTGGATAGATTGTATATTTCAATAATATTGAGTATTGATAGTTTGTGACCATAGGCTATCTGTATATTTACTGGTGACTTCATTGATTTCTTCTATTATATCTTACAATTTTTCAGTGTGAAGATATTTTATCATTTTAGTTAAATTTGTTCTAAAACCCAAATTGTTTCAAACATTATCATGGATTATTTTCCTAATTTCATTTTTGAGTATTTTGTTATTAATATATATAAAATAAACAGTTTTTTATATTTATTTTGTAGTCTGCAATTCAACTTTATCAAATGATTAGATTTAATAATAATTTTCACAGTATTTGCAGGTTTTCCAATAAGATCATTTGCAACCAGGAACAATTTATTAGTTTTCTTTCCAACTCAGAAAATGTATTTCTTCCTCTTTCTTAATTGTTCTGGATAAAACATGTAGTTTTATATTGAATATGTATGGTGAAAGGGAACATCTTTTTGTTTGTCCACATATTAAAGTAAAATATCTAAAAATGTCTTTCTTTGTTATGGTGATAGTTCTTTGTGTCATATAGCCTTTACTATGTTAGCACATTCCTTCTAAGTATATATGTAGTTTTTAGCATGAATTTTGCTTTGTGTTGTGTTTTTGTTTGTTTGTTTGTTTGTTTGTTTGTTTGAGACAGGGTTTCTCTGGGTAGCCCTGGCTATCCTGGAACTCACTTTGTAGACCAGGCTGGCCTCAAACTCAGAAATCCACCTACCTCTGCCTCCTGAGTGCTGGGATTAAAGGCATGTGTCACTACCGCCCAGTTAGCATGAAAAATTTTACTACATAATTTTTATTTACACATTCCAGATTTTATTCTGCCCCCTCTCATCCACCCTCCAACTGTTTCACATCCCATACCTCGTCCCCACCCCCTGTCTCCATGAGGATGACCCCACTCTCCAACCTCCACCCCACCTGATCTCTAAACTCCCTGGAGCCTCCAGTCTCTTGAGGGTTAGGTGCATTATCTTTGATTGAGCCCAGATGCGGAAGTCCTCTGCTGTATATGTGTTGGGGGCCTCATATTAGCTGGTGTATGCTGCCTGTTTGGTGGTCCAGTGTTTGAGCGATCTTGGAGGTCCAGGTTAATTGAGACTGCTGCTCCTCATATATCCTAGCCCCCCTTATCCCAACCCTATCACCTCCTCTTTCCTCCAGATCCACTGTTAATCTGTTTCTCTTTTAAAAAAAGTACAGGCCTCCCAGCAATATAAACTAAACTCAGCATAAGAATATGTAATAAGACTAGACCCAAAGCTTCATATCAAGGTTGGTCCACGAACCCAGAAAGAGGCAAAGGGTCCTGAGAGTAGGTAAAAGTCAGAGACACACTCACTCCCATTGCTAGGAATCCAACAAAAAATCCCAAGCTAAAGAAGCATATCTTGTATGCAAAGAGTCTGGTTCAAAATCTGTGGTTACAGCTTTAGTCTCTGTGAATCCCTATGAGCCCCAATTAGTTAATTCTATGGTCCATGGTCTTCTGGTGTTTGCAACCCCTGTGGCTCCTACAATCTTTCTCCGAGCTTTCTTCTTTAGAGTTTCCAGAACTCTGCCTAATATTTGTCTGTGGGATCATAATCAAAGAGGTTTATGAATGGGCTATGCACTGATCCTATAAGTATATAAAAGTATCATTAGAAATCATTTCATTAACTATCTTTTTTTTTTCCAATAAGTTTGGTTGTACCATAGGTTTCTGAGCCATTCAGCTTCTGGATACTGGCAATCTAGGTAGTGTCAAGAATAAGCTTGTGGTTCTGTTTTCAACTTCTTTCCTGGGGTGGGAGGAGGTTGTCTAGGCATTGCTCTATGCCACACACAGAAGTATGGAGCAGTGGAGCTGGGTTCAGTGTTCTGTTTTCTCCCTTGGGGTGTTTAGGCATCGCTGCACACAGGTAGGGAAAGAATGAGTCATAGTCCATAATGGGTGTGTCAGCAGGATCCTGGTCCAGCAGTGAATACCAAAGGAAGAAGGTCTTCTCTGAAAATATCAGTGTTACAGCTCTTTTAGATGATATTCTGTCCCGTCCTGCGGGACTCACTTATTCATGAGTCCGAGGGGGATTCAGCCTGAAAGAAGAACGAGTGAGACAGAGGAGCGAGACCAAGCAAAACCATTGTCAAGGTCTGTTTATTGTAACAAGGGCAAGGAGTTTTAAGCAGTAAGGAGGTGAACGGGGGGGGGGGGAGTGGTAAAACTGGAACAGTCAGGTGAAAACATCCTTGGAAAATGCGAGGGTAAGGAAGGTTGGGTAAAGGTCAGTTAGCTGGTTCCTGTATGGGGTTCCGGTGAGTAACCATTTAGCCAGTTCCTTGTTTAGCCAGTTCCTGGAGCAGCGGGTGAGGAATGGTGCTGAGTCAATTGCATACGTGACTCAGAAGCACCTGTGAGATGGTTGTGCTTCAGCCCCTTAATGTGGGCGCTTGTTTCCAACAATATTCAATGGCACAGCTCTCTTAAATTTATCCAGTGAAACATCCTTTTTAGATGATATTCAGTGAAACAGCCTGTTCTCTTTACTCAGGGTTAGCAATGCTTATACAAACCTTAGAGAGTGGGAAAATTTCATTGGCTGAGTCTTAAGGTTCTGGGGATACCTCATTCAGATACAGAGTCATTTCTGGAAGTTGAACCTTAGTTTACCAAGAATTACTTGACATTCCTCAGGGAGTATGTCAGGTTTGGGCTCACCAGATATGATAGAGAAGAGAAAGTCCTGGTGGGAAAGGAGTCCTCCATTTTGTACCAAGCTCAGGGGAGCTGCCCAGATAGGGTAGATTATGACCTTTAAGTAGCAGGATCTTCCAACAGGCTTCCTCTCATGGTATGGGGCTCAGGTTAGACCAGACATTCCCACAAACTTTGAGCCACTATTTTCCCAGCTCATCTTGTAGGTGGGAGAGATTGTACGTCATAGATTTTTGTGGCTGGGTTGGTGTCTAAGTCTCACCACTGGGAGCCTAGCCTGGTTACAGATATGGCTGGTTCAGGTTCCATGGTGTCCTTTCCTAGGAGTCCTTGCTAGGGTCAACCTCAAGGGTTCTGGAAGTTTCCACTCCACTTTCAATACTACTCCTTGAAATTATTATTTTTCATCAAAAGTTTAACTTGTCCCAAATATATTTGACTACTGAGAAGACCACATAACTCTTTTACATTTTGCTTTCTTATGTTGCAATTTATCATTAAGATTATATAAACTATGCCTTCATTTCGTAGGTTGGCTTGATTCTGAATTAGTTCATTTTATTTATGCATTTCTTGATTTGTCTGTATTTTCACCTAAACTCATTAATAATATTAACTATAATTTGTCATTCCTACAACATCTTTTTCATATTTTAGAATATAGGTTATTTGAGTTTATAAGTTTAGTGAATTTCATTCTCTACAATCTAAAAGAATTTAAGATTGCCAAAGTTACCACTTCAACATTCAGTTTTCCGAGTCATGAGTGTGCCATGTCTCTTCATTTTTATATGTTTGCATTTTTATAATGTTTGAACTTTCTCAAAAAATTTCTCTATATTTACAGTTTAAAATAAATATTTAAAATAAGATAGTGCTTCCAGCACTATTCTAAATTACATTGCTTTTCTTAATTTTTTCTTTTTAAATTAGTTTTTACTAATATGTCAACTATTTTGGAATATTGCTATGATATGAATGACCTTGCTAAATAAGTTTATTAATTCCACTAATTTATCTACAGATTCTTTTTCAAATTTGTTTGCACATAGTGTTTATTTTTCCTTTCAAAATCTTTTCATCTTAGTTTCATTCTCTTTTCTCACATCATTGACTATGTTCTTTTGAGAAAAACTAGAAGATGAAAGTACTTATCCATTTTTTCACACACTCAGAAGGAAAACATCCAATATTTGCCTTTGAGTTTGATTATCTGTTGAAGATTTGTAAAAACAAACAAACAAAATAAGAAAACAAAAACAGCCTTTGATATGTTCAGTATTACTTTTTATAAATTCCTGAGTTTAATCAAATGATTCATATCCCCCTGTACAGAGCTCATAGAATTGTTTATTTGATGGATTGGACCATATTACATAAGTGTTAAGGCTCCTCTTACTTTGCTTAATAAACATTACTTTATGGTATATATTTCCTTTTTACATACCATAAGATTCCTTTTTTATGATGATTTTACATGATTACCAGTTCATTAAAATGATCTAATTTCAAAAATTATTTTCAATTTGTAGATTCTTTCAGTTTATATTCTATTATTTGAATTATATGTATATGTGAAATCCAACTAAACATTTATTTAAAAAATCCTTGATAAATTATAAATATTATATATTTTAATTTTAGTACTTCATTTTTTAAATGTTGTTTTATAAAGGATAACATTTAATTGGGTATGGCTTACAGGCTCTAAGGTCCAGTCTATAATCATCATGGCAGGAAGCAGGGCAGCATCCAGGCAGGCATGGCACTGGAGGAGTAGAGTTCTACGTCTTGATCCAAAGGCCGACAGAGACAGTCTTCAGGCAGCTAGAAGACAGGTCTCATAGTCCCCCAACAGTAACACACATCCTCCAACAAGGCAAGACTTCCTAATAGTGCCACTCCCTAGGACAAGCATATTCAAACCACCACATTCTACACTCTGGCCATTATAAGCTTGTTCAAACACATGAGTCTATGGTGGGCCATGTCTACCTATAGGATAATTAAAGAAAAAAAATTTAGTCCAAATTCCAAAGTCCCATGCTCTGTAACAGTTTCAATAATGTTAAAAGTCCAAAGTTCAAAGTCTCTTCTGAGATTCATGCAATCTCTTAATTGTAATCCCCTATAAAATAAAAAAGTAGATCACATACTTCCAATATCACAGGACATATATTGCCATACCAAAATGAAATTGTGAGGAAATCCTGGAAAAAAGCAAGACCAAAAGCCAAACTCCAAAATTCTACATCTCCATGTCTGATGTCCAACTACTTTCTGCTTTGGAGATTGTAACACAATTATTTTTCTTTGGCTGGTTCCACTCTGTTAGCAGATTTCCCCAGCAGGTATCCCACTTCTCAGATATCTCTACTATCTTGGGGTATCCAAGGCAACTTCAACTTTATAACTTCTTGTTACAGTGTCTATAGATCTACACATGATCTTCTGGGCTCCTTCACAGGGCTTGAGTCTCTTTTTCAGCACTACTCTAGGCTCTGATTGAATCCATTCCACTGCTGCTGTTCTTGGTGGTCGTCTCATGGTACTGGCATCTCCAATTCACTGGAGTCTTCCACTGCAACTATGCTTTACCAGTAGCCTCTTATAGGTTCCCTTCATGGTGCCACGCCTTAACTTCTTTGCATAACTCCTTGAGTCCTGGGCCATCAACTTCAAATAAGGCTGCACCTTCACCTACATCCTTCCCTGGCCTCTCATAATATTAAGCGTCAGCTGCTCTCCATGACCCCCTTTATACCTTCAAAACCAGTACCGTCTGGGTGATTCTTACATATTGCTAAATCTACCGCATCATAAGGTACATCCTTGCCTATATACAGACACAGCTTCTTTATGTCCCCAGAAAACACTTTTTAGAAGATTTTACCCCAATGATCTGGCTTCTTCTTAATCCTTGCTAATATCTTAGCTCCAGTTAACCTGCATCAATTGTCCCAGTAGTCCCTACTATTCTTGACTCTAAAGCCAGAGCCACATGGCAAAAGCTGCGGAATTCTGCTGCTTCCTGCATCTGGAACATGGGCCCCTTGTTCTATTTGATTATCATCAGCTTTCCATTTTCCAACTTCTTCATTGTCTAAATTTGGGTCTCCTGGAACTTGCTCTGTAGATCTTGAACTCAGAGATCTGCATGGCTCTACTCCTAAATTCTGGGATTAAAGGCAAGAATCACCACACCTGGATTTAAGCTTTTCTTTATCTAGAACTTGTTCTGTCCCAGGCTGGCCATGAACTCAGAAATCTGCCTTGCCTTTGTCTCCTGGGATTAAAGATGTGTACTACCATGCCTGGACTTAAGCTTCTCATGGCCCTAGTACTTCATTTATATCATTTTTATTCAGCATGTTGATCCTTTCTTTAACATTTACTCCATTGTTTTCTTTCTTCCTGTGTATTTATTTAAAAGAGAAGCATTGCATTTGTTTTATTTTCATCATTAATTTCCACTCCCAACTTGTACTTTAATCTTAATTTTCTTTTTCAGCACATATTTTCTGAATTTCATATTTCTATGTTATGAGTTCATATAATAGTTTCTTCCTTATATTTTTCTTTTATAATGATACATGGCCCTTATCTTTTCCTTAACATTTTAATTCAAATACAAGTGTCACTTGCTTTCTTTTTTCTTATACCATTACCCTTCCTTATTTAGTTATTACTATTATCGAATGTATAGAAATGACATATTCTTTTTTGTTTGTTTTTTGTTTTTCGAGACAGGGTTTCTCTGTGTAGTCCTAGCTGTCTTGGAACTCATTCTGTAGACCAGGCTGGCCTCGAACTCAGAAATCCACCTGCCTCTGCCTCCCAAGTGCTGGGGTTACAGGCGTGCACCACCATGTCCGGCTTGAAATGACATATTCTTTAACATTATGTTTAAATGAATTATTTTTTCTAGGAAATGGTTCTCCAAATACTATTACTAAGGATAAATGGAATGTATATTTTAAAGCATAATGATGATTCTAGAGACTAGGTGTACAGCACACCTCTAATCCAAATGTGTTCAGAAGGCTGATGCAGAAGGATTGCAATGTAGAAGCCAGCTTGCATAAAACAGTGGATTTTAATTTAGCCATGACAATTTAGTGAGATACTGTCTCAAAAATAAAAATAATATAATTGACACAATAGATGTAGCTCAATGGTAGAGCACTTGCCTAGAACAAATAATGCACTGATGTTTCTTCATACCCTAGGTTAGTTTTATAAATGATGATATCTTTTTTGCCTTAGGTTCTTATGCAATCAACTGTGAATTTATATGGCAGGTCTATTTGTAGTGTAGTCTTACACCTTTGCAATGATCCAACTATAGACTACTTTTTCAAACAAAGATCCTTTCTGTGGTTTCTTGTTCACCTAAACAAACAAACAAACACAAAATCAGCTGTAAGAACTCCCCTGTTAATATGACTCATCCCTATTGCTGTTGCTTTAAAGATAGCCAGTTACACAACTCCTGGGTTATATTCGGAGAGCAGAGCAGAGGATATTTGCAGCAATGATATCTGTGTCTCTCTGTCTCTCTGTCTCTCTGTCTCTCTCTCTCTCTCTCTCTCTCTCTCTCTCTCTCTCTCTCTCTCTTACATGTATTCTGAGAAGAGTTCTCACTATGTAGGTTCTGACTTGCCTGGAACTTGATCTGTAGTCTAGGTTGTCCTCAAACCCACTTGTGTCTTCTTCCCAAATATTGAGACTAAAGATATGCACTACCACATCCAGATGATAATCACTAAAGAAGTAATAAGTACTTTTGGAATGAAAATTTCTAGGAAGCATAGTCTTCATGAAAATAGTTTGATTAAGTTTAAGCAATGTTGTGTGTTTGGCAAGTTGATCAAATAATCAACATCAAAATTCCCAGTTTTTCCAATCTGTGAGAAGTATCATAATATCATTCTATGAAATAGATGTTCTTTACAAGAATCAGGAATATGATATTTAATGAGATAGACTGAAAGTAAGTACAAGTTGATGTGGTATCTGCAACTTCTTTCTGTATGAATCAGGACTTTCTCAAAATTGTGACATTGAAACAAAATGTAAAAATAAATTGGATACAGAAGCCTATAATATTTCAGGTTATTAAATTATCCTTGAATTGAGCATTTAAAATCTATCCAGGAGCTTTACTCATTTGTTATGTGAGTTGGTAATTAGATGCATAAAGAGCCTTGATATTGAACTTCTCAGTAGCTAGAATTTCCAGACATTATAAGCTCCTCAGTTTGTGCTTTGTTACAGCCCAATGTATGTTAGTTGCTGCAGGAAAACTGTCTTTAGAAAGAAATATTATGCTGGCCCTCAGGGCTTCAGTCCTTTTCCCTCACACAATACCAGATCAGGTTCACCACTCCCCGCCCACTCCCCGCTCCCTACCCCTTCCACTTTCCCTCCCAGGTCCCTCCCTCCCTCCCCACTTGTGATTGCTTTCTTCTCCCTCCCAAGTGGAACTGAGGAGTCCTCACTTAGGCACTTCAGTTTGTTGACCTTTTTGAGTTCTGTGGCTAATATCCACTTATTAGTGAGTACATACCATGCATGTCCTTTTGGGTCTGAGTTACCTCACACAGGATGATATTTTCTAGTTCCATCCATTTACCTGCAAAACTCAGAATGTCCTCATTCTTAATAGCTTAGTAGTATTCCATTGTGTAAATGAACCACATTTTCCCCTCCAGAATGAACCAGAGTACTGGGAGGTGAGAGACTCTCAGGGACTCAAAGGGAGGGACCTTAAATGAAATGTCCAACAGGTGGGAGAGGGATCTTATAAAGCCCACCTTCAACAGGAAGAAAGGTCATCAAATGAGGGAGAGGGCAACCATCCCACAGTCACAACTCTGACCCATAATTGTTCCTGTTTGAAAGAATTAAAGAGATGGAAATGGAGAGGAGCCTGAGGAAAAAAAAAGGTCCAGTGACAGGCCCAAACTCATATCCAGCTCAAGGGGATGTCCTAAGGCCTGACACTATTACTGAGGCTATGGAGCACTCACAAAAAGGGACCTAGACTCAACAAACAGCTGAAAGAGTCATATGCAGATTTTTTCACCCAACCAATGAACAGAAGCAGCTGACCCCTGTTGTTGAAAGAAGCTGAGGAGAAGAGTGACCCTGTAGGAGGGCCAGCAGTCCCAATTAATCTGGACCCACGAGATCCCTCAAACACTGGACCACTAAACAGGCAGCATACACAAGCTGACATGAGGCTCCCAACACATGTAGTAGAGGTCTGTGTTCATTAAGAAATGCTGCTAACCCTCAAGGGACTGGAGGCCCCAGGGAGTTTAGAGGTCAGATGGGGTGGTGGGTGGGGACATCCAACGTGAAGACAGCAGGGTGGGGAGGAGTTATGGGATGTGAAACAGTGGACTAGGGTGAGGTGGGATGGATAAAATATTTAGTGTAAAAAAATAAATAAAAAAAAAAGAAAAAATATTATTTCACGACTTCTAAGCTAGTTTCCAAACTGAGCAGTTCACAGACCCAGATTCAATCAACTGAGAAGAAAATGGTGCCTTTGAAAATTATATTATTATCCCTAGAAGGACATTTAATTACTTCATTAGGGGACCGTACATGAAGAAAGGGATTATTAGTAGTGGCCCTGTAAATCTGTCAGGTCTTGATGTCTGGAACCTTATAAATTGGTCTATGACTTCCAGAAAAATGGAAATAAAGGATTTGGAGTTGACATGACTATTTTCTTAATTTTAAAATCTCAATTATTGAATTATATCTTGTGCATGAAAGAAGAGTAGAACAAACTTTCATAAAGTTGACATCTTTTAACTGTAATCCGTATTCTTAGTATTTTTAGTTTGCTTTGTAAAAACAATAACTTTGTGTTCTTATACATGAGCTAGTAATAGTGAATGTTCACATTTGACACATGTCTGATAATATAAGGGGAGAAACTCAGTCTGTAAATTTCAAAATAGTAATCATCCAATGATGGTTACCCAAATGAAAAGAAAAAAGTCTAAAAATTTTTATTGACTGAAAATATATTATATGTATATAACATTATTTTTCTGCATTTATAAAATAAATTCTATTTTTATTTTTTATATTCCTTCCTTTTATTTAACCCTTTTTTACACTCCAGATTTTATTCCCCTCCCAGTCTACCCTCTGTTCCACATCCCATACCTCCTCCCTGCCCCCTATCTCCATGAGAATGTCTCCCCACCCCGACTCTACATGTGCTGGAGAGATGGCTCAGTTGTTACAAGACTAGGCTCACAACCAAAATACCAGCATCATTAAAAAAAAAAAAACCTACTGAATCCACTTAATGCAGTATATGCATAGGGGTCGAAACAACTACTGAAACATGGATAATGACAACAGGTCAATGTGCAGTGAATTTTTAGAAAGCCTTTTTGCTCTATTCAGTGCAAGTTTTTAATAGCTACAAATATCATTGGAAAAATATAAAGTCCTAATTGACAGAATCTTTTGGGATATGATGTCATGAACATTAATAACTCCAACTTTATAATGAGTTCCCTAGGGTCATATGTTTCCTTCATGTGATTAATTTCTTTTGTAAAAATCTCTCTTGATACTACTTTAAACATCAAATAAGAATCAATTCCTTGAGAGTTCTTGAGTATTTCCCAGTAATACATACAAACATAAAATCAAACAAATTTATTGTTTTTAAGAAAGTAAGAATAAAACCACAAGACACATGCCTATAAACAGAAGCACATTCTGGAATATCAACATTAACAGTGGAAAATTTTTGTTTTGTGTCATGTCAAATTATAAATGTCATCAGGTAAAGGAAACTATTATTCATTGGATGGCATAAAGGTTAAATCAATTTGTGTCCTACCTTTTTTTGGAAATTAAAAGTGATTTACCGAGACGGAAACCATAAACCTTAAATGACTTTGTTGATAATTTGTGGCCCATAAATTTATTAATTAAAATTTTCTTAGACAATTTCATATATGTTAAGAATTCTTATTGTAACCACCACCATATTTTATCTCTTTACTACACCTGTCATGAATAATGCTAATAATTTTATGATTTTCAGAATAACAAAAACATTTTAGAATAGGATATTACTAATATGCATATCTTAAAGATCTAATTTATGAAAAAACAACTTTGGGTCTATTATTAATGAGAAAGTTAAATAAAGCATAAAACTAGTCAAGCCTACAAAATTTGAAATTATACTAACAATATAACTTGAGGGAATTCCCTTTTTTCTTTTTTTTTCTTTTTTTAAGACATAGTTTTGAAAATAAAATAAACATTTTAAACTATATTTCTGGTTATTCTGTTTTTAAAAGCAAATCTATTTTGACCTTACCAAATTTCCTGAGATATTGTGAAAGAATAGTAAAGCAATCATCTAAATTTGGCAATAGTGATATTTTATGATCAGAAACTTGGGCACTAGCAGCTTTGCAATGCACAGATTCTTAGCCAAATGTAGAACCTATGAAAGACTTCTATATATTACATGAACAATTTAAATTTTTACTGAATGATATTTATTTTAGAAAACATATTTCATGTTCAAGGCTAAGTAGGGAAGTAAAAATAAATTATGCTTAAATATTTTCAAGTTTTTAATTATTGTAAGTGCTATAAATTCTCCTATTTTTGTATAAATGCTGTATTTTATGATCATAAGGAAAAAATTCAACAGGAACTCTCCTAACATAAATCATGTTTCAGCCGGGCGGTGGTGGCACACGCCTTTAATCTCAGCACTTGGGAGGCAGAGGCAGGCGGATTTCTGAGTTCGAGGTCAGCCTGGTCTACAGAGTGAGTTCCAGGACAGCCAGATCTACACAGAGAAACCCTGTCTCCAAAAAAAAAAAAAAAAAAAAAAAAAAAACATAAATCATGTTTCCCCAGACACACCAATATAATTCACAGTTATGCAAAATGTATCACTATTACATTCAAATATGAGATAAATTATGCTTAAATATTTTCAAGTTTTTAATTATTGTAAGTGCTATAAATTCTCCTATTTTTGTATAAATGCTGCATTTTATGATCATAAAGAAAAATTCAACAGAAACTCTCCTAACATAAATCATTTTTCCCCAAACACACCAATATAATTCACAGTTATGCAAAATGTATCACTATTGCATTCAAATATGACTTATCATACAATATTACAGCATAGATCTATATATGATTCTAGTAATAGTATGTCTTTTCATTGTTTCTCTTTAAGTGAGTTCATATTTGTGGGATTATGTTAAACATATAGCATATTTAGTTCATTAATTTCTTCTTAGTTGTTCCCTAAATTAGTTCTAGTTTTTCACATTAAAATATTATGGTACAAAAATTTTTAGAAAGTCATATAAATATACAATGAGGCTATTATTTTGTTTTTGTTTGCTTGTTTTGATTTTAGTAGAGCTTAAAATCTTGGCTCTTACTATGGTGCAACCCAAAATAAGGACAATTTTTAGACATTGGAGTTCATTGTAATAAGACTACTTCAATGTCCCTCACATCACTAAAGGATTTTACCTCCATAGTAGCTAAGCTAAGAGTTGACAGTTCTGCTGCACCAAGGAATGAATTGTAGGCACAATTACTTGGATACAGATTTCCTGCTATTGTCAAAGCTATTTGACTTGAGTGATTGTCATCATTCTCAGCCCACAGAGAACAGATTACAATCATTTAAGAAATGGTGTGTATATTAAGATGATCTATCCATGAAGTCATTCATCAACTGTTTCAATGAACAATTGTTCTGATTGGAGGGTGGCACAGGCATTAGGTGAGGGTAAAATCTGGTTCATTGGCTATGATGATTTTGAAAAGCTTTCATCTAAAAAAAAAAAGAGTAACTTATAAGTTTATCTTCTTCAAAATTGGTACAATAATTATAAATATCAAGCAAAACATTTAGTCTCACTCTTTGTTATTCTCTTACAAGGCACCTCCCAAATTAATTGTCTATGTTTCTTTTGGCTGTATAAATAATTTTGAAACATGTAAGAAGTTCTGAATCATAGTATGGTGTAAAAGCACCAAATAAACAATCCTACTTATAGAGACGCTGAGATAGGAGAAACATGGTTTCAAGACCATTATGTGGTACACAGTAAGACTGTCACATACAAACAAGCAAAAAGTGTATATGGCTTGTACAATATTGGACATATTTCTCCAATTACCAAATTAGAGAGACAACTGTATGAGAGCCAACAAATTTATAATTCCTCATATTTTTGAATTTCAATTGATCAGGATATGTTGGTAATATTAATTTTCATATTAAGAGAGATTAAGGAAAAGTGATTTTTACTTCCTGATATTTTTATTATAGGTGGAATTATGTTTGCGTGGGTTTGTTGAAAGATTAATTTCTTGCTTTTTCTAGGGTGTAGTTTCCCTTTTTGTGTTGGTATTTTCCATCTGTTATCCTTTGTAGGACTGGATTTGTGGAAAAATACAGTGTAAATCTGGAATATCTTGTTTTCTCTGTCTATGGTAATTGAGAGTTTTGCTGGTATAGTAGCCTGGGCTGGCATTTGTGTTCTCTTAGGGTCTGTATGACACTGCCCAGGATCTTCTAGCTGTCATAGTCTCTGGTGAGAATTCTGGTGTAATTCTGGTAGGTCTGCCTTTATATGTTACTTGACATTTTTCCCTTACTGCTTTTGGTATTCTTTCTTTGTTTTGTGCATTTGGTGTTTTGATTATTATGTGATGGGAGAAATTTCTTTTCTGGGCCAATATATTTGGAGTTCTGTAGGCTTCTTGTATGTTCATGGGCATCTCCTTTAGGTTAGGGAAATTTTCTTCTATAATTTTGTTGAAGATATTTACTGGCCATTTAAGTTGGAAGTCTTCACTCTCTTCTATACCAATTATCCTTAGGTTTGGTTTTCTCATTGTGTCCTGGATTTCCTGGATGTTTTGGGTTAGGAGCCTTTTGCTTTGTGCATTGACTGTTGTGTCAATGTTTTCTATGGTATCTTCTGCACCTGAGATTCTCACTTCTATCTCTTTGTATTCTGTTGGTGATGCTTGCACCTATGACTCCTGATCTCTTTCCTAGGTTTTCTAGCTCCAGGGTTGTCTCACTTTGTTATTTCTTTATTGTTTCTAGTTCCATTTTTAGAACCTTGATGGTTTTGTTAATTTCTTTTGCCTGTTTGATTGTGTTTTCCTGTAATTCTTTAAGGGATTTTTGTGTTTCCTCTTTAAGGGCTTCTACCTGTTCACTCGTTTTCTCCTGTATTTCTTTAAGGGAGTTATTTATGTCCTTCTTAAAGTCCTCTACCATTATCATGAGAAATTATTTTAGATCCTAATCTTGCATTTCTGGTGTAATGGTGTATCCAGGACTTGCTATGGTGGTAGAATTAGGTTCTGATGATGCCAAGTTAACTTTGGTTTCTGTTGCTTATGTTCTTATGCTTGCTTCCTGCCATCTGGTTATCTGTAGTATTACCTGCTCTCACTATATCTGACTGGAGCCTGTCCTTCCTGTGATCCTGGTTGTGTCAGAACTCCTCAGAGTCAAGTTGTCTCTGTGATCCTGTGATTCTGGGATCCTGGGATCCCGAGATCCTGGCTGTGTCCAAGCTCTTGGAAGTCATGCTGCCTCTGGGACCCTGAGATCCTGGTGTGACCAAGATCCTGTGATCCTGTGATACTGGGCGTGTAAAAGCACCTGAGAGTGGAACTTCCTTTGGGTGTTATGGGACTGGCTCAGAGTTTGCGCCCAAGGTCTGCCCAGGCACTGACTCAGACAGACATGAAGGAACCCATGCCACTGAGACTATTCTTTTAAAGTGTAATTTACTTCAAAAAATGATAAAATTAGCTAGGCAGTGGTGGCACACACCTTTAATCCCATCATTTGGGAGGCAGAGGCAGGAGGATTTCTTAGTTTGAGGCCAGCCTGGTCTACAGAGTAAGTTCCAGGACAGCCAGGGCTACACAGAGAAACCCTGTCTTGAAAAACCAAATAAAATAAAATAAAAGAAAATAAAAATAAAACAAAATAAAATAAAATAAAATAAAATAAAATGAAATAAAATAATCTGAAGAAGCATTAACAAAGTGTCTTGGTTTAAATATGCTTGGCTCAGGAATTGGTACTATTTTTTTTAACTTTTGTTTTATTTTCTATATTCTTTGTTTACATTCCAAAGGCTTTCCACTTTCCCAGTTCCCCCCTCACCATATGTCCCATAAGTCCTCTTCCCCCCCCCATTCTCCAATCACCCCACCACCACCACTACCACCATTTCTCTGTTCTGGTACTCTCCTACAAAAATGGATCCAGTCTTTTCAGGACCAGGGTCCTCTCCTTCCTTCTTCTTGGTAATCTCTTGATTTGCTAATTGTGCCTTGAGCATTCAGAGCTTCTGGGCTCATTAATATCCACTTATCAGTGATTGCAATTCATGTGTATTTTTTGTGATTGGGTTAATTCACTTAGGATGATATTTTCCAGATCCAACCATTTGCCTACAAATTGCATGAATTCATTATTTTTAATTGCTGAGTAGTATTCCATTGTATAAATATACCACATTTTCTGTATCCATTCCTCTGTTGAGGGACATCTGGGTTCTTTCCAGTTTCTGGCTATTATAAATAAGGCTGCTATGAACATAGTGGAGCATGTGTCTTTATTGCATGCAGGGGAATCCTCTGGGTATATGCCCAGGAGTGGTATAACAGGGTCCTCTGGAAGTGTCATGCCCAATTTTCTGAGGAACTGCCATACTGATTTCCAAAGCGGTTGTACCATCTTGCAACCCCACCAACAATGGAGGAGTGATCCTCTTTCTCCACATCCTCGCCAGCACCTGTTGTCTCTTGAGTTTTTAACCTTAGCCAAGGAATTGGCACTATTTGGAGGTGTGGTCTTCTTGGAGTAGGTGTGGCCTTTTTGGAGGAAATGTGTCAATGTGGTTATGGGCTTTAAGACCTTCATCTCAGCTGCCTGGAAGCCAATCTTCTAGTGTCCTTCAGAAGAAGAGAGAGAATTTTCAGCTCCTCCTGAACCATGTCTTCCTGGATGTTGCCATGCTTCCACCTTGATGATAGTTGACTGACCCTCTGAATCTGTAAGCCAGCTGCTATTATATATTGTCCTAATAAGAGTTACCTTGGTCATGGTGTCTGTTCACAGAGGTAAAACCCTAACTGAAACATGGAGGAAATTTAAAAATGTTTGAATATCAAGGATTTATAATAATTCAATGTTGACTCCATAGTTGGCAAGTCTATTTCATGTTTCCTAGTCTAAACACAGAACATGAAAGCTGTTGTACAGCACAATTAAGAATAGAGGCTAGAACTAGCTTCTTGGATCACAGTAAGTTATGATGTGAGAATTTTACATTCTTGCTATCTCTACCTATTACTATGTGTTGGAATTGTAATCTCCTATTCTATGTGGTTCTGGAGTGGTTATTGTTGAGTTGTTGAGAAACTTATGGGAAGTGACTATATGACATTGATTCAAGTTTTCTTGATCCTTGATTTCAATATTCATATCTTTGTTACTCTCCAAAATAAATTTTGTCTGGAATAGGTGCATAATCAAAAGAACTCTAGCTCTTGAAGTTCCTGATTAGATATGCAAATTGATCCAGCAACAGTGAGTTCCTCAATACCCATCCCAATGTTCTGGGATTCTGAATCAAAGATATTATGATCAAGTAGGCTTCATTCCAGGGATGCAGGGATGGTTCAATATATGGAAACCCATCAATGTTATCCATTATATAAACAAACTCAAAGAAAAAAAAAGATCATTTCATTAGATGCTGAGAAAATGTTGACAAAATCCAACATCTGACAAAATCCAACATCTCTTCATGATAAAAGTCTTGTAAAGATCAGGAACTCAAGGCCCAAACCTAAACATAGTAAAAGCAATATACAGCAAACGTAGCCAACATCAAACTAAATGGAGAGAAACTTGAAGCAATCCCACTGAAATCAGGGACTAGACAAGGCTGTCTACTCTCTCTCTACCTGTTCAATATAGTTCTGGAAGTCCTAGCCAGAACAATTAGACAACAAAAGAAGGTCAGAGGGATTCAAATTGAAAAGAAAGCAGTTGAAGTATCACTATTTGCAGATGATATGATAGCATACTTAAGTGACCCCAAAAATTCCACCAGAGATCTTTTAAACCTGATAAACACCTTTAGCAAAGTGACTGTATATAAAATTAACTCAAGCAAATCAATAGCCTTCCTATACTCAAAGGATAAGGAGGCTGAGAAAGAAATTAGGGAAATGTCACCCTTCATAATAGCCATAAATAATACAAAATACCTTGGTGTGACCCAAGCCAAGCAAGTGAGAGATCTGTATGACAAGAACTTCAAGTCTCTGAAGAAATAAGTTGAAGAAGCACCAGATACGTGTGTTCAGATAATGTGGAACTGGATTTAGGATAAGTCTCCATGAAATAGTCATATGTGAATGACAATGCTGTGTTTAAGGGGAACTAATTTTCCATGATACCACACATGATCTTCCTAATGAAAACTGAGCAACAGTATTAGAATAAAACTTTATTGAATTTGCTGTCGCACTTTTCCTCTAGGGATATGTCTTACATATCCCTAGAGGCATTCATATCAAGCATTCATAAAAGCATTCAATCAAATTCAATTAAAAAGGGAATGAAAAGAGGTAATTGAGAGATCCAAGGGACTCTACAGGAATACATAATTGTTTATATAATTATGAAATACTCTGAATAAAAATAAGATTGACAAGGTTGACACAGAGTTATAAAGAAGAGAGTTACAGTACTCATCTAAGCAGGGTAGAATTGGTTATTAACAAGTTGAATGGATTAAAAAGAAATAAATAAACCAGGCAGTGGTGGCACACTTCTGTAATCCCAGCACTCTGGGAGGCAGAGGCAGGCGGATTTCTGAGTTCGATGCCACTCTGGTCTAGAGTGAGTTCCAGGACAGGCAGGGCTATACAGAAAAACCCTGTCTTGAAAAAACCAAATCCAAAAGAAAAAAACCAAAAAGAAATTAATAGATGTCATGATTACTTCCTAAAAACTGTAAGTGATTATTTTAGGTGAGTATTTCATTATAAATAGTGATGTTTACTGTAACGAGTATGTCTATCTTTATTTATATATTCTAAAATATATTTTTATTTGTCAAGATTTAAAAACAGATAATGGTGTGACTAAGATAAATGACGACTGTCAGAAGTGTAGTGGACAAAGGAGCTTTCTTTATTACCCAGTTAAGAGGTTCCAGCAGAATTGATGTTTCTTTGTGTTTCCAAGTTCAGAGAAATTTGGAGTCTATAGTTCAGAATTTAAACCATGAATGCATTTGGGAAAAGATTTAAAGGATCATTGATATAGGTATAGAGTTTGGGACTCTTTCATCTGATTCTGTTACAGGGATGGGTATTGCATCTAACTGGAGAGTTTATCGCCTGTGTAATATTGTAAAGGAAGACATATATAAAATTTACCTTAAGGCAATGTTAAATAGAAATTAGTCATATTTTCTGAATTCTAATCACATAGAGTAGAACAGAAGTCAGAAAGCTGATATGGGCACATTGTCTATGTTGTGTCTCACCAGGACAGGTATCTATGATAAATGCTTGCAGCAGCTACCTGACCCACAAATGTTAGGATTTTGGTCTATAATTATATTGACTTCTGAGTGTACTAATTAACATTGTTGGAGATTAATTGAAAGTGGTTATGACTGAAAGGCCTAATGTACCATAAACCTAAAATACTCATGATATTTTAGGAAATTATCAATTCTAAGGAAGACAATGACTGAAGGAGTTCTACAGTAAAATGAAAAACTGCTTTCTCTAGGAGAATATTATGAGAAGAATATAAGAAGCAGCATTGCATTTATGAACAGCACTTTTTTTTCCCAGAAGACTAACTTCAGAATCATTTGAAATGTGGTCAGTACCTGTTTCCTTTTTCCACAGTAATCTGGAATTTATAATTCCATTTGTTTGTTTATTTACTTTTTATTGGATAGTTTCTTTATTTACATTTCAAATGTTATCCCTGTTCCTGGTCCACCCCCCAAAACTCCATATGCCATCCTTCCTCTCCCTGCTTCTATGAGGGTGTTCCCACACCCACCCACCTACTCCTACCTCCTTGCACTCCTTCCCCTACACTGGGGCCAAGGGCCTCTCCTCCCATTGATGCCCAACAAGGCCATCCTCTGCTACGTAGGCCTTGGGTACTACGTAGTAGAGGATGGGTCCCTCCATGTGTACTCTTTGGTTGGTGGTTTAGTCCCTGGGAGCTCTGGGAGGTCTGATTGGTTGATATGGTTGTTCTTCTTCTGGGGTTGCAAACTCCTTCAGCTCCTTCAGTCCTCCCCCTAACTCCTTCACTGGGGTCCCCATGCTCAATCTGGCAGAGCCTCTCAGGAGACAGGTATATCAGGCTCCTGTCAGCAAGCTTGGCATTAGCAATAGTGTCTGGGTTTGGTGTCTGCATATGGGATGAATCCCCAGGTAGGGTAGTCTCTGGATGGCCTTTCCTTCAGTTTCTGCTCTACTCTTTGTCCCCATATTTCATTTAGACAGGAGCAATTCTGGGTTAACATTTTTGAGATGGGTGGTTGGCCCCATCCCTCAGCCAGGAGCCATGCCTAACCTCTGGCTATGGTCTCTACAGGTTCTCTCTCCCCTTTATTGGTTATTTCTGCTGTCATACCCATTGGGTTTTGGGAACCTCTTGCTTTCCTGGCATCTGGGACTTTCAGGTGGCTACCCTCACCCCGTTCCCCATCTCCCTTGCTTCATACTTCTTTTCAATTTTCTAACCCTCTGTACATCTCCCCCATCTCTTCCCACACCTGATTTTGCCCCCTCCTCCCCCTCCACTCTTCTTTACGATTCCCTCCTATCCTCTACCTCCCATGATTATTTTGTTCCCCCTTCTAAATAGGACTAAAACATCCACACTTTGGTCTTTCTTCTTCTTGAGCTTCATATGGTCTGTGAGTTGTATTATGGTTATTCCAAGCTTTTTTCCTAATATCCACTTGCTGTGAGCCACCATGCAGTTGTTGGGAATTGAACATGAACCTCTGCAAGAGTAGTCAGTGCTCTTAACTACTGAGCCATGTCTCCAACACTATACCAGACTTTTGAAGAAGAATTAGCTCCAACACTTCTCAAATTATTTCACAAAGTAGAAACAGAAGGCATTATTGATGTTGTCCTTTGTCGTACAGAAGCTTTAAAGTTTCATGAGGTCTCATTTATTATTGATGTTAGTGCTTGAACTATTGGTCTTCAGGAAGTTATCTTCTGTGCCAATATTTTTAAAGCAGTTGCCCATTTTCTTCTTCTGTTATATTTCCAGTTTTATATTGTGGCCTTTGATCCACTTGGAGTTGAGTTTTGTGCAGAATGATAAATATTGATCTATTTGCATTCTTCCTTGTGCAGACATGCAGTCAAATCAGCACCATTTGTTAAAGATGCTTTCTTTTTTCCAGTATATGGCTTGAAATTCTTAGTCAAAAATCAAGTATAGTTAGGTATGTTAGTTTAGTTCTGGAATTTTGTTTTCATTACATTGATCAACGTGTGTGTGTTTTTATGCCAACACCATGTCTTTTTTTTAACTATTGCTCTATAGTACAGCTTGAAATCAGGGATAGTGATACCTCCAGAAGTTCTTTTATTATATAGGGTTGTATTAGCTATCCTGGATTTTGTTTTTTCCATATGAAGTTGAGGATTTTTCTTTCAAGGTCTGTGAAGAATTTTGTAGGAATTTTGATTAGGAATTCTGAGGATAAGGGGAAAGGATAATAAGGGAGTGGTTTGAGATGTTGGGATTGGAAAGAAAAGAGGAAAGGGGCTGAGATTTGGATGTAAAATGAAAAAATAAATAAATAAATAGTGAAAAAACTAACTGAAGGAACATTGCAAAATTCATTTTATGAGGGCAATGTCACCCTGATACCCAAACCACACAAAGATTCAACAAAGAGAATAACAATTTCTGTTATGAACATACATCCAAAAATACTCAACGAAATACTTGCAAACCAAATCCCAAGAACACATCATAAGATCTTCCACCATGATCAGGTAGGCTTCATCCCAGAGATACAGGGATAGTTTAACAAGCAAAAATCAGTTGATGTAACCCACCATATGAGCAAACTAGAAAACAACAGATGAACAAACAAAAGATCATCTCAGAAGAAGCTAAAAATGCCCTTGATAAAATCCAGCACATCTTCACAATAGAAGTCTTGAAGAAATTAGTGATTCAAGACACATACATAAATACAATAAAGGCAATATACAGCAAACTGAATGCCAACATCAAAATAGAGAGAAATTCAAAGCAATTACACTAAAATCAAGAACAAGACAAGGCTGTCTACTCTCTCCATAATTATTCAATGTTGTACTTTAAGTTTTAACTATAACAATAAGGAAACAAAAAGAGAATTGTAGTGGGAAATGATTAAAATATAGTACTGCCTTGTCAGGCCTCTGCTCCAAGTCCCAGTAGGTCTCTCTCCTGGCCAGCATCCACTCCTTCCAAGTATCCAGCAAAGCATGACTCTTAAACTCGAATAGTTAACTAAATATACTTATGTATATGAACCTCCCAATTACATAATGCCAATTTACAATGATTAAGTTTTATCCCAATATTTCTAACCTCTTAGCACACCAGAAACACATCAGACGCCATCTGGATCTGCGTGTCTCCTCCTCCTCTCCCTCATGCATTTGCAGTTTATAACTCCAAAAAATTCTACTCTAGCTAATAAACATCCTCAGCAATATGGTTGGTTGCAAGGTTAACTCAAAAAAATCAGTATCCGTTCTATATACACAAATGACAAAAGAACAGAGAAAGAAATCTGGGAAGCAACACTCTACACAATAGCCATAAACAATATAAAATATCTGTCCTGGAACTTACTCTGTAAACCAGGCTGGCCTTGAACTCAGAAATCTGCCTACCTCTGCCTCCCAAGTGCTGGGATTAAAGGCATGTGCCACCACTGCCCGGCAACTGGGTTCCATTCTGATGTTAAAACATCTTTATACTATGTACAATGATTTAATTCCATTTTTTTATAACACAGTGTCTCTAAGCTGCTGTTGTTCCTTTCTCATTAACAACAATTTAAAGTTAATAGAGTATAATTTAGTTCATCACTGGGGATCTTTATTCTTCCTTTTTGTTTTATAATTTATTTTAAGGTAAGATTAGAACTTCCTACAACTGTTTGTCCTTTATGATTGTGTGGTGCCTACAATATGCTTTATATTTTAATATACAAAGAATTGCTTCTTCGTACTTGAGACATATGAAGGGGCATTGTCAGTCCCTATTTGTACACATATCTCTGTTAAGGCCTAGTAAAATATTAAGGTATAATGGAATGTTTAGGCCTAGATAAAATGTTAAGGCCTAGTAATTGTTACTTGGCTAGCCTGTCATTTTGAACTGTTAGTAACATTATAAAGAAACTTTCTCATGTGTTATTTCTGTTGTTACTAGGAAACTTTCTTGTGCCTAAATTGATTACATAGCCTATGTCTTCCGTCCTTGGAAACCAGTGACAATAGTAATCAGTAACATTGATTTGCATAGTTACCCACAATAAGCTTAGAACTGAACCAAGCACCCAGCAGTAATTGCCCCACCTGTGTATATATGCTTTTCTGGCATTTGCTTTTATAAACTGCCGTATGAATGAATCTCAACATAAGAGAGACACATGCATCAATGTAAAAATTTATTTGGATTAAGACTTTCATTTTCAGTAGTGGTCAAGTAAAGTTTAAGTTTCCAAAACCTCCCTGGGAACTGACATCATACTGAGCAGAGACACACATACATGGGCAACTGACATCCAGGTTGGCAAGTTAAGACATGAATGTTAGAATAGGTAAGTCCCCTGCCACAGTTGAACCCCTCAACAAACAGAAGCAGGATAAGTGTACAACAAAGACATATTCCGAAGGAAATCTCCCAATCCCTAAATCTTGATTGGTGGAGTAACTTGGGACAGGTGTTTGTAGATCTAGGCTTAAAAGCCCTGTAGATCTTAACTCAAAGCCACAGTTCAGCTCCCACACCTGAATCCTGTCTCAGATCTATCCATCTTGGGGTGTGGTATTTAACAAACCATTCCTAGTTGACTGAGATCTATGTCTGAGTGGTTTGTGTGGTGATTCCCAAAAACTAACAATCCCCATAAGAGCCATTGCTTCCAGTAAGTGCGTAATTACAGAATCTGGCTATGCTCAAAGCAGTTGCCCATTGAAACGCTGAATACATATCAATTGTATGGTGTACAATTTTCCAAATTCTGAAAAATAAAATAAAACATATCCATCTGTTAGATTTCTTTACTGCTGGTACACCTAGGGTTAATTATAGTGGGTAATGGAGTTTTGTTCCATAAAGACAAAGAATGACATTTTCTTATAATTTCCTTGGCTTGTTACCATGTGATAGAATTTTTTTCTTTAAACTTTTACTGTTGCCAGGCAATGGTGATGCATACCTTTAATCCCAACACTTGGGAGACAGAGGCAGGCAGATTTCTAAGTTTGAGGTCAGCCTGGTCTACAGAGTGAGTTCCAGGACAGCCAGAGCTACACAGAGAAGCACTGTCTTGAAAAATCAAAACCAACCAACCAAACAACCAAACAAAAAACCTTTACTGTTAGCATCATATTTCTAATGAATTTTTAGGATTTCTAAAGCATTTCCTATTAATAATTGGTCACATTTCCTTGTGGTAATCGACCTGGTAAGCTGAATATGGGTGATATATAATGGATAGTTTTTCTTATTGCCTGTTGTAGCTGTATAAATAACAAGGTTCTTCCTGAATTATCCGGAATAAGTTGAGCAATTTCTACACACAAAACAACTCTTTCTGCAAATTGAGATTAAGTAACTATATTAAGAGTTTCAAGAAAAGCTAATAATACCATAAGAATTGCATATGGCTATGTTTTTTAACTGAAGTAGGAGGGCTTTGAATTACTTTGCTCATTTTGTCTGACTTATAGCCTGCCATTCCCAGCTCATTTTCATCAGTGTAGAACATAGGCACATTAGGAATTTTTTTTTTTTTTTTTTTTTACAATACACAGGAGAATCCAATTAGTTTTTTCTCATAAACTGAAGGTGCTTGCTTTTAGGATATTTGTTGTTAATATCTCCAAATAATTGCTTAACACTCTCTGCTAATCTTCACTGACTATCCATTACGACATGATCTCAGCATTAGTATATGGTACTATGACATAGACATATACTACCTTATTCTATGATTATGTCAAAAATTTATTTCATTGTAAATCTTTAATATTTTACTTTGTGTGTCAAGAAAATACATTCCCTCATACCATTTCCTTTGCATAATGAGCTAAATAGGGGAATGAACTGAAAGCAAAATAACCAAAATACAATCAAGTTTGGGACCTATATGATCCACATATGCATCTTCTCTTTTCTACTAAAGTTGACTTTATTTGATTCCTTTATTAATTGTAGGCATAATATTATTGTACACTGTTTGAAATTCAAATGTTGATTTCTGTCTCCCTTTTATTTATGGTTACAATCTATATTCAAAGATTCTAATGTCTCAATCTCGTGTAAACAGCAGCTATCCAATTGTTTCCTGAAGTATCGATAAAGAAATATTAACAGTCACCGACTGAGCAAGGCAGAGAATAGGGCTAAACTTCCTGCCAGGAGGGAGAGTGGGTGAGGGAGAGAGGAAATTGAGACTTAGCCATGGGGAAAGAGGTCAGGAGAGACCATGAGAAAACAGCTTGAGTAGAAAAGGTCATAAAATGCAACTATCTTGTGAAATTTTGTGAGTAGTAGCCAGTTTATCTTAGAATATTAAAATAATACTGCTCAGATGTACCTTTAAAGTATGTTAAAGAAATATAATGGTCCAATATTAATTATTTGAGAGATAGCTGGGTAAGACACTGAATAAAAGCTAATGACAGCTGTCTTGGACTGTCTAAATCTGAATCTCCCTGTAATATTTGAAACAAATTACTTAACTCTTGAGTAGTTAATCCAGTGGTGGACCACAGCAATTTAAAAATTTTTATTAGATATATTCTTTATTTACATTTCAAATGTTGTCCCCTGTCCTGGTTTCCCCTCCAAACATCCCCTAACCTATTTCCCCTCCCCCTGTTCACCAATCAATCCATTCCTGCTTCCCTGTCCTGGTATTCCCCTACACTATGGCAACAAGCCTTCCCAGGACCAAGGACCTTTCCTCCCTCTGATGTACAACAAGGCCATCCTCTGCTGCCTATGTTTCTGGAGCCCATAGGTCCCTCCATAGGAACTTTTTTTTCCCATTGGATATATTCTTTATTTACATTTCATTTCCCTTTTCCTGGATCCCCACCCGCCAAAGGTTCCACATGCCCTTTTCCCTCCCCCTGTTACCCCATCCACACCTTCCCACTTCCCTGTTCTGGTATTCCCCTACACTGTTGCATCAAGCCTTTTCAGAACCAGGGTCCACTCCTTCCTTCTTGTCAGACATCATTTGATATGTGGATTGTGTCTTTGGTGTTCCAAGATTCTAGGCTAATATCCACTTATCAGTGAGTGCATACCATAGGTATTCTTTTTATTTTATTTTATTTTATTTTATTTTATTTTCTATATTCTATGTTTACATTCCAAAGGCTTTCCCCTTTCCCAGTTCCCACCCACCATAGTTCCCATAGTTCCTCTCCCCCCCATCTGTTCCCCAATAATTCCCCCTCCCCCCTCGGTTTCTTTACTAAACTGGATGCAATCTTTACAGGCCCAGGGTCCTCTCCTTTCTTCTTCTTGGGAATCATTTGACTTGCTATTTGTGTCTTGAGTACTTAGGGCTTCTGGGCTCATTAATATCCACTTATCAGTGATTGCATTTCATGTGCATTCTTTTGTGATTGGGTTAATTCACTCAGGATGATATTTTCCAGGTCTAACCATTTACCTACAAATTGCATGAATTCATTATTTTTAATTGCTGAGTAGTATTCCATTGTATAAATATACCACATTTTCTGTATCCATTCCTCCTTTGAGGGATATTTGGGCTCCTTCCAATTTCTGGCGATTATAAACAAGGCTGCTATAAACATAGTGGAGCATGTGTCCTTATTGCATGCAGGGGAATCCTCTGGGTATATGCCCAGGAGTGGTATGCCAGGGTCCTCTGGAAGTGACATGCCCAATTTTCTGAGGAACCACCAAACTGATTTCCAGAGCGGTTTTACCATTTTGCAATCCCACCAACAGTGGAGGAGTGTTCCTCTTTCTCCACATCCTCGCCAGCACTTGTTGTCTCTTGAGTTTTTAATCTTAGCCATTCTGACTGGTGTGAGGTGGAATCTCAGGGTTGTTTTGATTTGCATTTCCCTGATGACTAATGAGGTTGAGCATCTCTTAAGGTGTTTCTCGGCCATCTGAATTTCTTCTGGTGAAAATTCTTTGTTTAGCTCTGTGCCCCATTTTTTGATAGGGTTATTTGTTTCTTTGCGGTCTAACTTCTTGAGTTCTTTGTATATATTGGATATTAGCCCTCTGTCGGATGTGGGGTTGGTGAAGATCTTTTCCCACTTTGTTGGTTGCTGTTTTGTCCTTCTGACAGTGTCCTTTGCTTTGCAGAAACTTTGTAATTTTATGAGGTCCCATTTGTCGATTCTTGATCTTAGAGCATAAGCTATTGGTGTTCTGTTCAGGAACTTTTCCCCTGTGCCCAAGTCCTCCAGGGTCTTCCCAAGTTTCTTTTCTAATAGTTTCAGTGTGTCTGGTTTTATGTGGAGGTCCTTGATCCACTTGGAGTTGATCTTAGTGCAAAGAGATAAGATTGGATCAATTTGCATTCTTCTGCATGTTGACTTCCAGTTGAACCAGCACCATTTGTTAAAAAGGCTATCTTTATTCCACCGGATGGTTGTGGCTCCTTTATCAAAGATCAAGTGACCATAAGTCTGTGGGTTAACCTCTGGGTCTTCAATCCTGTTCCATTGATCTGCTTGCCTGTTGCTATACCAATACCATGCAGTTTTTAACACAATTGCTCTGTAGTACTGCTTGAGGTCAGGGATATTGATTCCCCCAGAAGTCCTTTTATTGTTGAGAATAGTTTTAGCTATCCTGGGTTTATTGTTGCTCCAGATGAATTTGAGAATTGCTCTTTCTAGATCTATGAAGAATTGAGTTGGGATTTTGATGGGGATCGCATTGAATCTGTATATTGCTTTTGGCAAGATGGCCATTTTTACTATATTGATCCTGGCAATCCAGGAGCAAGAAATATTTTTCCATCTTCTGAGGTCTTCTTCGATTTCTTTCTTCAAGGACTTGAAGTTCCTGTTGTACAGATCTTTCGCTTGTTTGGTTAGAGTTACGCCAAGATATTTTATGTTGTTTGTGGCTATTGTGAAGGGTGTTATTTCCCTAATTTCTTTCTCTGCCTGCTTGTCCTTTGAGTACAAGAAGGCCACTGACTTGCTTGAGTTAATTTTATAACCTGCCACTTTGCTGAAGTTGTTTATAAGCTGCAGAAGTTCTCTGGTGGAGTTTTTTGGGACGCTTAGGTAAACTATCATATCGTCTGCAAATAATGATAGTTTCACTTCTTCCTTTCCAATTTGTATCCCTTTGACTTTCTTATGTTGTCTAATTGCTCTTGCTAGAACTTCAAGTACTATATTGAAAAGATATGGAGAGAGAGGGCAGCCTTGTCTAGTCCCTGATTTTAGCGGGAATGCTTCAAGTTTCTCTCCATTTATTTTGATGTTGGCTACTGGTTTGCTGTAGATTGCTTTTACTATATTTAGGTATGGGCCTTGAATTCCTGCTCTTTCCAAGACTTTTAGCATGAAAGGATGCTGAATTTTGTCGAATGCTTTTTCAGCATCTAATGAGATGACCATGTGGTTTTTTTCTTTCAGTTTGTTTATGTAGTGGATTACATTGATGGATTTCCGTATATTGAACCATCCCTGCATCCCTGGGATGAAGCCTACTTGATCATGGTGGATGATCGTTTTGATGTGCTCTTGGATTCGGTTAGCAAGAATTTTATTTAGTATTTTTGCATCTATATTCATAAGAGAAATTGGCCTGTAGTTCTCTTTCTTTGTTGGATCTTTTTGTGGTTTAGGTATTAGTGTAATTGTGGCTTCGAAGAATGAGTTGGGCAGTGTCCCTTCTGTCTCTATTTTGTGGAATAGTTTGGAGAGTATTGGTGTTAAGTCTTCTTTGAAGGTCTGGTAGAATTCTGCACTAAAACCATCTGGTCCCGTACTTTTTTTGGTTGGGAGGCTTTCTATAACCCCTTCTATTTCTTTAGGGGTTATGGGACTATTTAGCTGATCTACTTGATGCTGATTTAATTTTGGTATTTGATATCTGTCTAGGAAATTGTCCATTTCCTCCAGATTCTCCAGTTGTTTTGAGTATAGACCTTTGTAGTAGGATCTGATGATGTTTTGAATTTCCTCAGTTTCTGTTGTTATGTCTCCCTTTTCATTTCTAATTTTGTTAATTTGTATACTGTCTCTGTGTCCTTTGGTTAGTCTGGCTAAGGGTTTATCTATCTTGTTGATTTTCTCAAAGAACCAGCTCCTGGTCTTGTTGATTCTTTGTATGGTTCTCTTTGTTTCTATTTGATTGATTTCAGCCCTGAGTTTGATGATTTCTTGTCTTCTACTCCTCCTGGGTGAATTAACTTGTTTTTCTTCCAGGGCTTTAAGGTGTGCCATTAAGCTGCTAGTATATGCTCTCTCCAGTTTCTTTTTGGATGCACTTAGAGCTATGAGTTTTCCTCTTAGCACTGCTTTCGTTGTGTCCCATAGATTTGGGTAGGTTGTACCTTCATTTTCATTGAATTCTAAAAAGTCTTTGATTTCTTTTTTATTTCTTCCTTGACCAAGGTGTCATTGAGTAGAGTATTGTTCAGTTTCCATGTGTATGTGGGCTTTCTGTTGTTTTTGTTGTTCTTGAAGACCACTCTTACTCCATGGTGATCTGATAGAAGGCATGGGATTAGCTCGATCTTCTTGTATTTTTTGACATCTGTCTTGTGACCAATTTTATGGTCTATTTTGGAGAAGGTCCCATGTGGAGCTGAGAAAAAGGTATATTCTTTAGCTTTAGGATGAAATGTCCTATATATATCTGTTAAATCCAATTGGTCCAGAGTTTCAATTAGTTTCACTGTGTCCCTGTTTAGTTTCTGCTTTCCTGATCGGTCCATTGAGGAGAGTGGGGTGTTGAAGTCACCCACAATTATTGTGTTAGGTGTAATGTGTGCTTTAAGCTTTAGTAAGGTTTCTTTTACGAAGGAGGGTGCCCTTGCATTTGGAGCATAGATGTTCAGTATTGAGAGCTCTTCTTGGTGGATTTTCCCTTTGGCCAGCAAGAAGTGACCTTCTGAGTCTCTTTTGATGATTTTAGGTTGGAAGTCAATTTTATCTGATATTAGAATGGCTACTCCAGCTTGTTTCCTGAGACCATTTGCTTGTAAAATTGTCTTCCAGCCTTTTACTCTAAGGCAGTGTTTGTCTTTGACACTGAGATGTGTTTCCTGTATGCAGCAAAATGTAGGGTCCTGTTTCCGTATCCAGTCTGTTAATCTATGTCTTTTTATTGGGGAATTGAGTCCATTGATGTTAAGAGATATTAAGGAATAGTAATTATTTCCTCCAGACATGTTTGAAATTATATTTATTTATTTTATTTATTTTTTATATTCGAGAGGTTATCTTCTTTTGGGTTTGATGAGAGGAGGTTTCTATCTTGCTTCTTCCCGGGTGTAGTTTCCGTCCTTGTCTTGGTGTTTTCCCCCTATTATCCTTTGTAGGGCTGGATTTATGGAAAGATATCGTGCAAATTTGGTTTTGTCATGGAATACCTTGATGTCTCCATCTATGGTGATTGAGAGCTTTGCTTTGTAAAGTAGTTTTGGCTGAAGTTTGTGTTCTCTTAGAGTTTGCATGATATCTGCCCAGGATCTTCTAGCTTTCATGGTCTCAGGTGAGAAGTCTGGTGTTATTCTGATAGGTCTTCCTTTATAAGTTACTTGGCCTTTTTCTCTTGCTGCCTTTAATATTCTTTCTTTGTTTAGTACATTTGGAGTTTTGATTATTATGTGACGGGATGTATTTCTGTTCTGATCCAGTCTGTTTGGGGTTCTGTATGCTTCTTGTATATTCATGGGCATCTCTCTCTTTAGGTTGGGGAAGTTTTCTTCCATAATTTTGTAGAAGATATTTGCTGGCCCTTTAACTTGTACATCTTCATTCTCGTCTATACCTATAATCCTTAGGTTTGGTCTTCTCATTGTGTCCTGGATTTCCTGGATGTTTTGGGTTACAGCCTTTTTGCATTTAGTATTTTCTTTGACTGTTGAATCAATGGTTCCTATGGTATCTTCGGCTTCTGATATTCTGTCTTCTATCTCTTGTATTCTATTGTTGATATTTGCATCTATGGCTCCTGATTTCTTCCCAAGGTTTTCTATCTCCAATGTTGTCTCCCTCTGTGATTTCTTAGTTGTTTCTACTTCTGTTTTTAGTGCCTGGATGGATGTGCTCAGATCTTTCGCTTGCTTGATTGTGTTTTCATCTATTTCTTTAATAGATTTTTGTGTTTCCTCTTTCATAGCTTCTACTTGTTGGCCCACGTTCTTCTGTAGTTCTTTAAGTGATTTTTGTCTTTCCTCCTTATTGTCTTCTTCTTTTTGGTCCATCTTCTCCTGCATTTCTTGAAGTGATTTTTGTATTTGCCTTGTAAAGGCTTCTAACTTTTGATCCATTTTCTCTTCTATTTCTTTACGAGATTTTTCTATGTGTTCAGCTACCAGCATCCTGACCAGTGATTTTATATCCAAGTCTTGTTTTTCTGGTGTTTTGGGGTATCCAGGGCTTCCTGTTGTTGGCGAACTGGGTTCAGATGCTGTCATGTTGTCTTGATTTCTGTTACTGACATTCCTTCTTTTACCTTTTGCCATCTGGTTATTTCTGGTGTTAGTTGACCTTGTTGTCACTGGCTGGTGTTTGAATCTCCTATGAGGCTGGGCTTACCTGTTGTTTCTCTACTGGTGGTTATGCGTGATTGCTGCTCAACGGGATCACGAGCTGGCTGCCACCCGCTGACTTTGTGCACGGCCTGAGGTCTCCGGGAAGTGTGGGGGAGTGCAACAGAGCCTCGGCAGGTGCTGCTGGGCCTGCCTAGTAGCGAGAGCCTAGCAGATCCCCCCACGTGGTAGCCCCTGATGGAATCTGTCTACCTGTTCCTTTCCAGCTGTGTTCTGGTTACAGTATGGAGGCCTGCCGCTATTGCTGGTCCTGGCTCCTGGAGAGCTGGGTGGTTCCGGCTGCCTCGGTGCATGGCCTAAGCTCGCAGGGACGTGCTGCAGAGCCTAGGCGCCTGGGCCCGCCTGTGGGTGAGAGCTTAGCAGCTCTCCCTGCTCTAGCCCCAGACGGAGTCTCTATCTGCACCTTTCCAGCTGTGTCCTGGTTGCAATATGGAGGCCTGTCGCTATAGCTGGTCCTCACTCTTCTTAATAAACAAGAATTGTTGCTTATCCTGGTTCCGTGGGCAGGGTCTGAGCAACTGGCAAGCTGGCTAGGTCTGGCTGACCTGCTACCGGCTGGATGGGAAGCTGCAGACAAGATGGCGCTGCCTGCAGGGGGTTTGGGGTCTGGCCTGCGAGCACAGATCGCAGGCACGGCCACTGTACTCCAAACCGCTAGGCTGTGCGCAGTTCCTGCCCCAGACCTGAGTCCCCGGAGGTCTTAAACTCGGGCTGTCTCTGGTACCTGGTTCCGCCGGCAGGGTCTCAGCACCTGGCAGGCTGGCTAGGTCTGGCTGACCTGCTACCGGCTGGATGGGAAGCTGCAGACAAGATGGCGCTGCCTGCAGGGGGTTCGGGTCTGGCCTGCGAGCGCAGAGCGCAGGCACGGCCGCTGTACTCCAAACCGCTGTGCGCAGTTCCTGCCCCAGACCTGAGTCCCCGGAGGTCTTCCCATAGGTATTCTTTTGAAACTGAGTTACCTCACTTAGTATGATGTTCTCCAACTCCATCCATTTGTCTAAGAATTTCATGAATTCATTGTTTCTAATGGCTGAATAGTACTCCATTGTGTATATACACCACATTTTCTGTATCCATTCCTCCTTTGAGGGACATCTGGGTTCTTTCCAGCTTCTGGCTATTATAAATAAGGCTGCTCTGAACATAGTGGAGCATGTATCCTTATTGCATGCTGGGGAATCTTCTGGGTATGTGCCCAGGAGTGGTATGGCTGGATCCTCTGGAAGTATTGTGTCTAGTTTTCTGAGGAACCGCCAGACTTATTTCCAGAGTGGTTGTACCAGCTTGCAATCTCACCAGCAGTATAGGAGTGTTCCTCTTTCTCCACATCCTCGCCAACACCTGCTGTTTCCTGAGTTTTTAATCTTAGCCATTCTGACTGGTGTGAGGTGAAATCTCAGGGTTGTTTTGACATAGGAACTTTTTGGTTGATGGTTTAGTCCCTGGGAACTCTGGGGGTACTGGGTGGCTCCTATTGTTGTTCCTCCTATGGCACTGCAAACCCCTTCAACTCCTTGGGTCATTTCTCTAGCTCCTCCATTGGGGACCTGTGCTCAGTTCAATGGCTGGCTGAGAGTGTACCCCTCTGTATTTGTCATGCACTAGCAGAGCCTCCCAGGTGACAGCTATATCTGGCTCCAGTCAGCAATTACTTGTGGGCATCCACAATAGTGTCTGGGTTTTTGTAACTGTTATTGGGATTGATCCCTAGGTGGAGCAGTCTCTGAATGGTCTTTCCTTCAGATTCTGAACCACTCTGGAAATAAATTTGGTGGTACCTCAGAAAATTGGGCATAATACTACAGAGGATCCTGCTATATCACTCCTGGGCATATACCCAGAGGATTCTCTAGTATGTAATAAAGACACATGCTCCACTATGTTCATAGTAGCCTTATTTATAATAGCCAGAAGCTGGAAAGAACCCAGATGTCCCTCAACAGAGGAAAGGAAACAGAAAATGTGGTATATTTATACAATGGAATACTACTCAGCTATTAAAAACAATGAATTCATGAAATTCTTAGGCAAATGGGTGGAACTGGAAAATATCATCCTGAGTGAGGTAACCCAATCACAAAAGAACACATATGAGATGCACTCATTGATAAGTGGATATTGGCCCAGAAGCTTTGAATACCCAAGACACATTTTACATATCAAATGATGCCCAAGAAGGAGGAAGAACAAAGTATGGATACTTTGATCCTTCTTAGAAGAGGGAACAAAATACCCATAGGAGGAGATACAGGAACCATAGCAAATTAATACCCCCCCATTGATTTTTAAAAATCACCAAGGGTTTGCAACTAACTTCTTCTGATCTGTACCTTTTGTAGTTGAATTTTGTTGACTTATTTTATAATCCAAATAGTTAATAGAACCTCCTCACTGTCATTTTTCAGGAGCAATCTGTAACTCCCGGCATGGTAGAATTCTTTGTATGTCCCTAAATATTTTTTCTAAAGTATATGTGTCAGAATCAGCCAATAAAAATATCACCCATGATAAATAATGAATTGGGGAAATGGCCTGTGAATTATTTCTAGTGGGTTTTACACAAAATACTGGCACGAAGTTGGGCTTGTTAAAATTCTCTGTGGCAGAAAATTCCACTGGTATTGTTTTACAGGTTGAGCACTATTATGAGTAGGCCCTATGAAAGCAAACCTTTCTCTATCTTGCTCATGCAAGTGGATAGTAAAAAAGGCAATCCTTTCAATCAATTATTATCACAGACTAACTAAGCCTTAGGTAATAAGGTAAAGAAAGTCCTGGCTGTTGGATTACTCTGTGCACTGCTCTTAAATCTTTTGACATTCTACATTTTCCTGACTTTCTTTCTTTCTTTCTTTCTTTCTTTCTTTCTTTCTTTCTTTCTTTCTTTCTTTCTTCCTTCCTTCCTTCCTTTCTTTCTTTCTTTCTTTCTTTCTTTCTTTCTTTCTTTCTTCTTTCTCTCTCTCTCTCTCTCTCTCTCTCTCTCTCTCTCTCTTTCTTTCTTTCTAAAAAATACAGGGAAGTCCATGGGCTAGTAGACTCTTCTATATGTTGAGTCTCCAACTGCTCTCCCCCCCCAGTGGACAACATATTTATTAAAATGGCAGGGCAAGTTTTTATAACTTGAGTCAGGCATGATGGGAGGAAAAAGGACAAGGGAGACTAATTTACATATGCAGACCTGATTGAAGAGAGGCACTGTTAATGACACACCAATTAAAATACCAGTACATGCAGGAGGAGGAGGAGGTTCTAAGCCTATCAGATTAGCAAACTGCCAGTCACAATATTTCTGAGAAGTCAGTTTTCTGGCAGGGGAACAGAAGCCTAACTGGTTTTATGATGACATGACCTTTGTCTCTATGGGCTCCAACTGCTCTTGTATCACCTGCTCAGGTGCTTGTAATTTTTCCTTAGTTATGGATGATAGATCTACCCACACAGGCTTGTCAGTAGACCATTTTAACAGTAGAGACATTGGTATTTTAGCAGTGCCCCTCTCCCTTATAAGTTTGGAAACTCAATGTCAGTTATGTCCTGTGTTTGGATAAGTGGCACAGCCTGGGTTTGCTTTTGATGACATATATCATTATCTTCACCAAGAGAATTTACCATTTCACCTTTTTGTTTATTTTTCTTTGTTCTTTTTTATTGAATATTTTATGTATTTACATTTCATATGTTATCCCCTTTCCCAGTTTTCCCTTCAGAACCTCTGTCTCACCTCAGCCCTCCCCCTGTTTCTATGAGGAGGTTTGCCCTCCCTTTCACCCACTCCCACCTCACCGCCCTGGCATTCCCCAATTCCTGAACCCTGAGGAATCAAACCTTTACAGGACCAAGGGCTTCTCCTCTTATTGATGCCAGACAATGCCATCCTCTACTACATATGTAGCTGGAGCCCTGGGACCCTCCTTGTGTACTCTTTGGTTGGTGACTTAGTTCCATGGAGTTCCGGGGGGTTCTGGTTGGTTGATATTATCGTTCTTTCTCTGGGGTTGCAAACCCCTTCAGCTCCTTCATTCCTTTCTCTAATTCCTCCATTTGGAGCCCTATGCTAAGACCAATCCTCCTCTATATTTTTCAGGCTCTGGTAGAGCCTTTTGGGAGACAGCTATAACAGGCTTCTGTCAGCAAGCACTTCTTGGCATCCACAATAGTGTCTGGGTTTGGAGTCTGTAGATGGGATGGATCCCCAGGTGGGGCAGTCTCTGGATGGCCTTTCCTTCAGTCTCTGCTCTACACTTTATCCCCATATTTCCTTTAGACACTAGCAATTCTGGGTTAAGAATTTGGAGATGAGTGGGTGGCCCCCTCCCCCAACAGGAGCCTTGCCTCCCCTTTGTTGGGCATTTCAGCTGATCTCATCCTTTTGGGTCTTGGGAGTCTCTTGCTTTCCTGGCATCTGGGACTTGCTTGTGGCTAGCCCCACTTCTCCATCTCCCATTATTACATAATTCTCTTCAAATTTCTGACCCTCTGTATATCATCCCTGTCTCCTTTCATACTTGATCATCTCCCCTCACCCCTTTCCTCTAAAGTCCCTACCACCCTCTACCTCCTGTACCATTTCACCCTTTATTTCATCATGGACTGTCTCTGAAATGGCAGGAATGTTAATCCAAGTAAACCACTGTTATACAAGATCCTTTCCCCATAAATTTATGGGTATATCAGCCACATAAGACATTAACTTTCCTATTTGACCATGCAGTTGCATACATTTAATGAATCTCAGACTTTGTTTATCTAAGATAACTTTTCAATTCCTAGAATCTATGTATAAACCTTCTGAAGTGGTCAATATGAATTTCAATCATTTTGCAAAATGATAGTTACATCAGCTCTCATATCCACCAAATTTTCTATTTCAATGTCATGAACTTGTAATTTTACTTTTGGCCTCTGATCATTAAAGACTTTGCCAGATCACACATTTTCTAGTATATCTAAACCATTCTATCATTTCAACATAAATGGACTTACCCTTGATGCAAAGAAACATTTGCAGCTGAGCAATCATATCACTTGCATTAAATTGCATCTCTCTTTTTACATAGGCTATACTTTTAATTTCTTCTCTGAAATCTTTGTCTATAATTCCTGGACATACAATGAGTCCTTGAGGAAGTCAATCCACTCCTTCCTAAGATCACAACTCCAGTAGCTATTTCATACCATTGAATTTTGGGGGATACAATAAGATGTTTAGCTGTGGCTAAGTCCAGAGCTCTGCTCCCTGTGGTAGCCTGAATTATATTTTCAATGTTGAGTGGAGGCTTTTTGGTCTCCTTGTTACACTGAAATGGCTTATCATTTTTTTTGGGGGGGGCAGCTTATGATTTTTGCTGTGGGGCCTCAATCCATGCCCCCAAGGACATTTTCTGACAATAAGAAATTACCTTGAATATCTCTTTTGGACCTATACTCATTGGTCCAATATGGCAACACTGCCATATTACCTGCACACCCCTGGAAACCTAGTCCTTCTTTCTGGTTTATATTTAGAAAAACTATTGCTTGTAGAGATGTCTTGTTTGCAATTCTGTTGCAAATTACCATATTTCCCACAATTAAAGCAACAGGTATTTTGAGATCTGAGACCTCTAACTAGAGTTTGACCTATTATAGTAGCATGATATATTATAGAAACAATATGGGTTTATCCCTTATCTAATCATCCATAGGCGGTACTGGATGCTTTAATGGTCTAATAAATGTTTTACATTTGGTATTAGATTTTTTCACACACCACATCTCTATTAACACCTGCTTTGTATCAGGATCTGATTTGGCTGTGTTCACAGCTGAAAATAATCTTTATAAAAATATCAGCAAAGGGCTATCCATAAAGTTGTATAATAGGTATAAATGTGGTAACTTTTCCCCCCGGGGGTCCTTAAGTTTGCCACAAAAATCTTAAAATTATTAAGTGATATTGTTCTATAGTAGAATCATCAAATTAAATCTGTCCAGAGTACCACCCTTCATCCAGCAACTGGTCTTTTCCTATATTCATTCCACTCAGTCTACTTCGCTGTTCAATATTTGTGGCCCTTTTTCTCTACCATGTTATCGATTGCAATTGGGGAATAGCTTCTAGTATGACTTAGCAATCCCTTAAAGTATTGGGGAATAATTCTATTTTGGGTAGCCCAGTTATTTAGAATTTGTTTTAGATAAATCAAGTGCATCTTGCATGAAATCATAGGTTCTTTAAATAGCCTTAGATCTATCATTTCTCTAGGACACCATCCTATTTTGTAATAAGCTTGTTCCACACCATTAGCAGACATATCCTCTTTAACTGCTGGAAAAGCTGATAATAATCACACAACCTCAGGCATCCCCTGCTCTAACTCTGGTGGTAAAGTTGGTTTAAACTTGAGCCTTTCTCTCAAAACTGCTAATTCATCACACTGTCCTCTCAATTTTTTGTTTTTTTTCTCTGAACCGACTTCCCTCCTGTCCAATTCCATTTGCTCTTTTCCTCTGTGGGAAACTCCCATTCTCTTGCTCACTAGGACTGAGCTTTTTGTTCTCTCTTTCCAGTGCTCCTTGTCTCCCAAGTGCTCCCATCTCCACATGTAATATTTTTAGTTGCACAGACAACTCTGCAACTCTTTCAGAAAAAAGTAGAGTGACCACCTTTTTCCTCATTTAAGCAACTTATCTCAAGCACTTCCATTTCCATCTACAATCTTTCAACTGTGCAGCCATTCTTAGAACATTTTTTGAAACAGAATATAGGAAGAAGAAAAGCAAGCAAGCAAACAAACAAACAAAAAAAAAACCCAAAGAAACAAAAACAATAAAACAAAAATCATTTTGGGTTCAAAGCTGGGATATCCCAATGGTTGGAGCCACAATAATTTTTTTGCTGGCATCCTGAAAAACAATCCATTCTTTTATCAAATGCCATTTGCTGTATGGCTTTTGGAACCATACTTCCCTATTTATCCTTAATTTTATGCACCATTTGTAGCTAGTCTTGCAATTTTGTGGGTTTTTTTCCTTTCCTACCCTTTATTCCCTCTGGTTTCACTCCTAAAACTAGAGAAGAGAGAAAGAAGAGTAGAAGGAGAGGGGAATTAGTAAAATTCCTGAATCTAATTTTTTCCTTGTGTTTCTTTGAGCATAGCTAGTAACAGGCTGCAAACGACCTGCCTAAGTGAACAATAATCACCAGGCCCACCTCTTGGAGCCCTATCATTTATATCCTTTCTGAAAGTTTCCTAAAATTTCAAATGTCATACAATCACAGACACTGTCTTTAGCTGGCAAAACTATGTCTTAGATGGAGCACAAGACAAATTAGCTGCTGTGGTCAGTCCAAAGTAGCCCTATATCTCTACACTTGGGATTAAAACAAAACCACATTCTCATAATATTCCTGTCTTTTTTAAAGAAAAACTCCAAAATTCCAAAATTGTCACTACAAAATTTCAACACAATTCTTTACAAACCTTAAAAGGACAATATTCAGTTTCATATAAAAAACAAAAAAACACGATTTCAAGATAATTAAAACAATCCTGAAGAATAAAAGTACATCCAGAGGTATCACTATCACTGATTTCATGTTGTCCTACAGAGATATAACAATCAAAACTGAGTGTTGTCGGCATTAAAAAAAAAAAGACGTTGTCAATGGTATTCAATTGAAGACTCAAACAAAATCCACATACCTACAGACACCTGATTTTTTAAAAAATGAATCCAGAAATACACAATGGAAAAAAGAAAGCACTTTCAACAAACAGTACTAGTCTAAGTGAATGTCAGAATGGAGAAGAGTGCAAATACATCCATATTTATCACCCTGCACAAAACACAAGTCCAAGTGGATCAAAGACCTCACCTTAAAACCAGACACACTAAACACGATTAAAGAGAAAGATGGGGGTGCAGGGCGCGGAGCGCACATGCGCCACAGTGCCAGCACTCTCCCGGGATAGAGCCTGGCACAGCCTGTCTGCTGTGGGGGTTCCCCTCGCCCTACCCGCGCCCCCCACCCCACCATGTCGGCTACCATCCAGCGGGAGTTTGAGGATCTGGATGCTCAGTGTTGCTGGCAGCCGTTATACTTGGAAATTCGAAATGAATCCCGTGACTATCCTCATAGAGTGGCCAAGATTCCAGAAAACAGAAATCTAAACAGATACAGAGATGTAAGCCCATGGCCCACTTCCTAACACATGCTGTCACTTCTGGCTCATGGTGTGGCAACTAAAGACCAAAGCAGTTGTCATGCTAAACAGAACTGTAGAAAAAGAATCGGTTAAATGTGCACAGTACTGGCCAACGAATGACCGAGAGATGATGTTTAAGGAAACAGAATTCAGTGTGAAGCTCTTATCTGAAGATGTAAAATCATATTATACAGTACATCTACTACAGTTAGAAAATATCAATAGTGGTGAAACCAGAGCCATATCTCACTTTCATTATACCACCTGGCCAGATTTTGGAGTTTCAGAGTAACCAGCTTCATTCCTAAATTTCTTGTTTAGAGTTAGAGAATCTGGTTCCTTGAGCCCTGACCAATGCAGTGATCCATTGCAGTGCGGGCATCGGGCACTCTGGCACCTTCTCCCTCGTGGACACCTGCCTAGTTCTGATGGAAAAAAAGAGAGGATGTTAATGTGAAACAATTATTACTGAACATGAGAAAGTATCAAATGGGACTTATTCAGACACCAGACCAGCTCAGATTCTCCTACATGGCCATAATAGAAGGAGCAAAGTACACAAAAGGAGATTCAAATATACAGAAATGGTGGAAAGAACTTTCTAAAGAAGATTTATCTCCTATTTGTGATCATTCACAAAACAGAACAATGACTGAGAAATACAATGGGAAGAGAATAGGTTCAAAAGATGAAATGTTAACAGGACTTCCTTCTAAGGTGCAAGATACTGTGGAAGAGAGCAGTGAGAACATTCTATGGAAACATATCCAGAGGATAGAAACCCCACGACGGCTCAGAAGGTGCAGCAGATGAAACAGATAAATTAAACTGAACAAAAAAGAAAAAGGAAGTTATATTGTCAACCTATTCTCACTAAGATGGGGTTTGTGTCAGTCATTTTGGTTGGCGCTTTGGTTGGCTGGACACTGCTTTTTCAGTAAAATGTCCTATAAATTATCAGTTTTACCCAGCACCTTTCTGCACTAGTAGCTGACAGTGGTACATTAATCTCAAGGGTTTGTTAGCAAATGCCTCATACCCCAGAAACATTGTGCTAGAGTAGACATCAACCAGATAAGGGGTATTCACACTCACAAGCCCAGCATCTCAGGACAGCACTTCAGGCTCCTCTGAGACCCAAACTATAAATGGCTCAAAATAAAGACAAGCATGCTTGTTGAAAACTGTTACATCATATGACTGTGTTCACACCAGTATATTGAGAAATCCTTTATCACAAGGATTGGCTTTTGGAGGTCTGTGGATTTTAACCTGCACTTGATATAAGCAATAAACATTGTGGGTTTTTCTACATTATTAATGGAAAGAAAATATCCTTTAAACAATTATGTACTGCCGGGCGTTGGTGGTGCACGCCTTTAATCCCAGCACTTGGGAGGCAGAGGTAGGTGGATTTCTGAGTTCTAGGCCAGCCTAGTCTACAGAGTGAGTTCCATATATATATATATATTCTCTCTCTCTCTCTCTCTCTCTATATATATATATATATATAGAGAGAGAGAGAGAGAGATGGGATTAACCTTGAATACGTTGGCACAGGTGTTCTGGAAAGAACACCAATAGCTCAGGCACTAAATTCAACAGTTAATAAATGCGACCTCACAAAACTGAAAAGCTTCTGTAAATTAAATGACACAGAAGTGACAACTCATACTGGTGAGGAGGTGGAGCAAGGGGAGCTCTTCCATTGCCGATGGGAATGCAAAGCTCATGACTATGGAAATCAATATGGCAGTTTTTCATAAAATTGGGAATTGACATACTTCAAGATCCCAGATATACCAAAAGATAATCCATCCTAGCATAGGACACTTGCTCACTTTTGTTCACAGAAAGAGACTTTATTCATAATAGCCAGAAATTGGACACACCCTTGGTGTTTCTCCACTCAAGAATTCATTTAAAAAAATCTTTTGTATTTCTACAATGGAGTATTATTCAAGCATTAGAAAAAATATATCAGAATTTTGCAGGCAAATAGATGGAATTATAAGAAAACTAAGTGACAGAACACAGACCCAGAAAGACAAATAAGATATATACTCACTTAGAAGTGGATATTAACTGTTAAATATAAGATAATTAAGCTACAATACACAGACACAGAGATATTCTATAAAAAGACTGGCTTGTCAGAGAACTAGGATCTCACTGGGAAGGGGAAATAGAATTGTTTTTGTGGGTAGACTTGGGGTGGTTGGGGATGGGAATAGGACAGATCAAGTGGGTGAGGCCATAGACCTATGGAAGAATCAAACACAACTGACAAAATATAATTCTTAATGATATTCTGCTATCCTCATATGTCAGGAGCCATAATGGGACAAACTAATATACTAGCAGATGTTCATCCTGAAATGCCTGCCTCAGATTATTATATAATCTGCAACAGGTGAGCCCCCATTCAGCAAGGCTGTGGGGGACTAATTTTAGGAAAGATACCTGCTATTTATATGCTTTTCCTGTTATTATTATTATACATTTATAATAATCAATAGTAATAGCACACCCCTTTGGGGCAGATCTCTGCAGATCCACAAAGATGTACTGTCTTATAGTGATGCTATGTAGACAAATAGATGACTTAAGTTTTAATGATGATCCTATAAGAATTCCTAAAATTATATTTATGATTATTAAGCTCTTTTATAATGGGACTGCTACTAGGTCCTTTTCTAGAGTCAAACTGCAATGAGAACACTGACAGTCTCCCAAGTGTCACAAGTTAATTGCTCTTAGATGGCAACCAGACTTTCTCCTACTCAAAGCACATTCCTAGAGGTTGTAACACTATTAACCTAAGGTCATAAAAAGGGAACTAGGATTTATTATAGGTGTTAGGACAGAAGATAAAATATTGGCTGGGTTTATCTATACAAAACTTCACTTATAACTTAGTTATGGTTTTAAACTTTCTACAAACCTGTAGAGAAGACAAATGATAGCTAGATAATTACTCCTAATGGATATGCATGTAAACATTCTCTGTTGTAAACCCCCATGGTAAGGACAAGGCAGGCTTAGTCTTATTGAGAGAAACAAAGCCTTTTTCTTACAAACATGGATTTAATTCACTTAGCATTGAAAGGGCGGAAGCTTTTTCTTTCCTCAATTCAATAAATATTGTATTCCATCTTTCATCCAGAATGAATGAGTTCTTTCTGCATCGGTGCTTGGTCTTTTGCTCCATATGCATATGTAAGTATGGATGTGTGTGTAAGTATGTAGTTGTGAGAATGTATTCTTGTGTGTATGTAAGTATGAAATTGTGAGAATGCATGCAAGCTGGGCTCAGCTGACTGTGTGAAAATATGTATGAAAATATATGTATGAATTTATGTGAGATTATGCATATTCACTTATGTAGAAGTTTTTCTTTCTGCAAGTGTTATTCTCTTCTCCTGGCTCAATATAAGTTTATTGCTCCTAACTTACCCCTAGACTGACAAGCAAGAGGCATCTGGACAATGGGGAAAAGGCTCTAGCAACTAACCCTTTACTTAATCTCTTGCTGTTTTAAGATGAGGTGTTAAATACCTGAGACTGCAGTCTCTGGCTTTAGAGGAACACAGAAGGCAGGTTAGCTATGTTAGCCTAGTAACTAAGATTTAGATAAGTAAACCTTTTATTATATAGCAACCCTAAATTTTCCGTAAGACAAAGTCTTACCCCTCCCGACCCTCTTCCCCCTTCCGTTGCCTCAAGAAGGATCAAGAAGAAACACCTTTGCTGGGGCTGGCTCCCGGCACTCATAGACTGAAGCATACAGAGAGGCTTCCTCTGTCAGCTGATGGGATTCATTACAGACGCCCACAGCCAAACATTAGACAGAGCTCAGAAAACCATGCAGAATAGGGACAGGAAGGATTGTAACTTTCAGAGGGGTCAAGAACACAACAGCCCACAGAATGACCTAGGCATAGCTCAGATAGGCTCATAGAGACTGAAGTGGCAATCATGGAACCTTCATGAATCTGTATGAGTTTTTGCTAGGACCTTTGCCAGTTTGGGTGTCTTAAAATAAAAAGAAGGAGTGAGAAACAGCTCAGTGATCAAGAGTCCTTGCTATTTTTCTAAGGACCTAAGGCAACATTTTAGCACTCGTATTATTCTGTAATTTCAGGCTCAGGGAATTCAAACTTTTTTTCTGACACCTTCAAGAACCTGTACTATCGTGGCATGCATTCACACAGATGTATTCACACAAATAAAATAAATATTTTATGTTTTAAAGTAAATAAAAACAGGCCTGTGTTGTAGTTCAAAAAGTGTTTAATTTGTAGGCTGCTCTGTTTTAAACTCCCAGGACATTCTGAAGTAAATAGAAACAGTAGAAAGGTATGAAGCATTGCTTAGTGTTTAATTTGCAAGTATTGTAGTTCTTTATTACAAATCAACTGTATCATATTTCTTAAGAAAATTACTACCAAAATAATTTAACTACCACATTGTACTTTAATCACCACTTTGAAGAAATAGATGGTCTAATCAATACCTAATGAATGAAGCTAACATTTCACCCCAACCCAAATGAAGCTATTCTTGATTTTGTGGAGGCCAACCTCAAGGTTTTTGAGTTAAGATGGTTCTGCCTTTTTTTTTTTTTTTTTTTTTTTTTTTTTTTTTTTTTTTTTTTTGAGACAGGGTTTTCTCTGTATAGCCCTGGCTGTCCTGGAACTCATTCTGCAGACCAGGCTGGCCTCGAAATCTGCCTGCCTCTGCCTCCCAAGTGCCGGGATTACAGGAGTGTGCCACCACCACCCAGCCCTGCCTTTTCAAGTAAAGAAACAGAAACTCATAGGCCAGTATCTTTAGTTATCTTTGTGAAATCCAAGTCTTCCACCACAGTCTTATCACTGCTTCTTTTACCTCCTTGTTCTTCAGTGTATAAATGAGAGGGTTTAGAGTTGGAGTTATTACAGTGTAGAAAAGAGTGAGAAACTTGCCCCACTCATGAGCATAGTGAGTCTTAGGTTGAAGATAGACACCTGTGACAGTACCGTAGAACAGGGAAACAACAAGAAGGTGAGAAGTACAGGTGCCAAATGCTTTTTTCTGCCCTGCAGGTGACTTTATCTTCAGCACAGATTTCACAATAGCACCATAGGAGGAAAGGATGATGGCCAAGGGTAACACTAGGAGGATAACACTGGCTATGGACATCTGTACTTCATTGTAGGTAGTATCTGCACTGGAGAGCTGAATCAGGGCTGGAACTTCACACACAATGTCATCTACTGCCCGCTGAGAGCAAAAAGGCAACTTGAGGGTGGCAGTAGATTGGATCAGAGACTGAATCAAGCCAGAAACCCAAGCAAGGACAGCCAGCTGCAGACAGACTTTAGGGTGCATGACAGTTATGTATCTCAGAGGATGGCACACTGCCACATAGCGGTCCACAGCCATGACAACAAGAAGGACACATTCAGTGGCACCGAGCCACAGGAAGATGTAGAGCTGAGTGGCACAGCCACTATAGGTGATAGTTTTCTTTGGACTTCTCAAATTAACCAACATCTGGGGAACACAGCTGCTTGTGAAACAAATATCTAATAAGGAAAGATTGGAAAGGAAGAAGTACATTGGGATCTGCAGTTTTGGGTCCTTCAAGGAAACAAAAATTATGATTGTATTTCCAGCAAGAGTCAAACAATAAAAGACCAAAATTACCCCAAAAAGTACCTTCTCTAAATATGGCTTGTCAGAGAAGCCACGGAGGATGAAATCACCATGGGTGTCATTGCAAGCTGTGCCCATGCTCTCTGGGAGAATTGCTTCTTCAGGAGATGACATGAAAGTGGTTGCTCAAAAGTCTGTGAAGATCGTAGTTAGCAGGAACCAAGGCTGTGCAACTTGTTTGATTCCTTTTTACTTAAGAGTATGATGTTAACCTGTAATATTTATGGGGGAAAATCTTGAATGAGTGAAGTAGTTTAATATTTGAGATCTGCCATTCATTCTTTTCCCTTTTTTTCTGCTGCTTTATATCTATTTATAGCTCTGCAAGGTAAACTGTGTAAAATACACTAACTTTTTAATAAAACCACATTGTAAAATATAAATATGCTGCATATTTGTTATTTAAGATTTAGCATTTACTACACTAACTGAATATACATTGTTCAATGCTTATCATCTTTTTTTACTTTCTCTTGCTCTTTTTATTTCTGTGCATCTCCTTTCATCTGGCTATTGTCTTCTTATTTCTATTTTTGCTCTATATATTTTCATTTTTTCTAGGCTTCTCTTCACATCTCTTTGATCTTTTTGCATTCCTCCTTTATTATTTTATCTTTCAATTTCTGATCTTGAATCATCACTTAGGCATTTTTATGCTGTATGATCTTGTGAGTGGATTAATCTTCTGCTTCTTATGTATATAATTGTCTTAGGGCAAAAATAAACCTTAAAATAAATCAACTCATTTCTACTCCAAGTAAATTCTAAGTGTTTATTATATAAACAGACACATCTGTATTTAATATATTTTTCTTCTAATGAAGAATAACACAATCATTCATATAAGAATTTCACATTCTCTATTTGGGGACAAGTTTGACCCTGGAATGGTAATGCCTAAATTTTGTTTATTTATTTTTATTTATTTTTATTAGATATTTTCTTTATTTACATTTCAAATGCTATCTCCTTTCCTCGTGTCCCCTCTGAAAACCCTCTACTCCATTCTCCCTCCCCCTGCTCACTAACCCACTGACTTTCACTTCCCTGACCTGGCATTCTCCTACCCTGGGGCAATGAGCCTTTACAGCTCCAAGGACCTCTCCTCTCACTGATGTCCAACCAAGCCATCCTCTGCTACCCATGTGGCTGGAGCCATGTGTCTCTCCACGTGCAATCTTTGGTTGGTGGTTAAGTCCCTGGGAGCTCTGGGGTTACTGGTTGGTTCATATTGTTGTAAATTTTATATAGCAAGGTATTCATATATTTTTAACAAGAGATGATGAATTATGATAACAAAAAGAACTGAATAAACAAAAAACTTAGAATTAGTACTAAAATATTTCAAATCAGTAAAACCAAAATCAGTACAAATAATTAAGGGCCATATATAAAACTTTAGTCTTGATTCTGGGAACAATTGTATGAATTAATATTTAAAGTGTGTTATACTCATATATACTCATATTTTTTTTAGTTTTTTTTTTTTTTGAGACAGGGTTTCTTTGTGTAGCCCTGGTTGTCCTGGAACTCACTCTGTAGACCAGGCTGACCTCGAACTCAGAAATCCGCCTGCCTCTGCCTCCCAAGTGCTGGGATTACAGGCGTGCGCCTCATATACTAGAAGCAGATTGAGATGAAGGTTGCACCATTAGTACTTATAATTAAGGAATTTATTGAAGTACTGGCTAACTGCCGATACAATTTTTTTTCAGAGTACTTAGATGAATAATTCAAATGTTACCATCTTTATTTACTTTATTCATCTTTTTACTGTACTATTCTAGAAAGTTTATACACTGTCTTTGTCACTGTGATTTTTCAGCCCTAGTTATCCTTTATATTCTCTAAAATTTTGAACTGTAGTGATATTCCTACCTTTGTCATGAATATAAATATAATGTACTCACAGAGGGCTAATTGATGTTTTGAGGAACTTTGTTTCCTGAGTCCAAATCTACAACTTCATTCTGTTCTTTGAGTTCTGTCAGTTCGTATAGTCCCTCTCTAGTAGTCTTTGTTCTTCCACACACTCTGTTTCCTCTGTAGAGTAGCAGCATCTCTATTTCTGCTCAGATTGTATATATCAGCTTATCTACTGACATCTCCCATTTCTTAATTAACTAATAATTATTTCAAGAGATATACTTTCCCTGGATCAATTGTTTATACACTGCTTTTTACTGGGTAGGGGCACTCTTAGTCTGATTTTCATTATGCAAAATTCAAGAATTCCTGTTCAGATTGTTATTTTCTATACAATATCAATTATCATTTGATTGTTGTTTCAACTCACCATTTTTACTCTTGTAAGCATTCTTCAAAGGGTTCATGAAGGCACATGGTGCCCCTTTGATCCTTATGGTTACAAAAGCAAAAGGCAGCATTTGTATATTTTCTTAAAGCTGTTTTCTCTGGTTTAGAAGTATCTCATTCTTAAGACCAGTTCTTATTTCAGAAGAACTACAACGCACAGTCCTCTGAGAACTCACATGTATTGCAGATAAATTAATATCACTCTGCTTTAAGAACCCAGTATGTATACTCTTCTCTGTGTCCTGAAATCTCAAAGACTGAGAAACCATTTTGTGTATCAGCAAGTTTCCCAGAAGCACAGAGACATAATGACCCAAAAGAAATCTTCAAGTGAAGATGGTAGCAAGTAGATTAATGTTTTAGCCAGTCTTCCTTCAGGTACACATTCCTTTTTTTAGGATGACCCCAAAATTATATATATTAATTCCTTAAAGCCTGACTATCAATACTCTATATTGTATTTCCTACTTACTATCTCATTCTCTTTTCCCTCTTATATTTGCCTATGTTAGATAACTACACCTACTTCTCCATCTAAATTTGTGCTTTAAGGAGAACCTAAATTAAAAAAAAGTCATTGCTGTAAATCCACGTAGAAGTAAGTGCCTTAGAAGAATAGTCTGGAAATAAATTATGCATCAGTCAGATTACCAAGTACCCTGCACTGTTGAATAATCATGGTAACCCCTAGCATGCACCAACATAGCCATCATTCATAATCTGTCTTATTTGTAGTATTAGATGAGGAAGTTGAAGGGGATCTAGCAGGCCTGATCATGAAAAATATAAACCCAAGCATGGCAAAAATAGCAAATAGGTTTTGCCCTTTTCCTTTCCCTTACTACAAAAGTTATTTTTTAAAAACTAGCCCCCAAGATCCATTTCCTTATTTGGCCACTGATTCATTTCTGATACCAAATGCCAAATGTAGACATTTTCCCCCAATTCTACCTTTTTGTTTCGGTTTGACTTTTTTTTTCAACTCTACTTTTAATATTGGTTTCTAAATGCTTTAATTTCTAGCCTGTCACCCATCAGAAGTAGTAGTAGAAAATAAAGTTTATTAAGACAAGGGGGATGTGGACCTGTTTAGAAATGTTTCTTTGGAGCAAACCCCATCTGAGTTGTCAGGAAATCCACACTTCAGTTCACTGGTCAGCAGCAGCAGCTCAATCCACTTACAATCACTTCCCAGATATACCAGCAGTCCAGCTCAGTTGTGTTGGGATAGCAGCAGCACTGGCACAACCTAGCAGGAACATCCAGGCCCCAGCCAAGTCAACAGAAGGGACGAAGACCACAAGGGATGCCAGTCGAATTTCTCAGCTGTGCCTCTCTCAACAAAGAGAAGATCAACAACGACACGAGACCAAGAAGTGTTGCAAAGCAAGCTCTACAAGCAAGCCCTTCTCATAGTCCATTGAGACCTATTTATAGCTCCCTTCAAACATCATGTGGTATTCACAGGTCTTGCCTCACCATGTGTTTTGGCTTAGCATTTTTATTTTAGCAAAACTACACATGAGCACATGAGTCTGTATCAGTTGACCCCACTCTTCTAATAGGCCTAGGTCTAAGGAAGTGGCAAGATGCTGCCAGTACATCACCAGAAGGTCTTTTTAAAAAAATGTGTTTCTCTCTATGGAGTCATGACAAATGGAGCTCAACAATGCATGTAAAGTGAAACAATGCATCCATGTCATTACCAATGAATCCTTCATCAGGTACCTTTTCATGTGCTTGCTTTAGCAAAACATCCTTTCACTTGTGTCTGCTTCAGGAAAACATTCCTTCAGGTGTCTGCTTGAGCAAAGCATTCTTTCACTTGTACCTGTTTCAGGATAAACACTACTATCATATCATCTGCAAAAAGTGATATTTTGACTTCTTCCTTTCCAATTTGTATCCCTTTGACTTCCTTATGTTGTCTAATTGCTCTCACTAGAACTTCAAGTACTATATTGAAAAGATATGGAGAGAGAGGGCAGCCTTGTCTAGTCCCTGATTTTAGTGGATTGCTTCAAGTTTCTCTCCATTTAGGTTGATGTTGGCTACTGGTTTGCTGTAGATTGCTTTTACTATATTTAGGTATGGGCCTTGAATTCCTGCTCTTTCCAAGACTTTTAGCATGAAAGGATGCTGAATTTTGTCAAATGTTTTTTCAGCATCTAATGAGATGACCTTGTGGTTTTTTTTCTTTTAGTTTGTTTATGTAGTGGATTCATTGAAGTCTAAAAAGTCTTTTCTTTCTTTATTTCTTCCTTGACCAAGGTGTCATTGAGTAGAGTATTGTTCAGTTTCCATGTGTATGTGGGCTTTCTGTTGTTCTTCTTGCTATTGAAGACCACTTTTACTCCATAATGATCTGATACGAGGCATGGGATTAGTTCAGTCTTCTTGTATTTGTTGAGGTCTGTCTTGTGATCAATTATATGATCAATTTTGGAGAAGGTACCATGCAGTGCTGAGAAAAAGGTATATTCTTTTGCTTTAGGATGAAATGTTATACATACATACACATATATATGTATATATGTATATATGTACATATATACATATATATGTATGTATATATACATATACATATACATATATATATATACATATATATATATATGTATATATATATAATCCAATTGGTCCAAAGCTTCAATTAGTTTCACTTTGCCCCTGTTTAGTTTCTGCTTTCCTGATCGGTCCATTGAGGAGAGTGGAGTGTTGAAGTTGCCTACAAAGCATGACTCTTAAACTTGAGTAGTTAACCAAATATATTTAAGTATATGTAACTCCCAATTACATAATGCCAAATTACAGTGATAAAGTTTTAATCCCAATATTTCTAACCTCTCAGCATGCCAGAAATACATTTGATGCCATCTGGATCTGTGTCTCCTCCCCTGCTCCCTCGAGCAGCTCCTCTCGTCTCATTTAATTTTATTTTTTATAACTGTTTTATTTTTTGAAGTTTAAGATAATTACATCATTTCCTCTCTTCCCTTACACCTCTCTACCCTGTACTCTCCTTGCACTATTTTAAATCCATGACCCCTTTCCTTAATTACTGTTACAATATGTACCTAAAAGCATAACTACATATGATTGCCCTTCTATGTATATGATCTCAGAACTGATTACTCAGTATTGGTTGAACAGTTGGGGGATTCTTCCTTAGGGAAGAATATTTTTTTCACTTTGCATTTCCTCATTGCCTGTAGTTCTTTGTGTAGACTCTAGGTCTTGTGAACTCTGCCCCTCCTCTGTTAGTATGCCTTTTGGTGTTGCCTTAATTCAGGTGTTGTTTTAGGCATCTATGTTGATGATACTACTTGGGTATAGTCTCACTGAAATTTCTAGGAGAAACAATCCCATGGGAAAAGTACTGTTCTTTTGGCTTTTATAATCTATTCCTCACCTCTTCTGTAATGTTACCTGAGCCATTGGTCCACAAATCTTGTTGAAGAGGTACAATTGGAACTGTGTATCATAGATATTCATTCTCTGCATTTTGATACATTGTGATTTTCTATAATGGCCCTGGTTGCAAAAACAACTTTCTTGGACAAAAGGTAAGAATTACTTTTTATATGTGCATTGTCTTAGTTAGGGGTACTATTGCTGTGATGAAACACCATCACTAAAAACAAGTTGGAAAAAAAGATTTGTCTTGAACTTCCTCACTGCAGTGCAGTGTGATGTAGTGTAGTGTAGTGTAGTGTAGTGTAGTGTAGTGTAGTGAAGGAAGGCATTACAGGAACCCAAATAAAACAGGAATCTGGAGTAGCAGCTGATGCGAAGACCATAGAGAAATGGTATTTACTGGTTTGCTTATCATGGCCTGGTCAATCTGCCTTCTTATAGAACCAGCACTGCCCACCTTGGAATAGGCCCTCCCACATCAATCATTAATTTATAAAATGTCTTATAGCCAGATCTTACTGAGCCATTTTCTCAATTGAGGTTCTGTCCTCTTAGATAACTCTAACTTATGTCAAGTTGGCATAAAATTAGGCAGCATAGGCATAAAGGATAAATATTTAGAATGCATTGGGGGTGATTTGAATAAATTGACCCAGGGAGTAGCACATCCCTTGTGGGAATAAGTGTTGACTTGTTGGAGGAAGTATTCCACTGTGGGGGTTGGATTTGAAACCTCCTCTTAGCTGGCTGAGAGTTTTCTCCTGGAACTCTCAGCACTTCCAGTGCCATACCTGCCTGGCTGCCACACACACCAACTCTGGTGGAGTCTATATGACATGACAAAAGTCATACTTTCAGACCTGAGGCATGTATTCCTTGAAACTTGGCCTCCCGGAGGTCCCTAGCATCCTGCTTCTACAAGCTGTTCCAGTACATTGATCAAATTCTGTAGATTTAGGTTCTGTGCCTTGTCTTTCTTGATTTTTATGATATTAGTTAACATAATACAACCTGGCCAGATCTTGAGAGATCAAGGGCCCAAGAGATGTTCCAAAAATCATTCCTGATAGCGTCATCACTCCAGGGCCTACAAAGTCTGATGTCAATGAACCTGATGACCAACACCATGTAATACTAGACTTGGGTCAAAAAAGATTCATAAAGTGTTCAACACGAGATCCCCCATTTTTCCAAGCTTTATTCAGAGTTAAATTTAAAAAATGAGACATTTAAAGATATAATAAATCAGTTACAACAAAAATAGTTGTTTATAAAAATCCAAATATGATAGATAGTAGAAAAAAATAAGAGTTCAACAGCTGGTAAAGAAAAAAAAAAAAGACCAAGATGGTATGTTAAAAGTTAAAAAAAAAAGCCGGGCAGTGGTGGCGCACGCCTGTAATCCCAGCACTTGGGAGGCAGAGGCAGGAAGATTTCTGAGTTCGAGGCCAGCCTGGTCTACAGAGTGAGTTCCAGGACAGCCATGGCTACACAGAGAAACCCTGTCTCGAAAAAACCAAAAAAAAAAAAAAAGTTAAAAAAAAAGTCTAAAAATTCCAGCAATTATAATATGTAGTAGGAAGCATTACTTAGAGGGTATTGGTGGGCTCCTCCAGTAAAAAAGAAAACTCCACAAAGGCTCAAGACAACAATTCTAAATTGGCCTAACTAGCCATAAAATATTAATAAAATTTACTAGCTATAACAAATTTGCTCAGACTATAGCTTGACAGAATTCTAAAAATAAGTGACCTCAAGTCTGGGTTGATTAACCACTGTCTGGGTACCAAAAGGTTCCCAAAAAACCACTTCCTGCTCTGTGCTTTTTAGTTTCAAGTTAAGTTATGAACAGATAATCCCCCATCTGATCATCACCTGATGTAACCTGACATAAAGTAAAAAAAAAAAAAAAAAAAAAAAGTTCCTAAAATTATGTACATACATCCAAGACGTTTACAAAAGTAAAATTACAACAGATTCAAACCATTTTTTGGTGTGTTGTGTCTATCACTTGCCGACTCCTTACCTTCCTGAGTACCAAGACCCTGCTTCTCCCAGGAGAGGAGACCCGACTGGGTCTGTCCGTGACACCTGGCCACCTCAATGCTTCTGCCTTGATGATAAATGACTGAACCTCTGAACCTGTGAGCCAGCCCTAATTAAATGTTGTCTTTTATAAGAGTTACCTTGGTCATGGTGTCTGTTCAAATCAGTAAAATCCTAAGAAAATAATTAAGGATGATAGTAGTTTAGTAAATTGGCAGTTGTAGGTTCTCCTCCAAAATTAATGACCTCAATAGCCTCTGGTAGTTCTAGTACTAGGCATGGTTTCCCAGTATTCCTAAAGTTATTGTTGTTTTGTTTTTTGGTTTTGTTTTGTTTTTGGGGGGTGTGCACACACATATAATTTAAATGAAATCTTCTTATCTGGGCTGACAATTGCCCCCATAAGAGCCACAGACTATTAAAGAAGACCTCCACACCAAGAATGAAAAGCTTCCCCTTGAGGGGTTCATTGGAGTTTCCCAAGAGACTCCCCATCTATTATAGTCTATTGCTATTGCCCTTGATTACACCCCTGAGGTAGAAGGTAACTCCCTATTGCTGAAGACACCATGCAATACAGTAACTGAAAGGCAGACTTGAAAGGTATTACCCTGAGAGCCAACTTTAATTGTACCAGAAGGTTCCATGCAATCTTCCAAGGGAGGGAAACAACCACTTGCAGATCCCTCTATGTTGTTTATGAATCACAACAGCAATCACTATGGCATGATAAACCTGAGGGACAAATAGTTGCACATAATCTTGATAATAAGAAATATCTCTCTAATTTGTTTTGGTCTCTTTTTAATGGATTTTTACATGATCCATTGGCCATAGATGGGGTATGTCAAATGGGACAGCAGAGGAAATTTAGCAAAGGAAGTATTTTAATTGAGGTGGGAGAGATTTTTAAAAAAAACAATTTATATGCCTTTGTTATGTGTTAATTATCATAACATGACAAAAATATTCCATGACAAAACCAAATTTGCACGATATCTTTCTACAAACCCAGCCCTACAAAGGATAATAGGGGGAAAACACCAACACAAGAAAGAAAACTACACCCTGGAAGAAGCAAGATAGAAACCTCCTCTTATCAAACCCAAAAGAAGATAACCTCTCAAATACAAAAAAATAATTTCAAAAATGTTGGGAGGTAATAATTACTATTCCTTATTATCTCTTAACATCAATGGACTCAATTCCCCAATAAAAAGACATAGACTAACAGATTGAATGTGGAAACAGGACCCTACATTTTGCTGCATACAGGAAACACATTTCAGTGTTAAAGACAAACACTGCCTTAGAGTAAAAGGCTGGAAGACAATTTTACAAGCAAATAGTCTAAGGAAACAAGCTGGAGTAGCCATTCTAATATCAGATAAAATTGACTTTCAACCTAAAATCATCAAAAGAGACTTGGAAGGTCACTTCTTGCTGGTCAAAGGGAAAATTCACCAAGAAGAACTCTCAATACTGAATATCTATGCTCCAAATGCAAGGGCACCCTCATTCGTAAAAGAAACCTTACTAAAGCTTAAAGCACACATTACACCTAACACATTAATTGTGGGTGACTTCAACACACCACTCTCCTCAATGGACAGATCAGGAAAGCAGAAACTAAACAGGAACACAGTGAAAGTAATTGGAACTTTGGACCAATTAGATTTAACAGATATATATATATAGAACATTTCATCCTAAAGCAAAAGAATATACCTTTTTCTCAGCACCACATGGTACCTTCTCCAAAATTGATCATATAATTGGTCACAAGACAGATGTCAACAAATACAAGAAGACCGAACTAATCCCATGCCTCCTATCAGATCACCATGGAGTTAGAGTGGTCTTCAATAGCAACAAAAACAACAGAAAGCCCACATACACATGGAAACTGAACAATACTCTACTCAATGACACCTTGGTCAAGGAAGAAATAAAAACAGAAATCAAAGACTTTTTAGAATTCAATGAAAATGAAGATACAACCTACCCAAATCTATGGGACACAATGAAAGCAGTGCTAAGAGGAAAACTCATAGCTTTAAGTGCATCCAAAAAGAAATTGGAAAGAGCATACACTAGCAGCTTAATGGCACACCTTAAAGCCCTGGAACAAAAAGAAGATAATTCACCCAGGAGGAGTAGAAGACAGGAAATCATCAAACTCAGGGCTCACATCAATCAAGTAGAAACAAAGAGAACCATATAAAGAATCAACAAAACCAGGAGCTGGTTCTTTGAGAAAATCAACAAGATAGATAAACCCTTAGCCATACTAACCAAAGGACACAGAGACAGTATTCAAATTAACAAATTTAGAAATGAAAAGGGGGACATAACAACAGAAACTGAGGAAATTCAAAACATCATCAGATCCTACTACAAAAGTCTATAAACACAACTGGAGAATCTGGAGGAAATGGACAATTTCCTAGACAGATACCAAATACCAAAATTAAATTAGGATCAATTAGATCAGCTAAACAGTCCCATAACCCCTAGAGAAATAGAGGGGGTTGTAGAAAGCCTCCCAACCAAAAAAAAGTACGGGACCAGATGGTTTTAGTGCAGAATTCTACCAGACATTCAAAGAAGACCTAAAACCAATACTCTTCAAACTATTCCACAAAATAGAAACAGAAGGGACACTGCCCAACATGTTCTTCGAAGTCACAATAATGCTGATACCAAAAGCACAAAAAGATCCAACAAAGAAAGAGAACTACAGGCCAATTTCCCTTATGAATATTGATGCAAAAATACGAAATAAAATTCTTGCCAACCGAATCCAAGAGCACATCAAAAGGATCATTCACCATGATCAAGTAGGCCTCATCCCAGAGATGCAGGGAAGGTTCAATATACAGAAATCCATCAATGTAATCCCCTACATAAACAAACTAAAAGAAAAAAACCACATGGTCATCTCATTAGATGCTGAAAAAGCATTCGACAAAATTCAGCATCCTTTCATGCTAAAAGTCTTGGAAAGAGCAGGAATTCAAGGCCCATACCTAAATATAGTAAAAGCAATCTACAGCAAACCAGTAGCCAACATCAACCTAAATGGAGAGAAACTTGAAGCAATCCCACTAAAATCAGGTACTAGACAAGGATGCCCTCTCTCTTCATATCTTTTCAATATAGTACTTGAAGTTCTAGCTAGAGCAATTAGACAACATAAGGAAGTCAAAGGGATACAAATTGGAAGGAAGAAGTCAAAATATCATTATTTGCAGATGATATGATAGTATACTTAAGCGACCCAAAAAACTCCACCAGAGAACTTCTACAGCTGATAAACAACTTCAGCAAAGTGGCTGGTTATAAAATCACCTCAAGCAAATAAGTAGCCTTCCTGTACTCAAAGGATAAGCAGGCTGAGAAAGAAGTTAGGGAAATAACACCCTTCACAATAGCCACAAACAACATAAAGTACCTTGGCATGACTCTAACCAAACAAGCGAAAGATCTGTATGACAGGACCTTCAAGTCCTTGAAGAAAGAAATCGAAGAAGACGTCAGAAGATGGAAAAATATTTCTTAATCTTGGATTGGCAGGATCAATATAGTAAAAATGACCATCTTTCCAAAAGCAATCTACAGATTCAATGCAATCCCCATCAAAATCCCAAATCAATTCTTCATAGATCTAGAAAGAGCAATTCTCAAATTCATCTGGAGTAACAAAAAACCCAGGATGGCTAAAACTATTCTCAACAATAAAAGGACTTCTGAGGCAATCAATATACCTAACCTCAAGCAGTACTACAGAGCAATTGTGTTAAAAACTGCATGGTATTGGTACAACAACAGGCAAGTTGAACAATGGAATAGGATTGAAGACCCAGAAATGAACCCACAGACTTATGGTCACTTGATCTTTGATAAAGGAGCTACAACCATCCAGTGGGAAAAAGATAGCCTTTTCAACAAATGGTGCTGGTTCAACTGGAGGTCAACATGCAGAAGAATGCAAATTGATCCACTCTTATCTCCTTGTACTAAGATCAACTCCAAGTGGATCAAGGACTTCAACATAAAACCAGACACACTAAATCTAACAGAAAAGAAACTGGGGAAGACCCTGGAGGACATGGGCACAGGGGGAAAATTCCTGAACAAAACACCAATAGCTTATGCTCTAAGATCAAGAATTGACAAATGGGACCTCATAAAATTACAAAGTTTCTGTAAAGCAAAGGACACTTTCAGAAGAACAAAATGGTAACCAACAAATTGAGAAAAGATCTTCACCAACACCACATCCGACAGAGGGCTAATATCCAATATATAAAAAGAACTCAAGAAGTTAGACCCCAAAGAACCAAATAACCCTATTAAAAATGGGGTACAGAGCTAAACAAAGAATTTTCACCAGAAGAAATTCGGATGGCTGAGAAACACCTTAAGAGATGTTCGACATCATTAGTCATCAGGGAAATGCAAATCAAAACAACCCTGAGATTCCACCTCACACCAGTCAGAATGGCTAAGATTAAAAATTCAGGAGACCACAGGTGCTGGCGAGGATGTGGAGAAAGAGGAACACTCCTCCACTGTTGGTGGGATTGCAAGATGGTACAACCGCTTTGGAAATCAGTCTGATGGTTCCTCAGAAAATTGGGCATGACACTTCCAGAGGACCCTGGCATACCACTCCTGGGCATATACCCAGAGGAATCCCCTGCATACAATAAAGACACATGTTCCACTATGTTCATAGCAGCCTTATTTATAATAGCCAGAAGTTGGAAGGAACCCAGATGTCCCTCAAAGGAGGAATGGATACAGAAAATGTGGTATATTTGTACAATGGAATACTACTCAGCAATTAAAAATAATGAATTCATGCAATTTGTAGGCAAATGGTTGGATCTGGAAAATATCATCCTAAGTGAGTCAAACCAATCACAAAAGAATACACATGAATTGCAATCACTGATAAGAGGATATTAATGAGCCCAGAAGCTCCGAATACTCAAAACAGAATTAGCTAAGCAAAGGAGTCCCAAGAAAAGGGATGGAGAGGACCCTCGTCCGGAAAAGACTAAATCTGGTTTTGTAGGAGAGTACCAGAACAGATAAATGGTGGGAGGGGGGTGATTGGGGAATAGTTGGTGGGGGAGAAGACTTATGGGACATATGGTGGTGGTGGGGAACTGGGAAAGGGGAAAGCCTTTGGAATCTTTGGAATGTAAACAAAAAATATAGAATAAAAAAATTATAAAAAACATCAAAAATGACAAAAAAACAATTTTTATGCCTTTGTTATGTGTTAATTATCATAAGGCTAGCACTAACTGAAAGCATATTTATAACACAAAGTATAAAGTAACAAAGGGAAGTGTGTGCAATCCAAATGTACTCTATAGAAACAAGAATTCATATAGAAGCTTGTAGAAAGTAATGCATGGGCATAACCACTACTACAGAATCTGTGAACATATGCCACCACAGTTTCTGCTTGGGCACCACTCCAAACCAGCTGTAATTTCACTGTCTGCTCTCCTCTGAAGGTCTCCTCCATCTATGCTCAACAAGAAAGCAGATCATGCTTGTTATGGAATTAATATTTAGTGGTACAGATATGTTAAAAAATACCAGTGGATTGGGTGCTAGTGGAAAGGAGCATAGAACACCTAACACATGTACAGTATAAAACAGGTCACTAAGATATCAGTGAATTCCTTCAAAAGAAGGACTATGAAATACATGGACAAAGTTGAAGGTGGACTTCTCCTTGTACTTATTATTCAAAGTGTTTAATTTACTTCTTAAATTAATGTGCATCTGGATTATTAAAACCTTGTCATGCATATTGAAATATTCCAAGTCCCATGGGCCTCATAATGTTGTGGCCAGGACAGAGTGAGTACAATCATTGTTGTTAGATACATTGATTATGCATGAATTCATGGAGTCAGAATCCTAAAACTGTTGCATGGCCTATGTGAGCAAGTTGTAACAACAGAATGGACGAATACACAGTATTTATTATTCAGTAAGTAGCAAGGAGATTGTTTTTATATTATTGTCTTTTAATTTGTGATAAAATACTAAATACTTAGAATTTTTCTTGGTATTGGTAGAGTATTTACAGTGGGTATGAATTCATTGCATATTATTTTTATTATTCTCATGGTTTTAATTACCCTTCTTTCTTATACTAGAGATAATTAAAATCTTAAAAGGTATCCTTGCATAAAGTAACATACAAAACAATTCTCATTTAAGTTCCTCGTGATAACTGATTCCAACTAGCTTGTATTTAATTGTGTACTTTTTAGCGGGTGTTCAAAGTGTCAGGAAATGGAATCAATTTATTTCAAATGCTTCCCACTGCAGCAAAGATTGTCTTCTATCCTCAGCACAGTAGGTAACTAATTATGCATGAGAAGCATGTCCTCAGAGAACTCTTTCCCAGGGAACTTTCTCTCTCTAGTCAGGAAGGTCAAGGGTAAATGAGTTGTCTATGAAAACAATGCACAGGACTCTCGAGAATAGCAAAGAAACATGACGACATAAAAGCCATCTTGATATTTTCTATTATTGTCTTTCTAACAAGAGCTTTCCCTCCTTTGGCTTCTTTGTATGAACTAAAAACCTGAGTGTTCTGAAGCAAATCTTAAACTCACTTTCATACCAGAATCTCTCTGTCCTCTGAAAAGGAAAAACTCAAATACCTTCTTTTATAATTATTTTTAAATCAAATAAAGGGGGTTTATCAAAATAAGGTAAGTGAAGAGTCACCTGTTTGATAGGCATGCATTCCTAGGAAAGGTGGAAAATGTAGGCTACAATATTTAATTAGTGCACAGGAACGACAACTTTCATTTCAAAAAGACATAAGTTAGCCAGGCGTCATGACACACGCCTGTAATCCCAGCACTTGGGAGGCAGAGGCAGGCGGATTTCTGAGTTCGAGACCAGCCTGGTCTACAGAGTGAGTTCCAGGATAGCCAGGACTACACAGAGAAACCCTGTTTCGAAAAACCAAAAAAAAAAAAAAAAAAAAAAGACATAAGTTTTGGCTGGATCTATTTTAATTGCTTTAAGAACAACTAATTTCTTTCTCAGTCTATCACTGAAACCAAACTTAGAAGCACTTAGGTGTATGTGAACACTGTATTTCTCAGATGTTGATTGCCTGAGTGAAATATTAATGTTTAGTCATTTGATCTTATAAAAAATGTTTAAAACATATTTAAAAACATTTGAAACAAGATAAATCTTGCTCATGTGTTTCATTTAAAGCTTTAGTCTATGATACAAATATTATTTAATGAAGAGTGTTCAGATTTTACAACCTACAAAGTCAAAGAACTGTAAATATAAACAAAATGGTGTGTCTTATCAAACTGAATGTGAATATAATATGCTGGTATAAAAATACAAGCAGACATATGGACGGCATGCCAAGACAAACAGCCTGCATTTGATCAGTGATTTTACACACTGATTCCCTGTGTTTTGAAATTGTGGCACATCACTGAATAAGAAAGTTAAAATCCTCTCTCCTTTCTTCCATTCCAGTCCACCCACAAAATCTATTCTATTTCCCCTTCCCAGGGAGATCCATGTACCCGCCTTAAACCACTCCTCTTTATCTAACTTTGGATCTGTGGATTGTAAATGTGATTATTCTTTACTTAACAGTTACCATTCACTTATAAGTGAGTACATATCATGTTTGTCTTTTTGGGTCTGGGTTGCCTTTCTTGGGATGATTTTTTTCCCCACCTCCATCCACTTTTTGTTGGACTCCTAATAGTTGGAGTAGGGTGTCTTCTCTGACTCTTTCTCTGCCTGTGGGACCCCTTTTTCTCCTACTGGGTGGCCTCATCCAGCCTTGATGTTAAGGTTTGTGCCTAGTCTTATTGCATCTTGTTCTCAGTGTCATTGATATCACTGGAAGGTTTGCTCTTTTTTTTTTTTTGAAAGGAAATAGGAGGAGTGGATATGGGGGAAAGGGGAAGTGTGTGTGAGAGGAATTGGGAGGAGGAAAAGAATAGGAGTTTATATATTTTAAAATACATAAGATTTTCTTCTTTGGGAACAAGCACTAAAGGATTTTAAGAGTGGGAAAAGCTTGTTAGAGTGCTTATAACACACACACAAAAACACTCATTAGGAAGTTGTTTGAGGGATTGGATAGATGGCCCAGCAGTTAGTAATATTGACTGCTCTTCTAGAGGAACTGGGTTCTATCCCCAGCATTTACATGGAGGCTCACAATCATGATTAATTTCAGTTCTAGGTATCCTTTGCCATTTTCTGGCCTCTGTGGGCACCAGACACACATGTGGTACACGTGCATATATGGAAGCAAAACACCCATAGTAGTAAGATAAGGTTTAAAAATTGTATTAAAAAATAAGTTGTGGGAATTATTAATTATCTAACATACAGGATTTTTTTCTTTCCTGTTTTTTAAAATTTATTCATGTTACGTAATGTGTAGTCATAGAACATGATTCACATCTTGGTTTGAGTGGCTCTTTTGGAAACTCACAAGATAGCACTGAGGTTTTAATGAACAAAAGACTGAGATCTGCTTCTACTTGCAAGAAAATAGTCTGCTATAAAGCTGCTAATTGGCTAGAGAAGTAACTCAGATTTGGGCAATGGAATGTTATCTTAACATCACATTTAAATATTCATTTTATGTCAGATATGAGTTTGTATGAAACACTCATAAATAAAATATATAAGTAAACCTTTATAGCTTTCAAAACATTTTTTATTTTGTTCCTTGATCTTATTGTATCAGCATTTACTATAGCTATGATGTCCTGGCAAACATCCAGGAAATATAAAATTTGTAGTATTTGAATGTCATAGTTTGAATTCACATATCTGTAGACAAAAAATTCTTGGAGGTAAAATATACTTACAATATCAATGTGAATAACAAGAAAAACTATGTCTCTGTTGACCCAATTTTTGTAATGAAAGAGAGCCTTGAACTCAGTTGATAAATACATCTAGAAAATGAATGAGTTATTAATAATTTATCACAAATTATTGAATGTCAAAACTTCCACTAAATAGTTATTCAATAAAGCACATACATGACAGAAAAGAACAGCACTGTAATCGAGGCTTAACTCATTTGGCTTATAAATAGAGGGTTGTTGCTAACTATACAAATATGAAGAAAAATGTCAACAGTGTTTTAGCTACTTGCTCAAACTCAAGTACATAAAGAAGGTTTGTATATATCTCAAATGTATTCATTACAAATGCAGATTTGAAAATTCAGCCCAGAATAAAGAAATGAGTGGACTAGCCAATTTTCCGTATTAAGATCACAGAGGTCTTTCTTGCAACTTCTCTGACTGATTCCTGGAAATATTTCTATAATGTTTCAGTAATGCCTTTATCACTGCTCTTAAAATTAGTTCCTCACCTTTCTAAGTATTGTCAGATAATTTGAAACTCCCTTTCAAATTTTGTATCAGAAATTGAAGTTAAATCACCAGTTGATACAATATTTTGTGTGCATGTAGGATTATATTTGTGTATGAATGTGTGTGCATTCATGTTTCTATTCTGTGGATGTGTTGTGCATATAAAATCCAGAGTCTATGTCAAAATTTTCTATGTTTGATTTCTACTTTGTTTGGAGACTATGCCTCCCATTAAACTTGGTGTTCATCAATTCATATACATTAGCTGGTCAGCAAGCTCCAGAAAAATAACCAATTTTTTTTAAGTAGAGCTGGGATTATAGAAATGTGTATCACTTGCCATCATTTTTACCCCTGAAGGTAAAACCCAGGTCCTATTGCTTTGGCACAAAGCTCTATATGGACAGAGGTGTCTCCTAACCATCACACACCATGACATTTCAAATATGAAATGCCAACCCTGGTTTCCATAGTCATAACCAATGAATCATGAGGCTTTGCTATTCCTATAAAACTAACTTTCTTGATACTTCTTTACTATAGGAGAGTAAGATTGCAGAAAATGTTGTTGATCAATAAAAGTCACCCAGAAGAGTTTATTCTACTTGGTTTTGCAGACTGTCCTTGGCTGGAACTTCCTCTCTTTACTATTCTTCTGATAACATACCCCACAGCCATGATTGGAAACATTGCCATCATTTTGGTGTCCACATTAGATCCCTGTCTTCACAGTCCCATGTATTTCTTCCTCACCAACCTCTCCTTTCTGGACATGTGCTACACCACAAGCATTGTGCCTCAACTGCTAATTAACCTTGGGGGCTCCACAAAGACCATCAGCTACATGAGGTGTGTAGTTCAGCTTTACTTCTTCCACACAATGGGGGGTACAGAGTGTGTTCTCCTGGCTCTTATGTCCTTTGACCGATATGTGGCCATCTGCAAACCACTGCACTATACCCTCATAATGAATCGACGTACCTGCCTCCTGTTAGTGTCCACTGTGTGGCTGATTGGAATTTCTTATGCTGTCACAGAGGCCACTGTGATACTGCAATTGCCTCTATGTGGCCACAATAAAATGGATCACTTGTTGTGTGAGATTCCAGTTCTGATAAAAACTGCTTGTGGTGAAAAAGAGACTAATGAGCTTGTTCTCTCTGTGGTTTGCATTTTTCTTTTAGCTGTTCCTCTGTGTCTAATTCTTGCTTCCTATGCTTGTATTGGACATGCTGTCTTTAAAATCAAATCTTCAGAGGGAAGGAAAAAGGCCTTTGGGACATGTTCCTCTCATCTCATTGTAGTTCTCTTGTTCTATGGTCCAGCCATTAGCATGTATCTTCAGCCTCCCTCCTCTATTACAAAAGACCAACCCAAGTTCATGGCTCTCTTCTATGGAGTAGTAACTCCTACACTGAACCCCTTCATCTATACTCTGAGAAATAAAGATGTAAAGGGGGCATTAGGTAAAATTTCCAGGAACATTTTTATATCAAAGTGAATGCTTGTAGATATCATATATAATAGTTAACAAATTAGAGGCTCTTCCTGTAATTCATTCCCTGTACAAAACTCATCTTTCTTTCTTTTTTTACATGTTCTTATAAAACATGTCTTGTTACTTGTGTTTCTTCTAAATCATGCTAGGCAATGGTTAATCTTGGATAGTATTAAACAATATGGATGCTCTGCTTAGAAAAAATGTAAAATACATGATGTTTTTTCATTTACAAATAGTTACTTTATTGAGTGCTAAAACAGTCATTTAGTTTATAATACAATTATGTTGTTACAAGCTAATTGGCATGAAAATTACATAGTAAACATTCATCTTTTTTTTTAATTTGTGACTTGTGATATGAATCCTTACATTTTTCCAATTCTTGTGGGAAGACTGACTATACGCTGTTAAATAGGAACTGCTTTTAATAAACTATTCTTTTAGATTATAGATTTTACTTATGTGGATTTTTTTAAATGCCCTGTTAATTTTCTCAAACATAACTATGCATGTATCCTATATGAGAGTGTCTTAGTCAGGGTTTCTATTCCTGCACAAACAACATGACCAAGAAGCAAGTTGGGGAGGAAAGGGTTTATTCCGCTTACACCTCCATGCAGCTGTCCATCACCAAGGGAAATCAGGACTGGAACTCAAGCAGGTCAGGAAGCAGGAGCTGATACAGAGGCCATGGGGGGATGTTACTTACTGGCTTGCTTCCCCTGGCTTGCTCAGCCTGCTCTCTTATAGAACCCAAGAATACCAGCCCAGAGGTGGTACCACCCACAAGTGGCCCTCCCCCCGTGATCACTAATTGAGAAAATGCCTTGTAGCTGGATCTCATGGAGGCACTTCCCCAACTGAAGCTCCTTTCTCTGTGGTAACTCCAGCTTGTGTCAAGATGACACACAAAACATGAGAGATTGAGGAACTTACCTTTAAACACCAAGAAGAGTATAATAAAAGATGAAAACATTATTTTCTGAAACACTTATTTTAAATATTTTGATCAGTTAAATAGTAAAAAAAAAAAAAAAAAAAAAAAAGTAATATATAATGACAGCCTGGAAACATATGCATATACTTGCAGCTAGATAGAATGTCTTTTTTTTTCTTTTGTTCCCCCTTTTTCCCCCTTTTTAAAAAATGATTGTACTTTATTTTTTTACACTCCATATTTTATTCCTTGTGACCTGTCCACTCTCCAACTGTTCCATATCCCATACCTTCTCCCCAACCCCCTGTCTCCACATGAATGTCCCCATTCCCCACTCTACCTGACCTCTAAACTCCCTGGGGCCTTCCAGTCTCTTGAGGGTTAGGTGCATTATCTCTGAACACAGACCCAAGCAGTTCTCTACTGTATGTGTGTTGGGGACCTCATATCAGCTGGTGTATGCTGCCTGTTTGGTGTTCCGGTGTTTGAGAGATCTCAGCGGTCCAGATTAATTGAGACTGCTGGTCCTCCTACATGGTCGCCCTTCTCAGCTTCTTTTGGTCTTCCCTAATTCAACAACAGGGGTCAGCTGCTTCTGTCTACTGGTTGGGTACAAATATCTACATCTGACTTTTTCAGCTGTTTGTCGGGTCTTCTGGAGTGTGGTCATGCTAGGTCCCTTTTTGTGATCACTCCATAGCCTCAGTAATAGTATCAGGTCTTAAGACCTCCCCTTGAGCTGGATCTGAGTTTGGGTCTGTCACTGGACCTTAATTTCCTCAGGATCCTCTCCATTTCCATCTCTTTAATTCTTTTAGACAGGAACAATTATGGGTCAGAGTTGTGACTATGGATTATACACCCTCTCCCTCATTTGATGCCGTCTTCCTGCTGGAGATGGGCTCTATAAGTTCCCTCTCCCTACTGTTGGGCATTTCATCTAAGGTCCCTCCCTTTGAGTCCTAAGAGTCTCTCACCTCCCAGGTCTCTAGTGCATTGCCGAGGGTTCCCTCAACTTCCTATCTCCTGAGGTTGCCTGTTTCCATTCTTTCTGATGGAATTCAGAGCTTCAGTCCTTTTACCTCACCCAATACCAGATCAGGTTCCCCTTTTCCATACATTGCTAATGAACTGAGAGCAGTCAGCATTAAAAACCTAGTATATATTCCTCTTTCTGTCCCCATGTCTTAAACCTTGAGAAACAAATTTACATATCAGCAAGTTTCTCAGAAACACAAAGATATATTGACCTCAGGAAACTTCCAACTGAGGATGGTAACAAGTAGATTAATGTTGTAGTCAGTTCTCCTTCAGTTATACATGTCATTTTTCAGGATAGTCCCAAGAAAATATATATTCACTTCAGAAAACCTATCAAAAATCTATATTATATTTCTTAAATACCTATCTCATTCTTTTAGTTTCCTCTTATATTTGACATTGATATCACACCCAAAGTTAGTTAAATTCACATACATTTTTACCTAAATTCCTACTTTTAGTAGAACCTAAATAAAATGTGATTGCTAGAAATTGATGTAGAAATAAGGTCTTTAGAAGAAGAGTCTGAAAATAATTTATACATCAGCCAGATTACCAAGTACTCTGCACTGTTGAATAATCAAGATAACTCCTGTCACGAACCACCATTACCATCCCTCATAATCTGTCTTACTCATGACATTAGATGACAAAGTTGAACGAGCTCTCATAGTCCTGAACATGGCAAACATAGAAGACAGGTTTTGCCCTTTTAACTTTTCCCCTCCCCTTACTAAATTTATTGCATTTACTAAACTAGTTCACAATGCCTATTCCCTTATTTGGCCAGTGAATCATTTCTGAGATAAAACATTAAGGTCCAACAATCAAAATTTATTATTTGACTAATATGTCCAATCAGGTTTTACCAATTCCCCATAGGAAAAATCTGTTTTGCTTTGCCCTTAAAAACCCACTTCTACTGGGGCATCAAGCCTTCACAGGACCAATGGCCTCTTCTCTCATTGATGTCTGACAAGACAATCATCTGCTACATATGTAGCTGGAGCCATGGGTCCCTCCATGTGTACTCTTTGGTTGCTGGTTTAGTTCCTGGGAGCTACTGGTTTGTTCATATTGTTGTTCCTCCTATGGGGCTATAAACCTCTTCAGCTCCTTGGGTCCTTCCTCTAGCTCTTCCATTGGGGACCCTGTGCTCATGCTGTGAGCATCAACTTCTGTATTTGTCAGGCACTAGCAGAGCCTCTCAGGAGACAGCTATTTCAGGCTCCTATAAGCTAACACTTGTTGGCATCCACAATAGTGTTTTGCATATGGGATGGATCCCCAGGTGGGGCAGTCCCTCAATGGCCTTTCTTTCAGTCCCTGCTCATTACTTTGTCTTTGAATCTTCTCCCAAGGGTATTTTGATCCCTCTTCTAAGAAGGACCAAAGTATCCACACTTTGGTTTTCTTTCTTGAACTTCATGTGGTCTGTAAATTGTATCTTGGGTATTCTGAGCTTTTGGGAATGCCGGGACAGGAAAGTGGGAGTAAGTGGGTTGGTGAGCAGGGGAGGGGGAAGGGATGTGAGTTTTCAGAGGGGAAATGAGGAAAGGGGATAAATTTGAAATGTAAATAAAGCAAATATCCAATAAAAAATTAAAAAAATAAAAGAAAAAAAACAACAAAAACAAGAAAACAAAACAAAAACCACTCCTACAGAAACATACACTCTTGCTTCTCTTGTATTCTTGCTTCTCTTGCTTGCTGCTGCTACTACTTTTACAGTCCTTCCACACACACTTGCCCCTCCATTGAATAAATATGTGCTAAGAATTTGGTGTCTGGGTATGCCTTATACCAATTCCAGGGGGCTGACTTTATTTTCAGAAGTAAAAGTGTAACAAGAAACATGGGTTTCTGTTGTACATTCAACCTTTGTAAAGCACAGAAGTATGGGAATAAAGTTGGTTGGCATTTATCAATTGTTCTAGAAGTCTTTAAGAAAATGTAAATGTGACCACTGGCACCAGGGAGCTGTGAAACTCCAAAGTCTTCTGTGCATAACCCGCCAGAAGGGAGTGATATCCCAGCAGGCTTTCACTTTTGAGCACAGAGGTGAGATCTCCACCTTCTCTCTGGAAGGGGGCCAGGTAGAAGCACACAGAGTCTAAGATCTGTGGAGCAGCTGGGACTGAAGTCTTCTTGCTGCCATTTGCACCAGGGAGCCAGGAGACTCCACAGTCTTCTGTGCATAGCCTGACAGGAGGGAGAGAGAGAGAGAGAGAGAGAGAGAGAGAGAGAGAGAGAGAGAGAGAGAGAGAGAGAGAGAGAATCTCCCAGCAGTGCTTTCACTTTTAAGCTCAGAGGAGTAAGTACACAGGCTTACAGGCCCATAAGAGGAACAAACTCCACCCAGAGACAAGAATACCAACTAGCACCAGATGGCAAAAGTCAAGCACAAGAACCCTACCAATAGAAACCAAGGCCACATCGCAACATCAGGACCTAGTTCTCCTACCACAGCAAGTCCCGGATATCCCAACACACCTGAAAAGCAAGAGTTGGATTTAAAATCATATCTCATTATGCTGATAGAGGGCTTCAAGAAAGACTTAAATAACTCCCTTAAAGAAATATAGGAGAACATTGGTCAACAGGTAAAAGCCCTTGAAGATGAAACACAAAAATCCCTTAAAGAAATACAGGCGGGGCAGTGGTGGTGCACGCCTGTAATCCCAGCACTTGGAAGGCAGAGGCAGGCAGATTTCTGAGTTCGAGGCCAGCCTGGTCTACAGAGTGAGTTCCAGGACAGCCAAGGCTACACAGAGAAACCCTGTCTTGAAAAAAACAAAAAAAAAAAAATACAGGACATCATGGGTCAACAGGAAGAAGCACTTAAAGAAGAAACACAAAAATCCCTTAAAGAATTACAGGAAAACACAATCAAGTGAAGAAACTGAACAAAATCATCCAGGATCTAAAAATGGAAGTAGAAACAATAAAGAAATCACAAAGTGAGCCATCTCTGGAGATAGAAAACCTTGGAAAGAATTCAGGAGTCATAGATGCAAGCATCAACAACAGAATACAAGAGATAGAAGAAAGAACCTCAGGTGCTGAAGATACCATAGAAAACATCGACTCAACAGTAAAAGAAAATGCAAAATGCATAAAGCTGGTAACCCAAAACGTCCAGGAACTCCAGGACACAATGAGAAGACCAATCCTAAGGATTATAGGTATAGACAAGAATGAAGCTTTCCAACTTAAAGGGAGGGCCAGTGAATATCTTCAAAAAAAGTATAGAAGAAAACTTCTCTAACCTAGAGAAAGAGATGCCCATGAACATACAAGAAGCCTTCAGAACTCCAAACAGACTGGACCAGAACAGAAAATCCTCCTGGCATATAATAATCAAAACACCAAATTCACTAAACAAAGAAAGAATATTAAAAGCAAGTAAGGGGAAAAAAGGCAAGTAACTTATAAAGGCAGACCTATCAGAATCACACCAGACTTCTCACCAGAGATGATGAAAGCTAGAAAATCCTGGACAGACCTCATACAGACCCTAAGAGAACACAAATGCCAGCCCAGGCTACTATACCCAGGAAAACTCTCAATCATCATAGACGGAGAAACCAAGCTATTCCATGATAAAACCAAATTTGCACAATGTCTGTCCACAAATCCAGCCCTACAAAGGATAATTGATGGAAAATGCCAACACAAGGAGGGAAACTCCACCCTAGAAAAAGTAAGAAAGTAATCGTTTTCCAACAAACCCAAAAGAAGATACCCACACAAACATAAAAATAACATCAAAAATAACAGGACAAAACAATCACTATTCCTTAATATCGCTTAACAACAATGGATTCAACTCCCCCCCAAAAAAAAGACATAGACTAACAAAATATTTCTCATGTAAGTCTTCAATTTTATCAGAAAATGTTTGTAATTCCCCTTTTAATTAATTTAGTAATTTCTTTTATGTCTACCATTTTATCTGCATTATTTTTCATGATAATCTTTAAATTGAATCTTTCTATATACATCCTCCATTTTATCAGAAATGTTTCCAATGTAAATCTTTGATTTTATCACAAATGTTTCTAATTTCCACCTTCAATTAATTTAGAGTTTTTACATCATTTTTTATGTTTAAAAATTTCCATGAAATAGTCAACTTTAATGTGTTTGTCTATTTCTTGAATTTTACCAGAAATATTTTCCATGTAAATCTTCAATTTTTGTTTGTTTGTTTGTTTGTTGTTGTTGTTGTTTTGGTTTTTCGAGACAGGGTTTCTCTGTATAGCCCTGGCTGTCCTGGAACTCACTCTGTAGACCAGGCTGTCCTCAAACTCAAACAAATCCGCCTGCCTCTCCCTCCCAAGTGCTGGGATTAAAGGCGTGGGCCACCACCGCCCATAAATCTTCAATGTTATCTGAAAATGTTTATAATTCCACCTTCAATCAACTTAGAATTATCTTTATGCCTATCATTTTGTCGATATAATTTTCATGATAATCTTTAATTTTAACATGTTTTTTATATATTTCTACAAGTTTATCAGAAATATTTTCCATGTAAATCTTCAAGTTTATCAGAAAATGTTTATAATTCCACTTTTAATCAACTTAGGAATACTTTTATGCCTACCATTGTTATATCTATATAAAATTTTCCATGATAATCTTCAATTCTAACATGTTTGTCTACATTTTTCTACAATTTTATCAGAAGTATTTTCCACGTAAATCTTTGATTCTATCATGAAATGTTTCTATCCCATATTTCAATGGATAATTTTCATTTAGCAATGTTTTACATGTCTATCATTTTACCCCTTAATTTTCCATGAAAATTGTCAATTTTACCATGTTTATCTGAAATATTTTCCATGCAAATCTTTAATTTTATCATAAAGTGTTTTTACTTCCCTTTAAAAAAAGAAAAAATGCAAATGGGAGCCCAGCCCTGTTCTCTTGGGCTGGGCAGGGCAGGGCCCAGCGTCCAGCGACCACTGGCTGGAGAGCCAGTGACATCCTTGGCAGTCTCAGCCAGGCCATGTCTGGAGTAATAGGCCCTCAGTGCTTACTTAGACTGGTATTGTGAGTCTAGGTTCAAAGCCACTACCATGCCCAACCCCAGCAGCACCTCCTCTCCCAGCCCTCTCCCTGAGGAAATTAGGAACCTGTTGGCAGATGTTGAAACATTTGTGGCAGACACATTGAAAGGGGAAAATTTATCCAAGAAAACCAAGGGAAAGAGAATCTCTCATTAAAAGATAAAAGATGTAAAGTCTGTCTATCTTCAGGAATTTCAAGACAAAGGTGATGCTGAGAAGGGGAATGAATATGATGACCCTTTCGCTGGGCCTCCAGGCACGATTTCCTTAGCCTCAGAGCGCTAAGATAAAGATGATGGTGGCCCCTCAGACGAAACCAATTTCTTCCCATTGCAGCCCAGGACCTTCCTTTTGTCATAAAGGCTGGCTATCTGGAAAAACGCAGGAAAGATCACAGCTTTCTGGAGTTTGAATGGCAGAAGCAGTGGTCTGCTCTCTATTCTAATAGTATTCTACTATTACAGAAGTGATAAAGACAAACAACAGAAAGGTGAATTTGTAATAGTTGGCTATGACGTCAGAATGAACAACACCCTTAGGAAGGATGTAAAGAAAGATTGCTGTTTTGAAATCTGTGCTCCCAATAAACGTGTTTATCAGTTTACAGCAGTCTCTCCCAAAGATGCTGAAGAATGGGTCCAGCAGCTGAAATATTACAAGACATGGGATCCGATGTTATTCCTGAGGATCATGACAAAAGAGGAGAATTATATGATGACTTTGATCATCCTGTTCCGGTCAGCAGCCCACAAAAGAACCAACCAATAGATGATGAAATTTATGAGGAACTTCCAGAGGAGGAAAAGGACACTGCTTCAGTGAAGACAGAGCAGGGGAAGGGGAGGTGGGACAGTGTACATCACCCCTCAGGAGATAAAAGCACTGATTATGCTAATTTTACCAGGGTTTGTGGGGCTGTACTGGAGCTCTTTCTGATGAGTTTTCCTTTAAGTGTGGTGATGTGATTTATATTCTTAGCAAGGAATACAATAGATATGGCTGGTGGGTAGAAGAGATCAAGGGAGCTATTGGCTTGGTGCCTAAAGCCTACCTACTGGAGATGTATGATATTTGAGAGGCTGGAGAAGTCTTCTGTTCATCTGCAAGCACCTTGGACCTCAGTATGCCTGAATGTCTTCCTCGGAGCCACCCTCCTTCGGGTGAATTCCTGCCTCAGCTGTCAGTCTGTGTAGTCACTCACTAAAACACTCTGATGTCAGATTAAGCAAGCAGTGATGGGTCACATTAGATACAGCAGTAGAAATAAGACCTGTTGTTGTTTTACAAATAATAATTAGTTTTAATTTACCCATTTGGTTTGTATGGGAAAATTCATTGTGATTGTACGTGAATCTTAGTCATTGAAGCTGCCAGTAAGGGTTGTTGTTTCTCTTAGACACAAAGTATGTTATTTTTAGAGTGCCGCATATAATTTCATAGACTTTGTACATTTTGAATCAATAATAAAGAATTCTTTAAAAAAAAAGAAAGAATATGTAAATGGTATGATAAATTAAGCAACCTATTGGTGGTTCTCAGATTTCTTATAAGATAACTTTTCAATACCTAGAATCTGTATATAAACCCTTTAAACTGGCCATTCTGAATTCCATGTTTTTTGTGATATGATAGGTACATCAGCTCCCATATCCACCAAATCTTCTATTTCAATACTATTTACTTGCAATTTTAATTTTGGTCTCTGATCATTAACAGTGGTTTGTCAGAACACACACTTTCCAGTACTTCCAAGTCTCCTATTCTTTCTACATGAGTGGTTTTGCCCTTGATATAAAGAAACAGTAACAACTGAGAAAACATATCATCTGCATTAAATTGCAGCTCACTTTTTACATAGATTATAATTTTAATTTCTCATTTAAAATCCCATCTCTAATTCCTGGGTGTACAATGCATCCTTGCAAAGACAATCCACTCCTTCCAAAATCATCCTTACAGTACCTGAGGACAGGAGTTATTTTATATCAAATATTTGGCAATTGAATGAGAGAGATGTTTACCTGTGGCCAAGTCAAGAACTCTGCTGCTGCAGTAGTGTGCATTAAATCTCCAAAGCTAAGCAAAGGATTTTTGGTCTGCATGTTACTCCTTGGCTGCAGTAGCTCATAATTTTTGCTGCAGGACCCTGAGGTAGGCCCCAAAGGCCATTTCCTAACAGGAAAACTTTACCTTGAATGTCTCTTTTGGACCTATACTCCTTGGCTCAGTGGCAATCCTGCCACATCACCCATACAATCCTAGAAGCCTAGGCCTTTTTTTCTGTTTTTTATTTAGAAAAAACATTGCCCTTACAAATGCCTTGTTCACATTTTTGTTGCCAATAATCACATTTCCCACAATTAAAGCACCAGGCATTTTGAGATCTGAGACCTTTGGTGGCTTGGTCACAATCCCATTGCAAGTGACCATATTTCTTGCAATGAAAGCACTGGACATTTTGATATCAGATATCTCTAACTATACCTTTGTAGGAAAACTCTGCTAGTTAAGGTCAAAGCCTATCATTACCTGGATAGCTGTCTGAGGCCCTTCAAAAAATGGAGAGCTCCCTTCATTAACAGAGTTTCTCCTTCTCTCACTTTGTCTAGGGTATTCTAATTCCCCACACTCACTTCTACCTGAGGAATGTCATATAGCCTCATCTAGTTTATAGGATCAATTTCCTTCCTCTAAAATCCTATTCAACCAACACCTGAGAGTCCTGAGATGCTTTGCCATGCTAATGAGGTATGCCAGGTACCCTAAACTCCCTGCCACTGATCTTTGCCCATCCTGGAAGTGCCTCAGAACTTTATAAGCCTTTAATCACCCTAAATAAAATTGATCTGCCTACTGACAAGGTATCTCTGTGTGGTCATGTACCATATGTACTTACAGGGCTTCTGAACATCCTGTTCAATATCTCTGCTCCCAATGCTATCATGGAGAGTATCAGCCCCCAAAACTCCAAGAGCCAGTAAACCCATATAACTTAAACTATTATATTAATTAAACTATTATATTAATAGGGTACATGTTAGAATCACTATTCATCATATCCCTTATTCACTCATCCATATTTACCTGTTGCTTTAATGATCTATTATCTTTTTACAGTCAGTATTTAAATTTTCAAACACCCAGTTCCCTACAACACTTGCCTTGTGTGAGGATCTGATTTGGCTTTGTTCACAGCTGAGACTAAGCTTTGTAAAAAAAAAAATCAGTAAAGGCTTTGTCAGAGCCTTATATAATATTTGTAAATGAGGTGGACTGTTTTTCTGACCTCCTTAACTTTGCCCCCAAGTTTTTAAAGCCACTAAGTGGCATTACTCTATAGTAGCATCTACAAATTGAATCTGTTCTTATATATCAGAGTACCACCATTCTCCTAGCAAATGGTCTTTTCTTATATTCATTCCCTTCGATCAACTTCACTGTTCAATATTTGTGGCTTATTTCCTCCACCATGTTATCCATTGCACTTGGCGACCAGCCTTTTGTATATCTTACCAATCCCTTAGAGTTTGGGGGAATAATTCTATTGTGAGTAGCCCAGTTGCTTAAAATTTGTTTCAGATAAGGCAAGTGCATCACACATGAAATCATGACCTCTTTAAACTGCCTTAAATCTAAAATTTCTATTGTACACCCCTTATTTTGTCATAACTTTGTTCCACATCATTAACAGGTATATGCTGTATGACTACTGGAAAAGCTAATGATGAACCCACAATGCCAGGCCTCCTCTCCTTTAATTCTGGTGGTCCAACTGGTTCTAACTTTTTTTTGAAACAGGCTGTTTAATCACACTGTCCTCCCAATTTTTCTGATTTTCTTTGACCCAACCCCCCTCCTGACCAGTTTTGTTCCTTCTTTTCTCCTGTTGGAAACTCACATTCTCTTGCTCAGTTGCTGGTGCAAAGGTGTTTTATTCCACCGTTTCCAATGTCCCTTGCCTCTCAAGTGCTTCCATCTACACCTGTAAACTCTCCAGCTGCACAGCTAACTCTGCAACCCTTTCATTTTTTAAATTATTTTTTATTCAATATATTCTTTATTTACATTTCAAATGATTTCCCCTTTCCAGGATCCCCCATCCCTGAAAGTCCCATAAGCCCTCTTCCCTTGCCCTGTTCACCAATCAACCCCTTCCCACTTCCTTGTCCTCGAATTTTCCTACACTGCTGCACTGAGCCTTTCTAGGACCAGGGGCCTCTCCTTCCTTCTTCTTGGGCATCATTTGATATGTGAAATGTGTCTTGGGTATTCCAAGCTTCTGGGCTAATATCCGCTTATCAGTGAGTACATACCATATATGTCCTTTTGGGATTGGGTCACCTCACTCAGGATGACATTCTCCAGTTCCACTCACTTGCCTAATAATTTCATGAATTCATTGTTTTTAATAGCTGAATAGTATTCCATAGTGTAAACATACCACAATTTCTGTATCCATTCCTCCATTGAGGGACATCTCAGTTCTTTCCAACTTCTGGCTATTATAAGTAGGGCTGCTATGAACATAGTGGAGTATGTATCCTTATTACATGCTGGGGAATCCTCTGGGTATATGCCCAGGAGTGGTATAGCAGGGTCCTCAGGTAGTATTATGCCCAGTTTTCTGAGGAACCAACAGACTGATTTCCAGAGTGGTTGTACCGGCTTGCAACCCCACCAGCAGTGGAGGAGTGTTCCTCTTTCTCTACATCCTCACCAGCACCTGTTTTCTCCTGAGTTTTGATCTTAGCCATTCTGACTAGTGTGAGGTGAAATCTCAGGGTTGTTTTGATTTGCATTTCCATGATGACTAAGGATGTTGAACATTTCTTTAGGTGTTTCTCAGCCATCCGATATTCCTCAGGTGAAAATTCTTTGTTTAGCTCTGCACCCCATTTTTTAATAAGGTTATTTGGCTCTCTGGAGTCAACCTTCTTGAGTTCTTTGCATATCTTGGATATTAGCCCTCTGTCAAATGTAGGGTTGGTAAAGATCTTTTCCCAATTTGTTCATTGCCGTTTTGTCCTTTTGACAGTGTCCTTTGCCTTACAGAAACTTTGTAATTTTATGAGGTCCCATTTGTCAATTCTTGATCTTAGAGCATAAGTTTTTGGTGTTCTGTTCAGGAACTTTTCCCCTGTGCCCATTTGTTGAAAAGGCTATCATTTTTCCATTGGATGGTTGTAGCTCCTTTGTCAAAGATCAAGTGACCATAGGTGTGTGGGTTCATTTCTGGGTCTTCAATTCTATTCCATTGATCTACCTGCCTGTCACTGTACCAATACCATGCAGTTTTAACATTATTGCTCTGTAGTACTGCTTGAGGTAGGGGATACTGATTCCCCCAGAAGTTCTTTTACTGTTGAGAATAGTTTTAGCTATCCTGGGATTTTTGTTATTCCAGATGAATTTGAGAATTGCTCTTTCTAACTCTTTGAAGAATTGAGTTGGGATTTTGATGGGGATTGCATTGAATCTGTATATTGCATTTGGCAAAATTGCCATTTTTACTATATTAATCCTGCCAGTCCAAGAACATAGAAGATTTTTCCAACTTCTGAGGCCTTCTTGGATTTCTTTCTTCAAAGACTTGAAGTTCCTGTCATAAAAATCTTGTTTGGTTAGAATCACACCAAGATACTTAACATTTTTTGTGGCTACTGTGAAGCTTGTGAAGCTATTTCCCTAATTTCTTTCTCAGTCTGTTTATCCTTTGAATAAAGGAAAGCTACTGATTTGCTTGCGTTATTTTTATATCCAGCCACTTTGCTGAAGTTGTTTATCATGTTTAGGAGTTCTCTGGTAGAGTTTTTAGATCACTTAAGTATACTATCATATCATCTGCAAATAGTGATAATTTGATTTCTTCCTTTCCAATTTGTATCCCTTTGACCTCTTTTTTTGTCTAATTGCTCTAGCTAGAACTTCAATTACTATATTGAATAAATATTGATAGAGAGAGCAGCCTTGTCTGGTCCCTGATTTTAGTGGGATTGGTTCAACTTTCTCTCCATTTAGTTTGATGTTGGCTACTGGTTTGCTGTAGATTGCTTTTGCTATGTTTAGGTATGGGCGTTGAATTCCTGTTCTTTCCAAGACCTTTAACGTGAAAGGATGCTGAATTTTATAAAATGCTTTTTCAGCATCTAATGAAATGACCATGTGGTTTTTTCCTTTGAGTTTGATTATGTAGTGGAATACATTGATGGATTTCTGTATATTGAACCATCCCTGCATCCCTGGGATGAAGCCTACTTGATCATGGTGAATGATCATTTTAATGTGTTCGTGGATTGGGTTGACATGAATTTTATTTAGTATTTTTCCATCAATATTCATAAGGGAAATTGGTCTAAAATTCTCTTTCTTTATTGGATATTTGTGTGGTTTTGGTATCATCAAAATTGTAGCTTCATAGAAAGAGTTGGGTAGAGTTCCTTCTGTTTCTATTTTGTGGAATAGTTTGAAGAGTATTGGTTTTAGGTCTTCTTTGAAGGTCTGCTCCTGTGCTTTTTTTGATTGGGAGACTGTCAATGACCACTTCTACTTCTTTAGGGGTTATGGGACTATTTAGATGGTCTATCTGATCCTGATTAAATGTTGGTAGTTGGTATCTGTCTAGGAAATTGTCCATTTCATCCTGATTTTCCAGTTATGTGAGTATAGGCATTTGTAATAGGATCTGATGATTTATTTGAATTTCTTCAGTTTCTCCCTTTTCATTTCTTATTTTGTTAATTTGGATACTGTCTCTGTGCCATCTGGTTAGTCTGGCTAATGATTTATCTATCTTACTGATTTTCCTCAAAGAACCAGCTCCTCGTTTTGTTGATTCTTTGTATAGTTCTTTTTGTTTCAATTTGGTTGATTTCAGCCCTGAGTTTGATGATTTCCTGCCTTCTACTCCTCTTGGGTGTATTAGTTTCTTTCTGTCCTAAAGCTTTCAGGTGTGCTGTTAAGGTGCTAGTGTATGCTCTCTCTAGCTTCTTTTTGGAGGCACTCAGAGCTATGAATTTTCCTTTTAGCACTGCTTTCATGGTGTCCCATAGATTTGGGTATGTTGTGCCTTCATTTTCATTAAATTCTAAAAAGGTTTTGATTTCTTTCCTTATTTCTTCCTTGACCAAGGTATCTATCATTGAGTAGGACATTGTTCAGCTTCCATGTGTATGTGGGCTTTCTGTTGTTTTTGTTGCTATTGAAGACCACTCTTACACCATAGTGATCTAATAGGAGTCATGGAATTAGTTTGATCTTCTTATATTTATCGAGTTCTGTTTTGTGACCAATTATATGGTCAGTTTTGGAGAAGGTACCATGAGGTGCTGAGAAGAAGGTATATTCTTTTGATTTAGAATGAAATGTTCTATAGCCATCTATTAAATCCATTTGATCCAAAACTTCTGTTAGTTTTACTGTGTCTCTGTTTAGTTTGTGTTTCCCTGATCTGTTCATTGAAGAGAGTGGGGTGTTGAAGTCACCACAATTATTGTGTGGGGTGTGATGTATACTTTAAGCTTTAGTAAAGTTTCCTTTATGAATGAGGGTGCCCTTGCATTTGGAGCATAGATGTTCAGAATTGAGAGTTCTTCCTGGTTGATTTTTCCTTTGATGAGTATAAAGTGTCCTTCTGTGTCTTTTTTGATGACTTTTGGTTGAAAGGCTATTTTATTGGATATTAGAATGGCTACTCCAGCTTGTTTCCTTGAACCCTTTGCTTGGAAAACTGTTTTCCAGCCTTTTACTTTGAGGCAGTGTTTGTCTTTGACACTGAGATGCATTTCCTGTATGCAGCAAAATGTTGGGTCTTGTTTACAAATCTAGTCTGTTAATCTATGTCTTTTTATTGGGGAATTGAGTCCATTGATGTTAAGAGATATTAAGGAGTAGTGATTGTTGCTTCCTGCTATTTTTGATGTAATTTTTATGTTTGTGTGTTTATCTTCTTTTGGGATTGTTGAAAGATTAATTTCTTGCTTTTTCTAGTGTGTAGTTTCCCTCCTTTTGTTAGTGTTTTCCATTCTTTATCCTTTAAAGGGATGGATTTGTGGAAAGATACTGTGTAATTTTGTTTTTTGTCATGGAATACATTGGTTTCTTCATCTATGGTAATTGAGAGATTTGCTGGATATAGCAGTCTGAGTTGGCATTTTTGTTCCCTTAGGGTCTGTATGACATCTGCCCCAAGCTCTTCTGGGTTTCATAGTCTCTGGTGAAGTCCAGTGTAATTCTGATAGGTCTATCTTTATGTTACTTGACCTTACTGCTTTTAATATTCTTTCTTTGTTTAGTACATTTGGTGTTTTAATTATTATGTTATGAGAGGAATTTCTTTTCTGGTGAAATCTATTTGGAGTTCTGTAGTCTTCTTGTGTGTTCATGGGCATCTCTTTCTTTAGGTTAGGGAAGTTTTCTTCTATAATTTTGTTGAAGACATTTACTGGCCCTTTAAGTTGGAAATCTTCAATCTCTTCTAATCCTAATCCTTAGGTTTGGTCTTCTCATTGTGTCCTGGATTTCCTGGATGTTTTGTGTCAGGAGCTTTTTGCATTTTTCATTTTCTTTGATGTTGTATCAATGCTTTCTATGTTATCTTCTGCATCTGAGATTCTCTCTTTTATCTCTTGTATTCTGTTGTTGATGCCTGGATCCATGACTTCTGACTTCGTTCCTAGGTTTTCTATGTCCCGAGTTGTTTCCCTTTGTGATTTCATTATTGTTTCTACCTCCATCTTTAGATCCTGGATGGCTTTGTTCAATTCCTTCATCTGTTTGATGTGTTTTCCCTTAGTTCTTCAAGGGCTTCTCCCTGTTTACTTGTGTTCTCCTGTATTTCTTTAAGGGAGTTATTTATGTCCTTCTTGAAGCTCTCCATGAAGCCCTCTATCAGCATCATGACCTGTGATTTTAATTCCAAATCTTGCTTTCCTGGTATGTTGGGGTATCCAGGACTTGCTATTGTGGAAGAATTGGGTTCAGATGGTGCCATATTGCCTTGATTTCTATTAGCAACGTTCCTATATTTGCCTTTTGTCATCTGGCTGTCTCTGGTGTTAGTTCGTCTTGTCACTGGCTGGTGCTTGCCCCTCCTGTGTGCCTGCAAGCCTATCTCAGCAGCCCTGGATGACCTGCTTTCCTCTGGCACAGATTGCTGTGGTGCTACCGAGTTCCTGGGTGCAGGTGTTGTCCTGGCAGGGTGTGTCCCAAGTGATCCTCTACTCTGGTAATCCCTGCTTACCAGTCTGCTACACAGTCACAGGCGTAAAGATGGCAGTGTCTCCTCTGCAACCCTTTTAAAAGAGAGAAGAGTGACTACTTTTGTTTTCCTATTTCAGCCATTTTGTTTGTTTGTTTCTAAGCACCTCCATTTCTTCCTGCAATTTTTCCAACTGCTCAGCCATTTCCCAACATTTTTTGAAAGAAAATAAAGTAGAAAAAATAAGAAAGAAAACAAAACAAAACAGAAAATCCCCTCTTTGAGAAAAGCTAGGAATATCCCAGTGGTTACAGCTACAATACACTTTTTTTTTTACTGGCATCTTGAAAAAAAAATTCATTCTTTAACTGCTGCCATTTTTTTCTCTATGGCATTTTAAATCAATTTTCCCATTTTTGTCCTTAACATTCACATGCCACTTGTGTCTGCTCTTTCTATTTTGTGGGTTCTTACCCCCACCCTTTATTCCCCATTTTTATGCCTAACACTAGAAAGGAAAGACACTAAGATAGAGGGGAGAGAGTTATTAGGAAATTCACTGATTCTAATTTACTTTCATTTGTTTTTTCTTTGACCACAGCTACTAACAAACCAAAATTAAGCTCTCTAAATGACCAAAAATCACCCACCCCTACCTTTTGGAACCATTGCATTTATATACCCGCTGAAATTTTCAGAAAATTCCCAACATCACACAATCACAGAAACTATCTGCAACTGTCAAAACCATGCCTTGGCCAGAGTACAAGGCACATCACAGTCCAATGCTGTGGTCAATCTGAAGCATCCACAAATTCCTATGACTGGGATTAACAAAAACACATTCTAACAATATTCTGTGTTTTTTAAGAAATCAAAATTCCAAAACTGTCACTACAAAATTTCAATGCAATTCTTTACAGAACTTAAAAGGACAATACTCAATTTAATGGAAAACAGGAAAAGTCTCAAGATAGCAAAAATAATAAATAATCCTGAACAATAAAAGAATTACCAGAGCTACCACTATGTCTGATATCAATCTGTACTACACAGATATAGTTATAAAAACTACATGATGTTTTCATGAATAAAAAGACATGTTCATCAGTCATATTGAATAGAAGAGCCCCTACCCCAAATCCACACATCTATGCACACCTGATTTTTTATAAAGAAGCCAGAAACACACTATGGGAAAAAAGAAAATACCTTCAACAAATGGTGCTGATCTAACTGAACATCAGCATCGAGAAGAGTGCAAATAGACTCATATTTAGTACCCTGCATAAAACTCAAGTCCAAGTGGATGAAAGACCTCAACATAAAACAGGACACATTGATCCCAAAAAAATAGAGAAATTAGGGAATGACCCTAAATGCATTGGCACAAGACACAAATTTCTGGACAGAACACCAGTAGCTCAATCACTAAAATGAACAATAATAAACAGGATCTCATGAAACCAAATAGCTTCTATAGGGCACATGACACACAAGTGATAATTCATACTGATGAGGATTATCGAGCAAAGGGAGCACTCCTCCATTGCTGATGGGAATGCAAAGTTGTTCATGATACCATTAAAATCTATAAGGAATGAAATGGTATTAATTGCTTTAATTGTCTTGGCAGAATATTGAATTGAGTTCAAGAAAGATCATATACAAACAGAATACCTATCACTTTACTGCAACCTCTATGATAACCCAGAAGACATAGACTCTGTTAAAAGAATAAAAAAGGAAGGCAGAATCTAGTTCAGTCCTAGAAATGTTTAGACAAAATAATGATTTCAAGGTCATCCTGAAGACTCTTGAAGGAATAACCAAGTGATCTAAGTAATTTAACAAAATAAAAAACAAGAAAATTTAATTCTTCTGTTTCCTTGTAAATGAAGACACTGTTGACATTTTGATACACTCTTGGAACATTTTGTTTACTAGATACATGTTTATAAGCAACACAATACTGTATCTTATGTTAAGATCTAACCTACATTAGACATTGTGCATCAGAAAGTATGGTTATAAATATTGAGCTAATTCATTTTCTAAGCAACACATGTCAGGCTTGCTCTGAATATTTGGGCTTGTCTAAGCAGTATAATATTAACTTAATATCCAATTATATTGAAGTGTCCTGAGTTCATAACTTATTTTAAAACTGTACCAGTATTTTCAAATTTGTTATTAGTCCTTATCTTAATAAGAGGACTATGCCTTATAATTGGAATCAGAAGAGCACACATATGCCCCCACATTTAGAGTAAAAAATAAATAAACAACACCTAACAATTAAATGTAGGCTAGATTACAATTCACAGTCTAAATGTACTGACAATAATATGTAGATACATGGCTTTTTATATTTTTTTTGAAGTTTTTTCTTTTTTTTTTTAATTTTTATTTTCTTTTTTTTTTTTTAGTTATTTTTATTTTCTATATTCTATGTTTACATTTCAAAGGCTTTCCCCTTTCCCAGTTCCCACCCACCATAGTTCCCATAGTTCTTCTCCCCCCCAACTATTCCCCAATCATTCCCCCTCCCCCCTCGGTTTCTTTACTAAACTGGATGCAATCTTTACATGCCCAGGGTCCTCTCCTTTCTTCTTCTTGGGAATCATTTGACTTGCTATTTGTGTCTTGAGTATTTAGTGCTTCTGGGCTCATTAATATCCACTTATCAGTGATTGCATTTCATGTGCATTCTTTTGTGATTGGGTTAGCTCACTCAGGATGATATTTTCCAGGTCTAACCATTTACCTACAAATTGCATGAATTCATTATTTTTAATTGCTGAGTAGTATTCCATTGTATAAATATACCACATTTTCTGTATCCATTCCTCCTTTGAGGGATATTTGGGCTCCTTCCAATTTCTGGCTATTATAAACAAGGCTGCTATAAACATAGTGGAGCATGTGTCTTTATTGCATGTAGGGGAATCCTCTGGGTATATGCCCAGGAGTGGTATGGCAGGGTCCTCTGGAAGTGACATGCCCAATTTTCTGAGGAACCGCCAAACTGATTTCCAGAGTGGTTTTACCATTTTGCAATCCCACCAACAGTGGAGGAGTGTTCCTCTTTCTCCACATCCTCGCCAGCACTTGTTGTCTCTTGAGTTTTTAATCTTAGCCATTCTGACTGGTGTGAGGTGGAATCTCAGGGTTGTTTTGATTTGCATTTCCCTGATGACTAATGATGTTGAACATCTCTTAAGGTGTTTCTCGGCCATCCGAATTTCTTCTGGTGAAAATTCTTTGTTTAGCTCTGTGCCCCATTTTTTGATAGGGTTATTTGTTTCTTTGCGGTCTAACTTCTTGAGTTCTTTGTATATATTGGATATTAGCCCTCTGTCGGATGTGGGGTTGGTAAAGATCTTTTCCCACTTTGTTGGTTGCCGTTTTGTCCTTCGGACAGTGTCCTTTGCTTTGCAGAAACTTTGTAATTTTATGAGGTCCCATTTGTCGATTCTTGATCTTAGTGCGTACGCTATTGGTGTTCTGTTCAGGAACTTTTCCCCTGTGCCCAAGTCCTCCAGGGTCTTCCCAAGTTTCTTTTCTAATAGTTTCAGTGTGTCTGGTTTTATGTGGAGGTCCTTGATCCACTTGGAGTTGATCTTAGAGCAAAGAGATAAGAGTGGGTCAATTCGCATTCTTCTGCATGTTGACCTCCAGTTGAACCAGCACCATTTGTTGAAAAGGCTATCTTTATTCCATCGGATGGTTGTGGCTCCTTTATCAAAGATCAAGTGACCATAAGTCTGTGGGTTAATTTCAGGGTCTTCAATCCTGTTCCATTGATCTGTTTGCCTGTTGCTATACCAATACCATGCAGTTTTTAACACAATTGCTCTGTAGTACTGCTTGAAGTCAGGGATATTGATTCCCCCAGAAGTCCTTTTATTGTTGAGAATAGTTTTAGCTATCCTGGGTTTTTGTTGCTCCAGATGAATTTGAGAATTGCTCTTTCTAGATCTATGAAGAATTGAGTTGGGATTTTGATGGGGATTGCATTGAATCTGTATATTGCTTTTGGCAAGATGGCCATTTTTACTATATTGATCCTGCCAATCCAGGAGCAAGAAATATTTTTCCATCTTCTGAGGTCTTCTTCGATTTCTTTCTTCAGGGACTTGAAGTTCCTGTTGTACAGATCTTTCGCTTGTTTGGTTAGAGTTACGCCAAGATACTTTATGTTGTTTGTGGCTATTGTGAAGGGTGTTATTTCCCTAATTTCTTTCTCTGCCTGCTTGTCCTTTGAGTACAAGAAGGCCACTGACTTGCTTGAGTTAATTTTATAACCTGCCACTTTGCTGAAGTTGTTTATCAGCTGTAGAAGTTCTCTGGTGGAGTTTTTTGGGTCGCTTAGGTAAACTATCATATCGTCTGCAAATAATGATAGTTTCACTTCTTCCTTTCCAATTTGTATCCCTTTGACTTCCTTATGTTGTCTAATTGCTCTTGCTAGAACTTCAAGTACTATATTGAAAAGATATGGAGAGAGAGGGCAGCCTTGTCTAGTCCCTGATTTTAGTGGGAATGCTTCAAGTTTCTCTCCATTTATTTTGATGTTGGCTACTGGTTTGCTGTAGATTGCTTTTACTATATTTAGGTATGGGCCTTGAATTCCTGCTCTTTCCAAGACTTTCAGCATGAAAGGATGCTGAATTTTGTCGAATGCTTTTTCAGCATCTAATGAGATGACCATGTGGTTTTTTTCTTTCAGTTTGTTTATGTAGTGGATTACATTGATGGATTTCCGTATATTGAACCATCCCTGCATCCCTGGGATGAAGCCTACTTGATCATGGTGGATGATCGTTTTGATGTGCTCTTGGATTCGGTTAGCAAGAATTTTATTTAGTATTTTTGCATCTATATTCATCAGAGAAATTGGCCTGAAGTTCTCTTTCTTTGTTGGATCTTTTTGTGGTTTAGGTATTAGCGTAATTGTGGCTTCGAAGAATGAGTTGGGCAGTGTCCCTTCTGTCTCTATTTTGTGGAATAGTTTGGAGAGTATTGGTGTTAAGTCTTCTTTGAAGGTCTGGTAGAATTCTGCACTAAAACCATCTGGTCCCGTACTTTTTTTGGTTGGGAGGCTTTCTATAACCCCTTCTATTTCTTTAGGGGTTATGGGACTATTTAGCTGGTCTACTTGATGCTGATTTAATTTTGGTATTTGATATCTGTCTAGGAAATCGTCCATTTCCTCCAGATTCTCCAGTTGTTTTGAGTATAGACCTTTGTAGTAGGATCTGATGATCTTTTGAATTTCCTCAGTTTCTGTTGTTATGTCTCCCTTTTCATTTCTAATTTTGTTAATTTGTATACTGTCTCTGTGTCCTTTGGTTAGTCTGGCTAAGGGTTTATCTATCTTGTGGATTTTCTCAAAGAACCAGCTCCTGGTCTTGTTGATTCTTTGTATGGTTCTCTTTGTTTCTATTTGATTGATTTCAGCCCTGAGTTTGATGATTTCTTGTCTTCTACTCCTCCTGGGTGAATTAACTTGTTTTTCTTCCAGGGCTTGAAGGTGTGCCATTAAGCTGCTAGTGTATGCTCTCTCCAGTTTCTTTTTGGATGCACTTAGAGCTATGAGTTTTCCTCTTAGCACTGCTTTCATTGTGTCCCATAGATTTGGGTAGGTTGTACCTTCATTTTCATTGAATTCTAAAAAGTCTTTGATTTCTTTTTTTATTTCTTCCTTGACCAAGGTGTCATTGAGTAGAGTATTGTTCAGTTTCCATGTGTATGTGGGCTTTCTGTTGTTTTTGTTGCTATTGAAGACCACTCTTACTCCATGGTGATCTGATAAGAGGCATGGGATTAGCTCGTTCTTCTTGTATTTGTTGACATCTGTCTTGTGACCGATTATATGGTCTATTTTGGAGAAGGTACCATGCGGTGCTGAGAAAAAGGTATATTCTTTAGCTTTAGGATGAAATGTTCTATATATATCTGTTAAATCCAATTGGTCCAGAGTTTCAATTAGTTTCACTGTGTCCCTGTTTAGTTTCTGCTTTCCTGATCGGTCCATTGAGGAGAGTGGGGTGTTGAAGTCACCCACAATTATTGTGTTAGGTGTAATGTGTGCTTTAAGCTTTAGTAAGGTTTCTTTTACGAAGGAGGGTGCCCTTGCATTTGGAGCATAGATGTTCAGTATTGAGAGCTCTTCCTGGTGGATTTTCCCTTTGGCCAGCAAGAAGTGACCTTCTGAGTCTCTTTGGATGATTTTAGGTTGAAAGTCAATTTTATCTGATATTAGAATGGCTACTCCAGCTTGTTTCCTGAGACCATTTGCTTGTAAAATTGTCCTCCAGCCTTTTACTCTAAGGTAGTGTTTGTCTTTAACACTGAGATGTGTTTCCTGTATGCAGCAAAATGTAGGGTCCTGTTTCCGTATCCAGTCTGTTAATCTATGTCTTTTTATTGGGGAATTGAGTCCATTGACGTTAAGAGATATTAAGGAATAGTAATTATTACCTCCAGACATTTTTGAAATTATATTTATTTATCTTATTTATTTTTTATATTCGAGAGGTTATCTTCTTTTGGGTTTGATGAGAGGAGGTTTCTATCTTGCTTCTTCCCGGGTGTAGTTTCCGTCCTTGTCTTGGTGTTTTCCCCCTATTATCCTTTGTAGGGCTGGATTTGTGGAGAGATATCTTGCAAATTTGGTTTTGTCATGGAATACCTTGATGTCTCCATCAATGGCAATTGAGAGTTTTGCTGGGTAAAGTAGTTTTGGCTGAAGTTTGTGTTCTCTTAGAGTTTGCATGATATCTGCCCAGGATCTTCTAGCTTTCATGGTCTCAGGTGAGAAGTCTGGTGTTATTCTGATAGGTTTTCCTTTATATGTTACTTGGCCTTTTTCTCTTGCTGCCTTTAGTATTCTTTCTTTGTTTATTACATTTGGAGTTTTGATTATTATGTGACGGGATGTATTTCTGTTCTGGTCCAGTCTGTTTGGGGTTCTATAGGCTTCTTGTATATTCATGGGCATCTCTCTCCTTAGGTTGGGGAAGTTTTCTTCCATAATTTTATAGAAGATATTAGCTGGCCCTTTAACTTGTAAATCTTCACTCTCGTCTATACCTATAATCCTTAGGTTTGGTCTTCTCATAGTGTCTTGGATTTCCTGGATGTTTTGGGTTACCACCTTTTTGCATTTAGTATTTTCTTTGACTGTTGAATCAATGGTTCCTATGTTATCTTCGGCTTCTGAGATTCTGTCTTCTATCTCTTGTATTCTATTGTTGATACTTGCGTCTATGGCCCCTGATTTCTTCCCCAGGTTTTCTATCTCCAATGTTGTCTCCCTCTGTGATTTCTTAGTTGTTTCTACTTCTGTTTTTAGTATCTGGATGGATGTGCTCAGATCTTTCGCTTGCTTGATTGTGTTTTCATGTATTTCTTTAATAGATTTTTGTGCTTCCTCTTTCATAGCTTCTACTTGTTGGCCCACGTTCTTCTGTAGTTCTTTAAGTGACTTTTGTCTTTCTTCCTTATTGTCTTCTTCTCTTTGATCCATCTTCTCCTGCATTTCTTGAAGTGATTTTTGTATTTGCCTCATAAAGGCTTCTAACTTTTGATCCATTTTCTCCTCTATTTCTTTACGAGATTTTTCTATGTGTTCGGCTACCAGCATCCTGACCAGTGATTTTATATCCAAGTCTTGTTTTTCTGGTGTTTTAGGGTATCCAGGGATTCCTGTTGTTGGAGAACTGGGTTCAGATGCTGTCATGTTGCCTTGATTTTTGTTAGTAACGTTCCTTCGTTTTCCTTTTGCCATCTGGTTATTTCTGGTTTTAGTTGGCCTTGTTGTCAGTGGCTGGTGTTTGAATCTCCTGTGAGGCTGGGCTCACCTGTTGTTTCTCTATTGGTGAATATGTGTGACTGCTGCTTTAAGGGATCATAAGCTGGCTGCCACCCATGCGATTGTAGCCCCTGTTGGAGTCTGTCTACCTGGGCTTCTCCAGCTGTGTCCTGGTTGCAAGGAACTCCGAGAGCCTAGCAGATCCCCCGTAAGGGTAGCCCTGGAAGGGGTGTTTACCTGGGCCTTTCCAGCTGTGTCCTGGTTGCAATATGGAGGCCCGCCGCTACACCCCTGGTCTAGGGGCCGGCGAGCTGGTTGCAGAACGCAGCTTAGGTGCTCACCCGAGGGCGGGGATGTCCCACAGAGCCTGGGCCTTTCCAGCTGTGTCCTGGTTGTGATATGGAGGCCCGCCGCTACACCGCTGGTCTAGGGGCCGGCGAGCTGGTTGCAGAACGCAGCCTATGTGCTCACCAGAGGGCGGGGATGTCCCACAGAGCCTGGGCCTTTCCAGCTGTGTCCTGGTTGCAATATGGAGGCCCGCCGCTACACCGCTGGTCCAGGGGCCGGCGAGCTGGTTGCAGAAGCAGCCTTGGTGCTCACCAGAGGGCTCGGGGATGTCCCACAGAGCCTAGGCGGGACTCCGCCTGCTTGGCTCCGAGACCCTAGCAGATACCCCCGTGAGTGTAGCCCTGGAAGGGGTGTTTACCTGGGCCTTTCCAGCTGTGTCCTGGTTGCAATATGGAGGCCCGCCGCTACACCGCTGGTCTAGGGGCCGGTGAGCTGGTTGCAGAACGCAGCTTAGGTGCTCACCCGAGGGCGGGGATGTCCCACAGATCCTGGGCCTTTTCAGCTGTGTCCTGGTTGCAATATGGAGGCCCGCCGCTACACCGCTGGTCCAGGGGCCGGCGAGCTGGTTGCAGAAGCAGCCTTGGTGCTCACCAGAGGGCTCGGGGATGTCCCACAGAGCCTAGGCGGGACTCCGCCTGCTTGGCTCCGAGACCCTGGGCCTTTCCAGCTGTGTCCTGGTTGCAATATGGAGGCCCGCCGCTACACCGCTCAATTTTTATTTTCTATATTCTATGTTTACATTCCAAAGGCTTTCCCCTTTCCCAGTTACCCCCCCCCACCATATGTCCCATAATTCCTCTCCCCCCCCCTGCTATTCCCCACTCATTCCCACACACACACACGATTTCTCTGTTCTGGGTCTACAATACTGGATCCAATCTTTACAGGCCCAGGGTCTTCTCTTTTCTTCTTCTTGGGAGTCATTTGACTTGCTAATTGTGCCTTGAGTATCTAGGGCTTCTGGGCTCATTAATATCCACTTATCAGTGATTGCATTTCATGTGTATTCTTTTATGATTGGGTTAGCTCACTTAGGATGATAGTTTCCAGATCTAACCATTTACCTACAAATTGCATGAATTCATTATTTTTAATTCCTGAGTAGTACTCCATTGTATAAATATACCACATTTTCTGTATCCATTCCTCTTTTGAGGTATATCTGGGCTCCTTCCAATTTCTGGCTATTATAAACAAGGCTGATATAAACAGAGTGGAGCATGTGTCTTTATTGTATGCAGAGGAATCCTCTGGGTATATGCCCAGGAGTGGTATGCCAGGGTCCTCTGGAAGTGACATGCCCAATTTTCTGAGGAACCGCCACACTGATTTCCAGAGCGGTTTTACCATTTTGCAATCCCACCAACAGTGGAGGAGTGTTCCTCTTTCTCCACATCCTCGCCAGCACCTGTTGTCTCTTGAGTTTTTAATCTTAGCCATTCTGACTGGTGTGAGGTGGAATCTCAGGGTTGTTTTGATTTGCATTTCCCTGATGACTAATGATGTTGAACATCTCTTAAGGTGTTTCTCGGCCATCCACATTTCTTCTGGTGAAAATTCTTTGTTTAGCTCTGTACTCCATTTTTTGATAGGGTTATTTGGTTCTTTGGGGTCTAACTTCTTGAGTTCTTTTTATATATTGGATATTAGCCCTCTGTCGGATGTAGGGTTAGTGAAGATCTTTTCCCACTTTGTTGGTTGTCGTTTTGTCCTTCTGACTGTGTCCTTTGCCTTACAGAAACTTTGTAATTTTATGAGGTCCCGTTTGTCAATTCTTGATCTTAGAGCATAAGCTATTGGTGTTCTGTTCAGGAACTTTCCCCCTGTGCCCATGTCCTCCAGGGTCTTCCCAAGTTTCTTTTCTAATAGTTTCAGTGTGTCTGGTTTTATGTGGAGGTCCTTGATCCACTTGGAGTTGATCTTAGTACAAGGAGATAAGAGTGGGTCAATTCGCATTCTTCTGCATGTTGACCTCCAGTTGAACCAGCACCATTTGTTGAAAAGGCTATCTTTTTTCCACTGGATGGTTGTGGCTCCTTTATCAAAGATCAAGTGACCATAAGTCTGTGGGTTAATTTCTGGGTCTTCAATCCTATTCCATTGATCTACCTGCCTGTTGCTGTACCAATACCATGCAGTTTTTAACACAATTGCTCTGTAGTACTGCTTGAGGTCAGGGATATTGATTCCCCCAGAAGTCCTTTTATTGTTGAGAATAGTTTTAGCTATCCTGGGTTTTTGTTGGTCCAGATGAATTTGAGAATTGCTCTTTCTAGATCTATGAAGAATTGATTTGGGATTTTGATGGGGATTGCATTGAATCTGTAGATTGCTTTTGGAAAGATGGCCATTTTTACTATATTGATCCTGCCAATCCAGGAGCAAGAAATATTTTTCCATCTTCTGAGGTCTTCTTCGATTTCTTTCTTCAAGGACTTGAAGTTCCTGTCGTACAGATCTTTCGCTTGTTTGGTTAGAGTTACGCCAATGTACTTTATGTTGTTTGTGGCTATTGTGAAGGGTGTTATTTCCCTAACTTCTTTCTCAGCCTGCTTGTCCTTTGAGTACAAGAAGGCTACTGATTTGCTTGAGTTAATTTTATTACCAGCCACTTTGCTGAAGTTGTTTATCAGCTGTAGAAGTTCTCTGGTGAAGTTTTTTGGATCGCTTAAGTAGACTATCATATCGTCTGCAAATAATGATACTTTGACTTCTTCCTTTCCAATTTGTATCCCTTTGACTTCCTTATGTTGTCTAATTGCTCTTGCTAGAACTTCAAGTACTATATTGAAAAGATATGGAGAGAGAGGGCAGCCTTGTCTAGTCCCTGATTTTAGTGGGATTGCTTCAAGTTTCTCTCCATTAATTTTGATGTTGGCTACTGGTTTGCTGTAGATTGCTTTTACTATGTTTAGGTATGGGCCTTGAATTCCTGCTCTTTCCAAGACTTTTAGCATGAAAGGATGCTGAATTTTGTCAAATGCTTTTTCAGCATCTAATGAGATGACCATGTGGTTTTTTCTTTCAGTTTGTTTATGTAGTAGATTACATTGATGGATTTCTGTATATTGAACCATCCCTGCATCCCTGGGATGAAGCCTATTTGATCATGGTGAATGATCGTTTTGATATGCTCTTGGATTCGGTTGGCAAGAATTTTATTTAGTATTTTTGCATCGATATTCATAAGAGAAATTGGCCTGTAGTTCTCTTTCTTTGTTGGATCTTTTTGTGATTTAGGTATCAGCGTAATTGTGGTTTCGAAGAATGAGTTGGGCAGTGTCCCTTCTGTCTCTATTTTGTGGAATAGTTTGAAGAGTATTGGTGTTAAGTCTTCTTTGAAGGTCTGGTAGAATTCTGCACTAAAACCATCTGGTCCCGTACTTTTCTTGGTTGGGAGGCTTTCTATAACCCCTTCTATTTCTTTAGGGGTTATGGGACTGTTTAGCTGATCTACTTGATGCTGATTTAATTTTGGTATTTGGTATCTGTCTTGGAAATTGTCCATTTCCTCCAGATTCTCCAGTTGTTTTGAGTATAGGCCTTTGTAGTAGGATCTGATGATCTTTTGAATTTCCTCAGTTTCTGTTGTTATATCCCCCTTTTCATTTCTAATTTTGTTAATTTGGATACTGTCTCTGTGCCCTTTGGTTAGTCTAGCTAAGGGTTTATCTATCTTGTTGATTTTCTCGATGAACCAGCTCTTGGCTTTGTTGATTCTTTGTATGGTTTTTCTTTGTTTCTACTTGATTGATTTCAGCCCTTTGTTTGATGATTTCCTCTCTTCTACTCCTCCTGGGTGAGTTAGCTTCTTTTTGTTCCAGGGCCTTCAGGTGTGCTGTTAAGTTGCTAGTGTATGCTCTCTCCAGTTTCTTTTTGGAGGCACTCAGGGCTATGAGTTTTCCTCTTAGCACTGCTTTCATTGTGTCCCAAAGATTTGGGTAGGTCGTACCTTCATTTTCATTGAAGTCTAAAAAGTCTTTGATTTCTTTCTTTATTTCTTCCTTGACCAAGGTGTCATTGAGTAGAGTATTGTTCAGTTTCAATGTATATGTGGGCTTTCTGTTGTTCTTCTTGCTATTGAAGACCACTTTTACTCCATAGTGATCCGATAGGAGACATGGGATTAGTTCGATCTTCTTGTATTTGTTGAGGTCTGTCTTGTTCCCAATTATATGATCAATTTTTGAGAAGGTACTGTGCGGTGCTGAGAAAAATGTATACTCTTTTGCTTTAGGATGGAATGTTCTATATATATATGTTAAATCCAGTTGGTCCAAAGCTTCAATTAGTTTCACTGTGTCCCTGTTTAGTTTCTGCTTTTCTGATCGGTCCATTGAGGAGAGTGGAGTGTTGAAGTCACCTACAATTATTGTGTTAGGTGCGATGTGTGCTTTAAGCTTTAGTAAAGTTTCTTTTACAAATGAGGGTGCCCTTACATTTGGCATATAGATGTTCAGTATTGAGAATTCTTCTTGGTGGATTTTCCCTTTGACAAGCAAGAAGTGACCTTCTGAGTCTCTTTTGATGAGTTTAGGTTGAAAATCAATTTTATCTGATATTAGAATGGCTACTCTGGCTTGTTTCCTGAGACCATTTGCTTGTAAAACTGTCTTCCAGCCTTTTACTCTAAGGTGGTGTTTTTCTTTGACACTGAGATGTGTTTCCTGTATGCAGCAAAATGTAGGGTCCTGTTTCCGTATTCAGTCTGTTAGTCTGTGTCTTTTTATTGGGGAATTGAGTCCATTGATATTAAGAGATATTAAGGAATAGTAATTATTACTTCCTGACATTTTGGGCGTTATTATTATTATTATTATTATTATTATTATTTTGTATTTGAGTGGTTCTCTTCTTTTGGGTTGGATGAGATGTGGTTTCTATCTTGTTTCTTCTGGGGTGTTGTTTCCCCCCTTGTGTTGGTATTTTTCCCCTATTATCCTTTGTAGGGCTGGGTTTGTAGATAAGTATCATGCAAATTTGGTTTTGTCATGGAATACCTTGGTTTTCCCATCTATGGCGATTGAGAGTTTTGCTGGATATAGTAGTTTTGGCTGAAGTTTGTGTTCTCTTAGGGTCTGCATGAGGTCTGCCCAGGATCTTCTAGCTTTCATGGTCTCAGGTGAGAAGTCTGGTGTAATTCTGATAGGTCTTCCTTTATATGTTACTTGTCCTTTTTCTCTTACTGCCTTTAATATTCTTTCTTTGTTTAGTACATTTGGGGTTTTGATTATTATGTGATGGGAAGTATTTCTGTTCTGGTCCAGGCTATTTGGGGTTCTATAAGCTTCTTGTATATTCATGGGCATCTCTCTCTCTTTAGGTTGGGGAAGTTTTCTTCCATAATTTTGTAGAAGATATTTGCTGGCCCTTTAAGTTGTAGATCTTCATTCTCATCTATCCCTATAATCCTTAGGTTTGGTCTTCTCCTTGTGTCCTGGATTTCCTGAATGTTTTGGGTTACCAGCTTTTTGCATTTTGCATTTTCTTTAATTGTTGAATCCATGGTTCCTATGGTATCTTCAGCATCTGAGATTCTGTCTTCTATCTCTTGTATTCTATTGTTGATATTTGCATCTATGACTCCTGATTTCTTCCCAAGGTTTTCTATCTCCAACGTTGTCTCCCTTTGCAATTGCTTAGTTGTTTCTACTTCTGTTTTTAGATTCTGTATGGTTTCGCTCAGATCTTTCAGTTACTTGTTTGTGTTTTCCTGTAACTCTTTAAGGGATTTTTGTGTTTCTTCTTTTATGATTTCTACTTTTTGACCCATGTTCTCTTGTATTTCTTTAAGTGATTTTTGTTTCTCCCCCTTATTGGGATTCATTTTTTGCTCTATATTCTCCTGAATTTCTTTAAGTGATTTTTGTGTCTGCCTTGTATGGGCTTCTAGCTTTTGATCTATTTTCTCCTCTATTACTTTACGAAATTTATCTAAGTGATCCTCAATCTGCATCTTTACCAGTGATTTTAGATCTGAGTCTTGTTTTTCTGGTGTGTTGAGATATCCGAAATTTAATTGTGTTTGCCTTGTAAGGGCTTCTAGCTTTTGATCTATTTTCTCATGTATTACTCTAAGAGATTTATCTAAGTGTTCCTCTATCAGCAACCTGACCAGTGATTTTAGATCTGAGTCTTGTTTTTCTGGTGTTTCGGGATATCCAAGATTTATTGCTGTTGGGGAACTGGGTTCAGATGCCGCCATACTGCCTTGATTTCTGTTAGTAACGATCTTATGTTTGCCTTTTGCCATCTGGTTAACTCTGGTGTTAGTTGGTCCTGTAGTTACTAGCTGGTGCTTGACCCTCCTGTGGGCTCGTAAGGCTATTTGCCAGCGACTGGGACACCTGAACCACTGCCCTACAGGGCTCCTGCTCACAGATTGCTGACAGGTGGTCTGAGTCCCCCGAGGTCTTAAACTCAGGATATCCCAGGTATTTGGTTCTGCCTGTTGGGCAGCTGCTCTGCACTGCTCCTGCTCAGGGTTTGCTGTCTGGTATCCTGTTTCCCCAGGGGTCTTAAAGTTGGGATATCTCAGTTATCTGGTTCTGCCTGCTGGTCCAAAGCTGCTGGGAAGCTGGCTGAGGCTGGCTCCTCCGCCGCCTGCTGGATGGGAAGCAGCTGGCAAGATGGCGCTGCCTGCAGGGAGTTCGGGGTCCGGCCTGCGAGCGCAGGCTCGGCCGCTGTGCCCCAAACTGCTACTCTGTGCGCAGCTCCTGCTCCAGGCCTGAGTCCCGGAAGGTCTTAAACTCGGGCTATCTCGGGTACCTGGTTCCGCAGGCTGGGTCTGAGCACCTGGGAAGCTGGCTGGGTCTGGCTTCCCCGCCTATGGCTTTTTATCTTTAGCCTTTACAATAAATTAATCTTTATCTTATTTCTCAAATTTTAATATACTTTTAATTATAATTAATTATTTTATTTATTTATACACCAAATGTTGCCCTCCTCCAGGTGCCCAATCTAAAAGCCCCTCCCCCATACCACCTCACCTTCACTTCTGAGAGGGTGCCCCCAGGGCATCCTCTCTCCCTGGGTCAGCAAGTCTCTACAGGATTAGGAACCTTCTCTCTCACTAAGGCCAGACAAGGCAATTCTTTTATATATATATATATATATATATATATATATATATATATATATGTGTGTGTGTGTGTGTGTGTGTGTGTGTGTGTGTGTGCTTGGGGCCTTGAACCAGCCCATGTATGCTCATTGGTTGGTGGCTTAGTCTCTGGGAGCTCTCAGGGGTCCAGGTTAGTAGACATTGTTGGTCTTCCTATGGGATTGTCATCCCTTTCATTTCCTTCAGTCCTTCCTTAACTCTGTCATAGGAGTCCCCAACCTTAGTCCAGTGCTTGGCGTATCTCTCGGTCTTAGTCATCTGCTGCTATTGCCTCTGAGAAGACAGCCATGCTACCATCTGCAAGCACAGTAACATTAGTAAGTGTCAGGGTTTGGTGTCCACCCATGGGATAGATACCAAGTTGGACCAGTCAGTGGCCTGACATTCCTTCAATCTCTGCTCCACTTTTGTCCCTACACCTCTTTTAGTCAGGAACAAACTTGTGTCAAAAAATTTAAAGGTGGGATGGTATTCCCATCCCTTCACAGGGGGCCTATCTATCTACTAGAGGTGACCTCTTCAGGTTCCATCTCCCCACTGTTGAGCACTTTGGCTAAGGTAACCCACGTGGAGGATGGGCCTCTCCTATACCAAGTCTCTGGAACTTTTTAGAGGTTCCCTGTGCCTTCCACCAGTGTCAGCTGCATATTTCCATTCATTCTCCTGGTCCTCTGGGCTTCGCTCCTATCTCCCCGAATACCTGATCCTGCCCCCCATTTTCTCTCCCACTCCATTCTCCTACCCAACTCCTTCCCTCTTCCTCACATGATTATTATGTTCCACATTCTAAGTGGATTCTAAGCATCCCTTCTTGGACCTTCCTTCTGGTTTAACTTCTTAGGGCCTGTGAGGTGTATTATGGGGATTCTGTACATTTTGACTAATATCTACACTTATTACCTAGTACATAGCAAGCATGTACTCACTCAGAATGGTATTTTTTCTTGTTCTATTTATTCGCAAAATACATGGGTACTCATTTTTAAACGCTGAACAATATTCCATTGCATAGACACTTGCAACATTTTCTGTATCCATTCTTTGGTTTGGGACATCTGGGTTGCTGCCAATTTCTGGCTTATACAAATAAAGCTGCTATGAACATAGTGGAGCATGTATCCTTGTAACATTATGAAATATTATGGAACATCTTTTGGATATATGCCAAGAAGCTATATAGCTGTGTCTTCAGGTAGAACTATTTCCAGTTTTCTGCAGAACTGCCAGAATAATTTTGAGATTTGTAGCAGTTTCCAGTCCCACCAGCAATGCAGGCATGTTCCCCTTTCTCCACATCCTTGCAATAGATATGTAGTCACCTAAGTTTTTGATCTTAGGCATTCTGATTGGTGTAAGGTAGAATCTCAGGGTCAATTTTATTTTCATTTCCTTGATGACTAAGGATGTTGAACATTTCTTTAAATGTTTCTTCACCATTCAAGATTCCTCTGTTGAGAATTCTCTATTTAGCTCTATACCCCATTTTTTAATAGTTAACTAAAGATATTTATGTATATAAAACTCCCAATTACATAATGCCAATTTACAATGATAAAGTCGTATCCCAATATTTCTAACCTCTCCAAAACACCAGAAATATGTCTGAAGCCATCTGGATATCCACATCTCCCTCTCTGCTCTCCCAGCCTTTATTCCCCCCTTAGCTCTTCCTCCTCTCTCCCCTCCAATCACTGGCCTCTCACTGCCACAATGTGAATGTATAGGAAATATCTTGCAACAGTCTTGAGCTTTGTTACAATAGCAAAAAGAGTACTCCATATAAGGAAATAAAATGGTTGTGGTTAGCAATTCCCTCCCGCAGAGATGGATAGGTGTAGTGACAACTTTGGAATCTTGGTTTCCTTTAAAAACACAGAAATATTATAATAATATGTTTTCATTTTAACCCCAGGGATGGGGATACAGAGCTGCTTCACAGCAGCTGACTATGATTTGCTTCATACTCTAGCAGGGGTGTGATCTAGCCAGAGGCTGATATTTTCTACTATTGTGTGATGTTTGGAATTCTGGGGTCCATGAGAGATTGGGGGATTTGCTGCTTGCTGTTGCTTGCTGTTTTTAAGTAGTCGTGTGCAAAGAAGAAACAAGAAGTGATGGTGAAAATCAAACTCACCCCCAAGGAACTTGGTACCTATAATAATCAGGAAGTGGTTTAACAATATCACCCCCTTTTGACCTCTGACTTTATTCGGGGATCTTTCCTCTCTGTCATTTTTTCTCTCTTATCTAGGGTTAGGAAGTTGAAAGGGTGGAGAAGGATGAAAGAAAGAAGAACCCACAAAGTAGCAAAAAGAGATATGGCAGGAGGTTATCACACTGGTGATAAGGCACAAAATGACACACAGGACACTGATTTGGGGACACATTTGGAAACCGAGAACAACAGAAGAGAGAAGTCATAATCACTCCCAGTGAACTCACTGTTGGCTTAAGTGTCAAACAACAGAACAGGGCAGATATATCAAGCATCATTTTACTCTTTGGTGTTGTAGAGGCCAGAATGGGTTAAAGATGTGCAGGTCATCTTCCCAGGGCTTTTGACTTGTCTTATATTTTAACTGCCTCATAGCTTCTTCTACCTTAAGAGTCTTATAAATTATCTTCTTGTTCTTTTCCTTAATTACAGGGTCTCTCTCAGTAGTGTAAGCTGGTCCAGAGTCCCTGGAACCCACTGTGCTCCCCCTTCCATCTTGGAAGTTGTAGCATTGCAGGCTTGCTGTACTACCATGCATGGCTACAAATCTCCCTCTAATAGGAACTTTATCCTTTGCCCAGTTCCAAAGGGCAGCTTTTTTCTCATACACTTATTTTTATTATTTTTAATCATATTTATGCATATGTGTTCATGGGAAATATATGCATCTGTATGCATGTTTCCAGGAGGTCAGAAAAGGGTGTTGGATCCCCTAGAACTGGAGTCACAGGTGATATTGAACTGGATACTGGGAACTGAACTTGGGTTGTCTATAAGAGCAGCATGTGCTTGCATCCACTGAATGATCTCTCTAGCCCCTAGAGCAGTGGTTTTCAACCTGGGGTCATGACCCCTTTGGGGCCATCACATACCAGATGTTTACATTATGATCTATAACAGTAGCAAAATTATGTTATGAAGTAGCAATGAACTTTATGCTTGGGGTCACCACAACATGAGGAACTGTATTAAAGTGTAGCAGCATTGGAAAGATGGGGACCACTGCTATAAAGGAAGGCTTCCAATCCTACACATAGGCAGTACAGGAGGATTGTTCTATGGATCTTTATGAATCTAAGAAGCCAATCTTAATTTGCATTTCAGTTAAATTAATTTGCATATTATTTTGCTGAGCTGTCTCAAAGTGCACATGTCAGGCTAATGGTTCTCAATCATGTCTCTGAGTTAGTGACACATGTATCTACACATGCCAGGGGCAGGGATGAAGACACACCCCCTGTAATCCCAGCACATGGGAGGCAGAGGTAGGAAGAGCAAGAGGTAAAGGCTAGCCTGAACTGTATGAGGAGACACTGTTTCTGAAAATAAAAGCCATGGTACCATTTATGATTGCACAGGATACTGAATTGTCTATTCATCTGATGATGGTTGTCTGGGCTGACTCTATTTCCTGGGTATTGTGAACAGTACAGCAGACATGAATGTGTGAGTATCTTTGTGCTATGTTGACTTAGATCCTTTGGGAATATTCTCAAGTAGTATATAAAGAGATGGTGGTAGATATCCACAATGGAGCTTCCTACATAGTTTGAACCCAGCTGGGTATCCCTCTTGGGCCACACTCTCCTGGCTCTTAAATGGTGACCATGCCTCTGTGTCCTGCATCTTCTCAGGTGTAGTGTCTCTCTGAGTCTCTTTCTCCCAGCATGGTGGATGTCTTTCTCTTTCCTTCCTCTCTGTCCCTGTACCCCATTTTTAATTGGGTTATTTGGGGTTTTTTTGGAGTCTAGCTTCTTATGTTCTTTATATATGTTGGATATTAGCCCTCTATCAGATGTAGGATTAGTAAAGATCTTTTTCTAATATATAGACATCCCTTTTGTCCTATTGACAATGTCCTTTGCCTTACAGAACTTTTGCAGTTTCGTGAGGTCCTATTTATCAGTTCTTGATCTTAGAGCCTGAGCCATTAATGTTCTGTTCAGGAAATTTTTTCCTGTACCAAGCAATGAGTTCAAGGCTATTTCCTATTTTATCTTCTATTAGATCCAATCTATCTGATTTAGTGTTTCAGTCTTAGATCCACTTGGACTTGAGCTTTGTGCAGGGTAATAAATATGGGTCAATTTCCATCCTTCTCCATGATGACATTAACTTAGACCAGCACCATTTGTTCAAGATGCTTTCTTATTTCCAGTCAATGAGTTTGGCTTCTTTGTCATAGATCAAATGTCTATAGGGGTTTATTTCTGGGACTTCTATTCTATTCCATTGATCCACCTGTCTGTCTATGTACAAATATCATAGCTTTCTATCACTATGGCTCTCTAGTAATTCTGAAAAATAAGTTCCTTTATTTTTCAGAATTGTTTTGATTACCCTGGGCTTATTGTCTTTTCACCTGAAGCTGACTATTATTCTTTTAAGGTCAGTGAAGAATTGTGTTGGAAATTTGATGGAGATTGCATTGAATGTGTAAATTGCTTTTGGTAAAATGGCCATTTTCACTATGTTAATTTTTACCAATCCATGAGCATGGGAGATCTTTCCATCTTCTACATTCTTCTTCGATTTCTTTCTTCAGGAACTTGAAGTTCTTGTCATACAGATATTTCACTTCCTTGGTTTCAGTTACATCAAGATATTTTACATTTTTTGTGTCTATTGTGAAGGGTGCTATTTCCCTGATTTCTTTCTCAGCCCATTTATCATTTGTGTAAATAAAGGCTACTGATTTGTTTGAGTTAACTTTATATCCAGCCACTTTGCTGAAGTCATTTATCAGCTGTAGGGGTTCTCTGGTAAAATTTGGGAGTCACTTATATATACTATCTGTGAATAGTGATACCTTGAATTCTTCCTTTCCAATTTGTATCCTTCTAGTCTATCTTACCCTGCCAAAACCCGAACACTCATCTGGTCTGCAAACCTACCTTCTTCCATGGCAGATGAGGTAGGTCCCTACTCCCAGATTACACAGTGCTCCCTGTCACCCAAGATGTCTGCTCTAACCAGGGATAGGGACACACGGGAAGCTTGCTCTAACCAGAGACAGAATTGCCTGTCTCTTAGAAAGTAGACCTTTTCTAAGCTGGGATACAGAGCTCTCCTTGCCTCTGAGGAGGCCTGATCCAATCCTAGCCACCCAAGCCAGTTAACAGGTGGCAAAAGGCAAGTGCAAGAACATAATCAACAGAAGCCAATGCAATTTGGCACCATCAAAACCCAGTTCTCATAATGCAGGAAGCCCTCAATATCCTAACATACCCGAAGAACAAGATTCTAACCTTAAATCCTATCTCATGATGATGATTAGATGACTTTAAGAATGATACAAATAATTCTCTTAAGAAAATACAGAAAACCACAAGCAAACAGGTAAAAGCATTTAAAGAGGAAACAAATAAATCCCTTAAAGAATTACTAGAAAATACAATGAAAGAAGTGAAAGAATTGAACAAAATGGTCCAATGCCTAAAAATGGAAATAGAAACAATAAAGTAATCACAAATGAAAGCAATCCTGGGGATGGAAAACCTCAAAAAGAGATCAGGAACTGCAGAACAAGCATCACCAACAGAATACAAGAGATGGAAGAGAGAATGTCAAGCATACAAGACACCACAGAAGATATCAATACATCAGTCAAATGAAAATGCAAAATGTAAAACGTTTCTAACCCAAAATATCCAGAAAATTTGGAAAACAATGAAAAAAACAAAATCTCAGAATAATAGGAATAAAAAGGGTGATTCCTATTTCAAAGGGTCAGAAAACATCTTCAACAAAATCATAGAAGAAAACTTCCTTAACCTAAAGAAAAATATGGCTATAAACATACAAGAAACCTATAGGACACCAAATAGTTTGAACAAGAAAATAAAATCCTCCTACCACATAATAATCAAACAAACAAAGAAAGGATACTAAAAGCTGTAAGGGGGAAAGGCTGTGTAAAACATAAAGACCAACCTATCAGAATTATACCTGGCTACTCAAGAGAGACACTAAAAGCCAGAAGATCCTTAAAAAATATCTTGTAGAGCCTAAGAGACCACATATGCTAGCACTGATTACTTTGCACAGCAAAACTCTCAATCACCATAGATGTAGAAACCAAGATATTTTATGACAAAACCAAATTTTAAAGAATATCTTTCTACTAATCTAGCCCTACAGAGAATACTGGAAGGAAAACTCCAACACAAGGAGGGTAACTACACCCAAGAAAACACAGGAAATTAATCAGCTCACATAAAAAGCACAAGAGAAGAAAGAGAGCTCCCACGCCCCACACACACACATACACACCTACCACTCTCTCCAACAACAAAAAAACAGGAACTAACAATCATTAATATGTCTTAACATCAATGGTATCAATTCACCAATAAAATGACACTACAGACTGGATACATAAACAGGATCTGTCACTCTGCTGCATGTAAGAAACACACCTCAGAAACATAGATGCTACTGCAAGTAAAGGACTGGAAAAACTATTTCCAAGCAAATGGCTCCAAGAAACAAACTAGAGTAGCCATTCTCATATCAAATAAAATAGACTTTCAACCAAAAGTAATCAAAAGAGGTGGGTAAGAACACTTCATACTCATCAAAGGAAAAATCCACCAAGTCTCAATTCTGAACATCTATGCTGCAAGTGCAAGGGTATTCACATTTGTAGAAGAAACTTTACTAAAGCCCAAAACACACAGTGACTGCCACACCATAGTACGTTGAGACTTGAACAATTCACTCTCACCAATGCACACGTCATCTAAACAGAAATTGAAAAGAGACACAATGAAACTAACAGAAATCATGAACCAGATTTAACAGATATCTCAGAATGTTTCACCCCAAAATAAAAGAATATGCCTTCTTTTCAGCTCTTAATGAGACTTTCTCAAAACTGACCATATAATTGACACAAGCCTCAACAGATAGAAAAAGATTGAAATAATCCTCTGCATTCTCTCAGATCACCCTGTACTAATGCTGGCCTTCAATAAAAACAAAAACAACAGAAACCTTAAATTCTCACATAATTTTTTTCTATATTCTTTGTTTACATTCCGAATGCTTTTCCCTATCCCAGTTCCCCCCTAACCATATGTCCTATAAGTCCTCTTCCCTCCAGCCATTCCCCAATCACCCCCTCCCATTTCTCTGCTCTGATACTCTCCTACAATACTGGATCAAGTCTTTTCAGGACCAGGGCCCTTTCTTCCCTTCTTCGTGGGAATCATATGATTTGCTAATTGTGTCTTGAGTATTCAGAGCTTCTGGGCTAATTAATATCCACTTATCAGTGATTGTATTTCATGTGTATTCTTTTGTGATTGGGTTAGCTCACTTAGGATGATATTTTCCAGTTCAAACCATTTGCCTACAAGTTTCATGAATTCATTGTTTTTAATTACTGAGTAGTATTCCATTGTATAAATATACCACGTTTTCTGTATCCATTCCTCCATTGAGGGGCATCTGGGTTCTTTCCAGCTTCTGGCTATTATAAACAAGGCTGCTATGAACATATGTGCCCTTGTTGCCTGCAGGGGAATCCTCTGCGTATATGCCCAGGAGAAATTCTCACATAAATTAAACAACTCTCTACTCAAGAATAACTTTGTCAAGGAAGGAACAAAGAAATTAAAGATTTAGTAGTCTTCAATGAAAATGAAGGCACAGCATACTAAAACTTATGGGACACAATGAAAGCAGTGTTCAGAGGAAAATTTATAGCACTAAGTGCCTTCATGAGGAAATTGGAAAGATACTAGTATAGTTACTAGCAATGCAACAGCACACTTGAAAGCTCTAGAACAAAAAGATGCGAACACACCCAAGAGGAATAGGTGGCAGGAAAAAATCAAGCTAAGGGCTGAAATCAACCAATTAGAGAAAAAGCAGGTTATTTTTTCATCGTTGACTTTTGATTCTTTTTTTTAATTTGGTTTTTTTTCTTTTTTTTTTCTTTTTTTTATTCTATATTCTTTGTTTACATTTGAAAGGCTTTCCCCTTTCCCAGTTCCCCCCCCCCACCATACGTCCTATAAGTCCTCTCCCCCCCCAACTATTCCCCAATCACCCCCCCTACCATTTCTCTGTTCTGGTACTCTCTTACAAAACTGGATCCAATCTTTTCAGGCCCAAGGTCCTCTCCTTCCTTCTTCTTGGGAATCATTTGACTTGCTAATTGTGCCTTGAGTATTTAGGGCTTCTGGGTTCATTGTATAAATATACCACATTTTCTGTATCCATTCCTCCTTTGAGGGATATCTGGGCTCCTTCCAACTTTTGGCTATTATAAAGAAGGCTGCTATGATCATAGTGGAGCATGTGTCTTTTATGTATGCAGGGGAATCCTCTGGGTATATGCCAAGGAGTGGTATGCTAGGGTCCTCTGGAAGTGACATGCCCAATTTTCTGAAGAACCACCAGACTGATTTCCAGAGCGGTTGTAACAACTTGCAATCCCACCAACAGTGGAGGAGTATTCCTCTTTCTCCACATCCTCGCCAGCACCTGTTGTCTCCTGAATTTTTAATCTTAGCCATTCTGACTGGTATGAGGTGGAATCTCAGGGTTGTTTTGATTTTCATTTCCCTGATGACTAATGATGTTGAACATCTCTTAAGGTGTTTCTCAGCCATCCGAATTTCTTCTGGTGAAAATTCTTTGTTTAGCTCTGTACCCCGTTTTTGATAGGGTTATTTGGTTCTTTGGGGTCTAACTTCTTGAGTTCTTTTTATATATTGGATATTAGCCCTCTGTCGGATGTGGGGTTGGTGAAGATCTTTTCCCACTTTGTTGGTTGTCGTTTTGTCCTTCTGACAGTGTCCTTTGCCTTACAGAAACTTTGTAATTTTATGAGGTCCCATTTGTCAATTCTTGATCTTAGTGCATAAGCTATTGGTGTTCTGGTCAGGAACTTTCCCACTGTGCCTATGTCCTCCAGGGTCTTCCCAAGTTTCTTTCCTAATAGTTTCAGTGTGTCTGGTTTTATGTGGAGGTCCTTGATCCTCTTGGAGTTGATCTTAGTACAAGGAGATAAGAGTGGGTCAATTCGCATTCTTCTGCATGTTGACCTCCAGTTGAACCAGCACCATTTGTTGAAAAGGCTATCTTTTTTCCACTGGATGGTTGTGGCTCCTTTATCAAAGATCAAGTGACCATAAGTCTGTGGGTTCATTTCTGGGTCTTCAATCCTATTCCATTGATCCACTTGCCTGTTGCTGTACCAATACCATGCAGTTTTTAACACAATTGCTCTGTAGTACAGTTTAAGATCCAGGATATTGATTCCCCCAGAAGTCCTTTTATTGTTGAGAAAAGTTTTAGCTATCCTGAGTTTGTTGTTGCTCCAGATGAATTTGAGAATTGCTCTTTCTAGATCTATAAAGAATTGAATTGGAATTTTGATGGGGATCGCATTGAATCTGTATATTGCTTTTGGTAAGATGGCCATTTTTACTATATTGATCCTGCCAATCCAGGAGCAAGAAATATTTTTCCATCTTCTGAGGTCTTCTTCGATTTCTTTCTTCAAGGACTTGAAGTTCCTGTCGTACAGATCTTTCGCTTGTTTGGTTAGAGTTACGCCAATGTACTTTATGTTGTTTGTGGCTATTGTGAAGGGTGTTATTTCCCTAACTTCTTTCTCAGCCTGCTTGTCCTTTGAGTACAAGAAGGCTACTGATTTGCTTGAGTTAATTTTATAACCAGCCACTTTGCTGAAGTTGTTTATCAGCTGTAGAAGTTCTCTGGTGGAGTTTTTTGGGTCACTTAAGTAAACTATCATATCATCTGCAAATAATGATAGTTTGACTTCGTCCTTTCCAATTTGTATCCCTGTGACTTCCTTATGTTGTCTAATTGCTCTCGCTAGAACTTCAAGTACTATATTGAAAAGATATGGAGAGAGAGAGGGCAGCCTTGTCTAGTCCCTGATTTTAGTAGGATTGCTTCAAGTTTCTCTCCATTTATTTTGATGTTGGCTACTGGTTTGCTGTAGATTGCTTTTACTATATTTAGGTATGGGCCTTGAATTCCTGCTCTTTCCAAGACTTTTAGCATGAAAGGATGCTGAATTTTGTCAAATGCTTTTTCAGCATCTAATGAGATGACCATGTGGTTTTTTTCTTTCAGTTTGTTTATGTAGTGGATTACATTGATGGATTTCTGTATATTGAACCATCCCTGCATCCCTGGGATGAAGCCTACTTGATCATGGTGAATGATCGTTTTGATGTGCTCTTGGATTCGGTTGGCAAGAATTTTATTTAGTATTTTTGCATCGATATTCATAAGAGAAATTGGCCTGTAGTTCTCTTTCTTTGTTGGATCTTTTTGTGGTTTAGGTATTAGAGTAATTGTGGCTTCAAAGAATGAGTTGGGCAGTATCCCTTCTGTCTCTATTTTGTGGAATAGTTTGAAAAGTATTGGTGTTAAGTCTTCTTTGAAGGTCTGGTAGAATTCTGCACTAAAACCATCTGGTCCCGTACTTTTCTTGGTTGGGAGGCTTTCTATAACCCCTTCTATTTCTTTAGGGGTTATGGGACTATTTAGCTGGTCTACTTGATGCTGATTTAATTTTGGTATTTGGTATCTGTCTAGGAAATTGTCCATTTCCTCTAGATTCTCCAGTTGTTTTGAGTATAGACCTTTGTAGTAGGATCTGATGATCTTTTGAATTTCCTCAGTTTCTGTTGTTATGTCTCCCTTTTCATTTCTAATTTTGTTAATTTGGATACTGTCTCTGTGTCCCTTTGGTTAGTCTGGCTAGGGGTTTATCTATCTTGTTGATTTTCTCAAAGAACCAGCTCCTGGTCTTGTTGATTCTTTGTATGGTTTGCTTTGTTTCTATTTGATTGATTTCAGCCCTGAGTTTGATGATTTCTTGTCTTCTACTCCTGCTGGGTGAATTAACTTGTTTTTCTTCCAGGGCTTTAAGATGTGCCGTTAAGCTGCTAGTGTATGCTCTCTCCAGTTTCTTTTTGGATGCACTTAGAGCTATGAGTTTTCCTCTTAGCACTGCTTTCATTGTGTCCCATAGATTTGGGTAGGTTGTACCTTCATTTTCATTGAATTCTAAAAAGTCTTTGATTTCTTTTTTTATTTCTTCCTTGACCAAGGTGTCAGTGAGTAGTAGAGTATTGTTCAGTTTCCATGTGTATGTGGGCTTTCTGTTGTTTTTGTTGCTATTGAAGACCACTCTTACTCCATGGTGATCTGATAGGAGGCATGGGATTAGCTCGATCTTCTTGTATTTGTTGACATCTGTCTTGTGACCAATTATATGGTCTATTTTGGAGAAGGTACCATGTAGTGCTGAGAAAAAGGTATATTCTTTAGCTTTAGGATGAAATGTTCTATATATATCTGTTAAATCCAATTGCTCCAAAGTTTCGATGAGTTTCTCCGTGTCCCTGTTTAGTTTCTGTTTTCCTTGTTGGTCCACTGTAGATAGTGGAGTATTGAGGTCCCCCACAATCATTGTGTTAGGTGCAATGTGTGCTTTGAGCTTTAGTAAAGTTTCTTTTACGAATGAGGGTGCCCTTACATTTGGAGCGTAGATGTTTAGAATTGTTAGTTCTTCTTGGTGGATTCTTCCTTTGACTAGCAAGAAGTGACCTTCTGTGTCTCTTTTGATGACTTTGGGTTGAAAGTCAATTTTATCTGATATTAAAATGGCTATTCCAGCTTGCTTCCTGTGACCATTTGCTTGCAAAATCGTCTTCCATCCTTTTACTCTAAGGTAGTGTTTGTCTTTGACTCTGAGGTGTGTTTCCTGTAAGCAGCAAAATGTAGGGTCCTGTTTCCGTATCCAGTCTGTTAGTCTATGTCTTTTTATTGGGGAATTGAGTCCATTGATGTTAAGAGATATTAAGGAATAGAGATTATTACTTCCTGACATTTTTATGTTATTTTTGTTTTTGAGTAGTTATCTTCCTTTGAGTTTGATGGAAGAAGGTTACTGTCTTGCTTTTTCTTGGGTGCAGTTCCCTTCCTTGTATTGGAGTTTTTCTCCTATTATCCTTTGTAGAGCTGGGTTAGTGGAAAGATATTGTGTAAATTTGGTCCTGTCATGGAATATTTTGATTTCTCCATCTATGTTGATTGAGAGTTTTGCTGGGTATAGTAGTCTTGGCTGACATTTGTGTTCTCTTAGGGTCTGCATGAGGTCTGCCCAGGATCTTCTAGATTTCATGGTTTCTGGAGAGAAGTCTGGTGTGATTCTGATAGGTCTTCCTTTATATGTTACTTGGCCTTTTTCTCTTACTGCCTTTAATATTCTTTCTTTGTTTAGTACATTTGGGGTTTTGATTATTATGTGACAGGAGGTGTTTCTGTTCTGGTCCAGTCTGTTTGGAGTTCTGTAGGCTTCTTGTATATTCATGGGCATCTCTTTCTTTAAGTTAGTGAAGTTTTCTTCCATAATTTTGTTGAAGATATTTGCTGGCCCTTTAAGTTGTAGATCTTCACTCTCATCTATCCCTATAATCCTTAGGTTTGGTCTTCTCATTGTGTCCTGGATTTCCTGAATGTTTTGGGTTACAAGCCTTTTGGATTTTGCGTTTTCTTTGACTGTGAAGTCAATGGTTACTATGTTATCTTCAGCATCTGAGATTCTTATTTCTATCTCTTGTATTCTGTTGTTGATGTTTGCATCTACGACCCCTGATTTCTTCCCAAGGTTTTCTATCTCCAAAGTTGCCTCTTTTTGTGATTTCTTAGTTGTTTCTACCTCTGTGTTCAGATCTTGGATGGTTTTGCTCAGTTCCTTCATTTGTTTGTTTGTGTTTTCATGTAATTCTTTAATATATTTTTGTGCTCCCTCTTTCATGACTTCTGCCTATTGTTTCAAGTTCTCCTTCATTTCTTTAACTGATTTTCTCATTTCCTCTTTATTGGTTTCTGTCTAATGGCCCATATTCTCCTGGAGTTCTTTAAGTGTTTTTTGTTTATTGATGTTCCCCTGCATTTCTTGAAGAGATTTGTTTATGTCTTTTTTGTGTTCCTCTAGGAGCATCATGACCTGTGCTTTTATATTTAACTCTTGTTTTTCTGGTGTGCTGGGGTATCCAGGACTTGCTGTGGTTGGCGAATTGGGTTCAGATGGTGCCATATTGCCTTGATTTCTGTTAATAACGTTCCTACATTTGCCTTTTGCCATCTCTTTATCTCTGGAGTTAGTTGGTCTTATTGTAGATGGCAGCCCCACTGAAAGCACAGTACGCCTGTCCCCAGGAGACAGTGACCTTGGCTGAGCTGTTGGTACCTGGATCTATAGATCTCTTCTGGCTCTGGGTGTGGGCCAGAGCCTGGCGGCATTGTCTGTGCTGGACTACGCTAGCTCTCAGTCCAAGCCCCTGACTCCAGCTGCTAGAATTCTGAGCTGTGTCCCGAGGCAAGATGGCCCCTTGCTGCCAGCCCGCCCGGAGAGCCGGCCGCGGTGGTCTGCACCCGCAGCTGATCTGTCTGTGCCCAGATCTCCTGTAGAGCTAAGCTAAGCTATATCTCTGTCCACGCACCTGACTCTAGCAGCTTGCTGTGCCTGCCATTCGCTCGCAGTGTCCCTCATCATTGCCTTTTAATTGTCATAAAATACTAAATAATTAGAAGTTTTCATAGTTTTCTAGATTATTTATAGTGGGTTCTGAATTAATTGCATATTATTTTTATTAGTCTCATGGTTTTAATTACTCTTTATTAGTATACTGGAGATAACTAAAATCTTAAATTTTATTTGATTTCCATAAATAAAGTAATATAAGAAAAATTCTCACTTAAATTTCTCAGAATAACTGATTCAAACAAGGTCATCTTTAATTGTATACAGTTTAGTGGATGTTCAGTGTGTTTGGAAATGGAATCAATGTTTTTTTTTTTTTCAAACGCTTCCCACTGCGTTTGTCTTCTAGAGATTGTCTTCTAGCCTCAGCACAGCAGATAACTGTACGCGAGAAGCATATCTTTGGAGAGCTCTTTCCCAGGGAACTTTCTCTGTCTAATCACTCTGGAGAATAAATGAGTTGTGTGTGAAAACAATGCACAGGACTCTAGGGAATAGCGAAGAAAACGATAACTCAAAAGTCTTCGTATTTTCTATTGTCTTCCTAACGAGCTTTTCCTCCACTTGGCTCCTTTGTATGAACAAAACCCTGAGAGTTCTGAAGAAAATCTTAAACTCTCACCTTCATACTAGAATCTCTCTGTATTCTTGAAAAGAAAAACTTCAAATATCTTACTTTATAATTACTCTTTAATCAAATAAAGGGGGTTTATCAAAATAAGGTAAGTGATGAGACACCTGTATTGACAGACATGCAGTCCTAGGAAGGTTGCAAAGTGTGGGCTACAGTATCTTATTACTGCACAGGAAAGAGAGCTTTGTTTCAGAAAGCCATTCATAAGTTCGGCCTGTATCTATTTCAGTGGTTTTAGGAATAACTAGATTTTAATTTTTAACTTGTTTCTTTCTCAGTCTATCACTGAAACCAAATTTAGAAGCACTATATTCTTCAGATGTTGATTACCTGAGTGAAGTATTATTGCTTTAGTCATTTCATCTTTTAAAGACTTTTAAAATATGACTAATCTTGCTCAAATGTTTCATCCAATGCATTAGTCTATTATAAAAATATCCTTTAATAAAGGGTATTTTCAAAATAAATACGATTCTTATAACCGGTGAACCCAAACGTACTGTAAATATTAATAAAACAATGTATGTTTTCAAACTGAATGTAAATATAATATACTGATATGAAAATATGAACAGATATATGGACAGCATGTCAATAGGAACTTAGCCTGAAATTCAACAATGATTTTAAACACTCCTGGATGTATATACCTTTGTGAGTTAAAATTGTGATAAATCACTAAGCAAGAAAATCAAGTCTCTCCTTTTTTCCATTCCCACCTGCCTCCAATCCACTCACAAAATCTAATCTATTTTCTCCTTTCCATGGAGAGATATGCTTCCCCCTTAAACCACTTTATCTTTGGATTACAAGTGTGACTATTCTTTACTTAACAGCTAATATTCACTTATAAATGAGTATATATCATGCTTATCTTTCTCCATCTGTGTTGCCTTCCATAGGATAATTGTTTTCTAGCTCCATCCATTTTTTTTGTTGGACTTCTAATAATGAGAGTTGGGTGTTCCTAACTCTTTTGCATGCTGTAAAGATGTTAAATAGCAAGAGGAGTAACTCAAACTTGTTGAGTAGAATGTTATCTGAACATCACATTTGAATATTCATTTTTTTCAGAGATGACTTTTTATGAACCATTAATAAAATGTGTAACTAAACAATTTTTAGTTTTCAAACATTGTTTTATTCTGCTCCATGATTTTGTTTTATCAGCATTTACTTTACCTATGAAGTAAGATAATACATCTAGGAAATACAAAATAACTGGGATTTGAATGTGATTCTACCTAAATTAAGACATCTGCTGAAAGAAAAGATTGTTGATGTTGAAAAATATATTCACAAAAATAATACAAGTAACAAAAAATCAATATGTTCCTGATAGTACAGCAAATTTTTGTATTAAATAAAGCATTAAGCTCAATTGATAAAGAAATACCTCCATGATAAGAAATGCTATGAATAAGCTTACTATAATTTATCATAAATTATTGAATGCCAAACATGCATTAAATAGTTATACAACAAAGTTCATAAATGCCAAAACATGAACAACATTGTAACTGAGGCTTAACTCATTTGGCTTATAAACACGGGCTGTTTATATCTGTACAAACATGAAGGAAAAAGGTGTTTAGGCTACATTGCTCATTCTCAAGTATATAGAGGAGATGTGTTTAGATCTCAAATGCACTTATTACTCATATAGACAATTTAATGTTTCTCCTCAGAAGATAGAACTGGACAGACCAACCTTCTAGACTGAGAGTTCAGAACTCAGAATTCTTTCTACCAATTTCTCTGACTGCTTCCTGAAAATGTATCTATGATGTTTCAGTAATGCCTTCAGCACTGCTCCTAAAATTAGTTACTCACCCTTATGTCCACATGTACTGTCAGATAATTAGAAATCCCCTTTAAAGTTTAGTATCATAAATAGAAGTTGAATCACCACTTGTCAGATTATTTTATTTGTGTGCTTCCAGGAGTGTGTATGTGTATAAATGGATATGCATACATGTTTCTGTGCTGTGAGTGTATTGTGCATATAAAACCCAGTGTCCAGGTCTAATTTTTTTCTACATTTGATTTCTACTTCATGTTTGGAGACTGTGCCTCCCACTAAACCTGGAGCTCATCAATTCGGCTATAATAACAGGTCAGCAAGCTCCAAAAAGTAACCAGACTTTTTTTAACTAGAACTGGGATTATAGAAATGTTTTCACCTGAGTACTGAAGAAAATACCCAGATCCTCTTGCTTTGGCACAAAACTCTATATGGACTAAATTATCTATGAAGCATCTCTCATGACATTCCAAATGCAGAATGCCAACCCTGTTTTCTATAGTCATAGTCAATGAATCATGAGGCTTTGCTATAATACTAATTTTCTTGACTCTTCTTTACTGTAGGAGAGTCAGATTGCAAAGAAGGATGTTGATCAATAAAAGTCATCCAGAAGAGTTTATCCTACTTGGTTTTGCAGACCGTCCTTGGCTGGAACTTCCTCTCTTTATTCTTCTTCTAGTAACATACCCCACAGCCATGATTGGAAACATTTCCATCATTCTGGTGTCCATATTAGACCCCTGTCTCCACAGCCCCATGTACTTCTTCCTCAGCAACCTCTCCTTTCTGGACATGTGCTATACCACAAGCATTGTGCCTCAGATGTTAACCAACCTCGGGGGCTCCACAAAGACCATCAGCTATATGAGGTGTGTAGTTCAGCTTTATTTCTTCCACACAATGGGGGGTACAGAATGTGTACTCCTGGCTCTTATGTCCTTTGACCGATATGTGGCCATCTGCAAACCACTGCACTATACCCTCATAATGAACCGACATACCTGCCTCCTGTTAGTGTCCACTGTGTGGCTGACTGGAATTTCTTATGCTGTCACAGAGGCCACTGTGACACTGCAATTGCCTCTATGTGGCCACAATAAAATGGATCACTTGTTGTGTGAGATTCCAGTTCTGATAAAAACTGCTTGTGGTGAAAAAGAGACTAATGAGCTTGCTCTCTCTGTGGTTTGCATTTTTCTTTTAGCTGTTCCTCTGTGTTTAATTCTTGCCTCCTATGCTAGTATTGGATATGCTGTCTTCAAAATCAAATCTTCAGAGGGAAGGAAAAAGGCCTTTGGGACATGTTCCTCTCATCTCATTGTAGTTCTCTTGTTCTATGGTCCAGGCATTAGTATGTATCTTCAGCCTCCCTCCTCTATTACAAAAGACCAACCCAAGTTCATGGCTCTCTTCTATGGAGTAGTAACACCTACACTGAACCCATTTATCTATACTCTGAGGAATAAGGATGTAAAGGGAGCATTAGGTAACCTTTTCAGAAACATTTTTCTTTCAAAGTGAAACCTTATTGGCATTATACAAAATAGTTAACAAATTATCAGTTTTTCTGATAACTCATTCCCTTTTTTTTTCATTCCCTGTCTTTAAAAACAAAACAAAACAAAACAAAACAAAACAAAACTCAGCTGTCTTTTTTTTTTAACATGTTCTTGCAAATCTTGTCTTGTTACTTGATTAACCATACTAGGCAATGGTTAATCTTGGTCAACAAATATGGATGTTTTGTTTAGAAAAATTGTTAAAAATACTTGTATTGGTGTTAATACATTTACAAGTAGTTACTTATTAAATGATAAAACAATCATTTAATTTATAAATGACTTAAATTGTTTTAAGCTAATTAGCATGAAAGCCACATAGTAAACATTCATCACTGGCTTTTGAACTTGTCATTTGTGACGTAAATCTTTACTGTGTTTAGGTTTTCATAATTACTTGCGGGAAGGTTAGTGGTACAGTAACAGCTTTTAATAAACTATTTTATAAGACATAGACTTTATTATGTGGATGCTATATGGATTATGGAATGTGCTTTAAGACCCCAAAAGAGTTCGTAATTTGTAATTTGGATTTTGGTTTAAAATAGAAGTTGTTTAAGTTTTCTATAATAGGAGTTTTTAATAGATATGCAATTTCATGTAAGGATGTTCAAAATATACATAACCGTTTAATTATCTAAAACAGTTCTAGGACTAACACTGAGAGTTTAGTTTTTATCATGAAATCAGTTACACTTCATTATAATAAATTGATGGGTTATACAGTTATATGGTATTAGATTAATTTGTGGATAATTAAACAAGGTATACAATAAAGAACTAAACACTAGCAAAAATGCAAGAAGTGTCAGATTTCTTGGACCTAGTGTAACAAACTTTTTCACCATAAAGACTTGGGTGCTGGGAACTGAACTTGGGTCCTCTGGAAGAGTGGTGAGTGCTTTTAACTGCTAAGCCATCTCTTTAACCCTCTTTTCTTGTGACTTTTACATTAGGTAGCCACACAGCTGTGGTCAAAGGAATAATCAGAAGAATCAGTGAGGACAGGACTCAGGGTTGGATACCTAAAGGCAAATGAGGGTATTTTACTCAAATATAACAAAATTTCAATTCATTGGAAAAGTAAGCATATAAGACCTATTGTACAAAATAATTATTAAAATTAGTACTTAGAAAACATCTAAGAGAGTAGATCTTGAATGTTCTCACTGAAAAATTATATAACATATGACTGTCTTGAATAAATTATTTTATGATATACACATATTAATATAATCATCCAAAATTCATATAATTGTGTTGAGTATACTTTACCATAAGTGTGGAAATTTTTAAATGATGAGAGATAGCACTGCATTACATGTCTCAAATCATAAGGTTTCCATAGTACATGATATTCAAAGATGTTATTTAGGTGGTTTTAAATTTAATATTCTTGCTATATTTAGCATAGAATACTGGTGATTGATCAACAACAAGGAAAGTCGTTTTGGAACCTACTGTAAACTCTGATCAAACTTTACAAAGTAGAGTAAATTGCACATAGGGCAAAGTAGTTTAATGTAACTAGTATAAATGCACAATGAGGAACAAATCAAACATGAAAGCATTTCTTGAAATCACTGAAGTCCCACCACTAGTTAAGGAGCTATTTGCAACTGACAGTTGCTGGCAGAAGACTAGTCCTTTTTTTATATATTTATTTCAAAATATGTACATAATTTTCATATATGAATGTGGGGGGTGTGGAGGTGTGGGGCAGAGTGGGGATATATGTGGGCATGGGTGGGTGTGTTTTACATATAGTTATCCTATAAGAGGGCAACAATGTTCTGGTGAAACACCACAAACTAACAAATAAAAAGCTCAGTGTCAGGAATAGATTGCCTCCATTGGAGTTGTTGGCAAGTGAGTTCCCATAAATTCTCAAATATTATAGAGTATTGCCATTGCTCTTGTTTAGTCTCTAGATCTTGATGGTAAACCCTATTTGCTGAAGACATCGCATACTTGAGTCATAGAAAATGAGGAAATCAAACTACTATAGACCTGGAAGCTTCATCTCTACTGAGAAACTTTAATAGTACTAGAAGAAATAACTCTAAATCCTGTCTATCTGCAAAACTCCTGCCTGCCAATATGTCCCCACTGGTGCAATAGTGGCCCAATATCATGAAAGTAAGCAATGATTTTCTAATTGCTCTCTCTGACTTTCTGTCTCTATCTCTCTCTCCTTTCCTCCATCCCTCTACCTATTCTTCTCTTTCTCTTCTCCTTTTCTCTCTCTCCCTCAGTCTCTCACCCCCTCACACCATCTGCAATATATTTCAGACTCAGCAGTTTGAAATAGATTGATGTAGTCAACTAGGAAGAACAGAAAGCAGTCAGGCATCTCCAAACACATAACTGTTCTTTAACTAGAAAAACTGAAGAACCACCATCTCTCTAGTGGAAGTGGAAATTGTGTGCACATTGCCATTGAATGCTTCATGTTTTTATAGGACTGAAAAGGAGACTTTTGGGGGTGTAGTTAAGTTCTCCTGCAGCCTCAGAGTGGTAGATACTATTCAAAAATGTATGTTCATCCTCTTAGAAGTATTCAGAACTCAATATCCCACAGATAATTAGTGAAGTCAAATTTCCTGTCCAGATCTTCTCAGTCTATCTGGGGCCTTAAGGTCATTAAATCTTTCATAAGTACTTTAGTGCTGAACCCCTAGCCTTAACTTAAACTGGAGTATCATTCTTGTTCCAACACTCTATTTGTGGATGATATAATAGTATACTTAAGTGACCCCAAAAGTTCTACCAGAGAACTCCTACAGCTGGTAAATGACTTCATCAAAGTGGCTGGATATAAAATTAAACAAATTTGCAATCGTCCTTTACTCAAAGGATAAATGGACTGAGAAAGAAATTAGGGAAACAGCACCCTTCACAATAGTCACAAATAATATAAAATATCTTGGAATGGCTCTAACCAAGCAAGTGAAAGATCAGCATGACAAGAATTTCAAGTCTCTGAAGAAAGAAATCAAAGGAAATATGAAGTCATCTACCACAAACATAATGTTTCAAAATTTTTCCAACTTCACAAATTCTAGTACTATTTAAACTGTCATTTTTGTTATTCTTGAGTTATCTTTGTTTTCAGTAGGTCTTCATGTCACTGTTACTTTAAGCATAAATACATAGTCTGTAGAGCCCTGTATGTTTCTGGAATTTAGCACATTTGTTCCCCATGAAAAAACCCATAGGTAATAAACCTATGACTATTCAAGTTTGTTATAGCAAACTCCAAAGGAAATGCATGTAATGTATGTGTATTTTAATCATGTGTGTTATTAATATATGCCAATCATTAGCATAAAATATTATATGTTAATTACATGTAACATATATGTATCATCCTCAGTTATTTATTTGTCTGTTTATTTATTGATATAGGTTTTCATGTGTAGAGTATCTATCTGGCTAGGAACTCAATATATACATCAGTTTGACCTCCAACTCATAGAGATCCATCAGGTTCTGTCTTAGTCCTGAAATTAAAGTGGCACCACACTTGTTGGCACCATACCCTAGATTCTTTAAATAACTTTTCTAGTAGTTTGAATAGAAATGATCTCCATAGGTGTGCCCTACCTGGGGATCCATCCTATCTGCAGACACCAAACCTTACACTATTTCTGTGGTCAAGAGGTGATTACTGGCAGGAACCTGGTGTGGCTGCTCCTTGGGAGGTCTGGATAGCAACTGAACAATGCAGATATAGATGCTTGGAGCCATCAGACTAAGCTCAGGGACCCTATGGGGGCGCTAGCAGAAAAACTGGAGGAGCTGATAGGAGTTGCAACCCCAGAGGAAGAACAGCATCAGTTGGCCAGATCATCCAGTGTTCCCAGAAACTAGACCACCAACCAAGGAGTATACAGGGAGGGATCCATGACTCCAGATATATATGTAGCAGAGGATGGCCTTGCTTATCATCATTGGTAGGGGAGGTCATTGGTCCTGTGGAGGTTTGATGCCCCAGCATAGAGGGATGCTGGAGTGATGGATTGGAAGAGGGTGAGTGAGGGAGCACCCTCATGGAGGCAAAGGGGAGGGGGAAGAGGGTGGATGTGGGATAGGGGTGTTGTAGAGGAGTAACCAGGAAGTGGAATATCATTTGAGATGTAAATGAATGGAATGATTAATAAAAAAAGGAAGGAAGGAAGGAAGGAAGAATGAAGAAAGGAAAGAGAGAGAGAAAGAAAAAGAAAGAAAGAAAGAAAGAAAGAAAGAAAGAAAGAAAGAAAAGAGAAGGAGGGAGGGAAGGAGGAAGGAAGGAAGGAAGGAAGGAAGGAAGGAAGGAAGGAAGGAAGGAAGGAAGGAAGGAAGGGTCCCCATAGACTCATGGTGTTTGAATGCTTGGCCTATGAGAGTGGTGCTATTAGGATGTGTCGTCTTGATGGAGGAAGTGTATCAATGTGGAGAAATGCCCAGTGAAGCAGTCTTCTTCTGCTGCCTTTGGACTAAGATGTAGAACTCTCAGCACCTTCTCCAGCATCACATGCTTACTGCTATGCTTCCCTCAATGATGATAATGGATTAAACCTCTGAAACTGTAAGCCAGCCCCAATTAAATGTTTTCCTTTATAAGAGTTGCCTTGGCCATGGTGTCTCTTCACAGCAACTAAACCCAAAGAAGACAACCTCCAAATATCTTATAATACAGAATACAAAGCAAATAATTGCTATATTGTACTTTGATGAAAAAATAAATGAAAGTAGTCTGTGCAGAGTCATTACAGGTGTGATATTTTCCAGATACTTTCAGTCTTTTGTTGAATCCACAGTTCTGGAACCCATAGACACAGTGGACCAACAACATATACAAGTAGTAAAGGGCAGAATGATTTCCATAAAGCATTCAGAACAAGTATACATGCTTTCTATACAAATTTTGTGAGAAATAATTTTAAATTATAAATAAAATTAATATGTATATGTTATAAATCCATATACTTAAGTTGATACCTTCATGAGTAAAACATGACAATTAACATCACAGAATGTTTCTCTTATCTCTATGTTTACACTCTTTGTACTTGTATTTATATATGGCTGTATGTGTGCTATTTCTTAAAGTTTATTTTGCAACAATTTGTCCAAATATTGTCAAATTTTTCATCTTTTTTTGAGATTTTCTTTATTCGTGTTATGTGTATGGGTAGTTTTCCTGCATGTGTACCATGTGAGTTCATTTCTCACGGAGTCCAGAAGAGGGTAGCAGATACTCTGGAATTGGAGTTACAGATGTTTGCTGCTATGTAGGAAGTGGCAATTGAACAAAGATTCACAAAAGCAGCCAGTACTCTTAACCTTTGAGTCATTTTTTTCAGCCCTAAACCTTGTCATATGTTAAGGTAAATTATTTTACAAACTTTGTTTATTAGTTCTTTGAGATCTTGCAAAATGTGTTTTTATTGTTTCCATTCCCTAACTCTTATCAGATCCACCTCTTTCCTTTCCCACCCAACTTTGTGTCCTCTTTGAAAATAATAAAATAAAATAAATCCATTAAGTCCATTTTGTGCTGCCCATATATTCTTGCTGTGTACTCTTTTACTGGAACGTTGTTGGATGTCCAGAAGCAATAGTTTTAAAGAAGTCTGTATTTTTTCCCTTCTCCCAGTTTACCAATTACCAGTAGCTCCTTGGCTATGGATAAAACTTTGTTCCTGTCTTCACTCTCCATACTGGGATTTTGTCTGACTTAGGTTTACTCATTTCTTGTGTATGCTGTCATGACTATGAGTTATTATATGTATATTTCTTCTACATCCAGAAGACACTGCTTTCTTTTCATTATCTGCCACCTCTAGCTCTTAAAACATTTCCACCAACATTGTCTGCAATGTTCCCTAATCCTTAGGAGAAAGTGTACAATATCCAAGTCCTATGTATGGTTGAATATTCTGCAGTCTCTTGTTCTTGTATCTTGACTACTTGTGAGTCCCTAAGAAGCACAAAATATAAGCTTCTCTAATGAGGACTGAAAGATGAACTAAAAGATGAGTATAAAAATAAGTCATCTGCCTGTAATCCCAGCACTTGGGAGGCAGAGGCAGGCGGATTTCTGAGTTCAAGGCCAGCCTGGTCTACAGAGTGAGTTCCAGGACTACACAGAGAGACCCTGACTCAAAAAACCAAAACAGAAAAAGTCATTAGTTTTTCCAGTCTGAGCCAGTACCCTTAGCAGACCTTGGGCGCTAGCTCTGTATCCAGTCCCACAACATCCAGAAGAAGCTTGACTCTCAAGATTTTGTAACACACCCAGGATCATAGGTGAGGAGGCTACAACATCTGTCCCAACACCAGGAGTAACTGGGACCAGTGGAATCCAGCAACACAGGAACCCCCATCCGGCCAGTGGCACAGGTTCCTTCCAATCTGAGCCTGTACCCTGAGCACACCTTAAGTGTTAGCCCAGCACCTATTCCCACAACACCCTGAAGAAGCTCAACTCTTAGGTTCTCTAACACGCCCAGGATCACAGGATCTCAGGAGCTTGGCCACACCGGGATTTCAGTATCCCAGAAGCAGTTTGACTCCTAGGAGCTCTGATACACCCAGAATCACAGGATCCCAGAATCACAGGATCCCAGAGAGAGCTGGATTCTGAGGAGTTCTGACACAACTAGGATCACAGAGGGGACAGGCTCCAGTCAGAGACAGTGAGGGAAGGTAGCACTAGAGATAACCAGATGGCAAGAGGCAAACATAAGAACATAAGCAACAGAAACCAAGGTTACTTGGCATCATCATAACACAGTTCTCCCACTATAGCAAGTCCTGGATACACCATCACACCAGAAAAGCAAGATTCAAATTTAAAATCACTTCTCATGATGATGATAGAGGATTTTAAGAAGGACATAAATAGCTCACTTAAAGAAAGAGAACACAGGTAAACAGGTAGAAGCCCTTAAAGAGGAAACACAAAAATCCCTTAAAGAATTACAGGAAAACACAACCAAACAGGTGAAAGAATTGAACAAAACCATCCAAGATCTAAAAATGGAAACAGAAACAATAAAGAAATCACAAAGGGAGACAACCCTGAAGATAGAAAACCTAGAAAATAGATCAGGAATCATAGATGCAAGCATCACCAACAGAATACAAGAGATAGAAGAGAGACTCTCCGGTGCAAAAGGTACCATAGAAAACATTGACACAACAGTCAAAGAAAATGCAAGAGCACCCATATTCATAAAAGAAACTTTACTAAAGCTCAAAACACTCATTGAATGCCCCACAATAGGAGTGGGAGGCTTCAATACCCCACTCTCACAAATGGACAGGTCACTGAAACAAAAACTAAACAGAAACAGTAAAACTAATAGAGGTTATGAACCAAATGGATTTAACAGATATCTATAGAACATTTCACCCTAAAACAAAAGGATATACCTTCTTCTCCAAAATTGACCATACAATTGATCACTCACAAAACAACTCTCAATTGATACAAGAAGATTGAAATAATTCCATGCATCCTATTAGATCACCATGGCCTAAGGCTGGTTTTCAACAACAGCAAAAATAATAGAGAGCCCATATACATGTGGAAACTGAACAACTCTCTATTCAATGATAACTTAGTCAGGGAAGAAGTAAAGAAAGAAAGTAAAGACTTCCTGGAATTTTTTTATTAGATATATTCTATATTTACAATTCATTTCCCTTTTATTGGTTCCCCACCCTCAAAGGTCCCACATGCCGTTTTCCCTCCCCCTGCTCCCTCATCTACCCCCTCCCACCTCACTGTTCTTGTACTCTCCCACAATGATGCTTTGGTCCATTCTAGCACCAGTTTCCACTCCTTTCTTCTTGTAAGACATCACTTGGTATGTGATTTATGTCTTTGGTGTTCCAAGCTTCTAGGCTAATATCCACTTATCAGTGACTGTATACCATGGGTATTCTTTTGAGACTGGGTCACCTCACTTAGTATGACATTCTCCAGCTCCATCCATTTCTCTAAGAATTTCATGAATTCATTGTTTCTAATGGCTGAATAGTACTCCATTGTGTATATATACCACATTTTTTGTATCCATTCCTCTGTTGAGGGACATCTGGGTTCTTTCCAGCTTCTGGCTATTATATATAAGGCTGCTATGAACATAGTGGAGCATGTATCCCTATTGCATGCTGGGGAATCTTCTGGGTATATTCCCAGGAGTGGTATGGCTAGGTCCTCCGGAAGTATCACGTCCAGTTTTCTGAGGAACCGCCAGACTGATTTCCAGAGTGGTTGTACCAGCTTGCATTCCCACCAGCAGTGGAGGAGTGTTCCTCTTTCTCCACATCCTTGCCAACACCTGATGTCTTCTGAGTTTTTAATCTTAGCCATTCTGACTGGTGTTAGGTGAAATCTCAGGGTTGTTTTGATTTGTATTTCCCTAATGACTAATGATGTTGAACTTTTTTAAGGTGATTCTCAGCCATCCAAATTTTTTCAGGTGAAAAGTCTCTGTTTAGCTCTGTACCCTATTTTTGGATAGGGTTATTTGGTTTTCTGGGGTCTAACCTCTTGAGTTCTTTGTATACATTGGAGACTAGCCCTCTGTCGGATGTGGGGTTGGTGAAGATCTTTTCCCAATTTGTTGGTTGCTGATTTATCCTTTTGACAGTGTCTTTTGCCTTACAGAAACTTTGTAATTTTATGAGGTCCCATTTGTCTATTCTTGCTCTTAGAGCATAAGCAATTGGTGTTCTGTTCAGGAATTTTTCCCCTGAGCCAATGTCCTCAAGGGTCTTCCCCAGTTTCTTTTCTATTAGTTTTAGTGTGTCTGGTTTTATGTGGAGGTCCTTGATCCACTTGGAGTTGAGCTTAGTGCAAGGAGATAATAGTGGATCAATTCTCATTCTTCTGCATGTTGACCTCCAGTTGAGCCAGCACCATCTGTTGAAAAGGCTATCTTTTTTCCACTGGATGTTTTCAGCTCCTTTGTCGAAGATCAATTGGCCATAGATGTGCGGGTTCAATTCTGGGTCTTCGATCCTATTCCATTGATCCACCTCCCTGTCACTGAACCAATACCATGCAGTTTTTAATACTACTGCTCTGTAATATTGCTTGAGGTCCGGGATATTGATTCCCCCAGAAGTTCTTTTGCTGTTGATGATAGTTTTAGCTATCCTGGGTTTTTTGTTATTCCAGATGAATTTGAGAATTGCTCTTTCTAACTCTATGAAGAACTGAGTTGGGATTTTGATGGGGATTGCGTTGAATCTGTATATTGCTTTGGGCAAGATTGCCATTTTAACTATATTAGTCCTGCCAACCCACGAGCATGGAAGATTTTCCCATTTTCTGATGTCGTCTTCAATTTCCCTCTTCAGAGACCTGAAGTTTTTGTCATATAAATCTTTCACATGTTTGGTTAGCGTCACTCCAAGATACTTTATATCATTTGTGGCTATTGTGAAGGGTGTCATTTCCCTAATTTCTTTCTCAGCCTGCTTATCCTTCGCGCATAGGAAGGCTACTGATTTGCTTGAGTTGATTTTATAGCCAGCCACTTTGCTGAAGTTGTTTATCAGTTGTAGGAGTTCTCTGGTGGAGGTTTTTGGGTCACTTAAGTATACTATCATATCATCTGCGAATAGTGATAGTTTGACTTCTTCCTTTCCGATTTGTATCCCTTTGACTTCCCTCTGTTGTTGAATTGCTCTAGCTAGTACCTCAAGTACTATATTGAAGAGATATGGTGAGAGGGGGCAGCCTTGTCTAGTCCCTGATTTTAGTTGGATTGCTTCAAGTTTTTCTCCGTTTACTTTGATGTTGGCTACTGGTCTGCTGTATATTGCTTTTACTATGTTTAGATATGGGCCTTGAATTCCTGCTCTTTCCAAGACCTTTAGCATGAAAGGATGCTGACTTTTGTCAAATGTTTTTTCAGCATCCTATGAGATGACCATGTGGTTTTTTTCTTTGAGTTTGTTTATGTAGTGGATTACGTTGATGGATTTCCGTATATTGAACCATCCCTGCATCCCTGGGATGAAGCCAACTTGATCATGGTGAATGATCGTTTTGATGTGTTCCTGGATTCAGTTGGCAAGTATTTTGTTTAGTATTTTTGCATCGATATTCATAAGAGAAATTGGCCTGTAGTTCTCTTTCTTAGTTGGATCTTTGTGTGGTTTTGGTATCAGGGTAATTGTGGCTTCATAGAATGAGTTGGGTAGTGTTCCTTCTGTTTCTCTTTTGTGGAATAGTTTGAAGAGTATCGGTATCAGGACTTCTTTGAAGGTCTGATAGAATTCTGCACTAAAACCATCTGGTCCTGTGCTTTTTTTGGTGGGAAGACTTTCTATGACCCCTTCTATTTCTTTGGGGGTTATGGGTCTGTTTAGACGATCTATTTGATCCTGGTTTAATTTTGGTATTTGGTAACTGTCGAGGAAATTGTCCATTTTCTCCAGATTCTCCAGTTGTGTTGAGTATAGGGTTTTGTAGTAGGATCTGATGATTTTTTGAATTTCCTCAGTTTCTGTTGTTATATCTCCCTTTTCATTTCTAGTTTTGTTAATTTGAATACTGTCTCTGTGCCCTTTAGTAAGTCTGGCTAGGGGTTTATCTATCTTGTTGATCTTCTCAAAGAACCAGCTCCTGGTTTTGTTGATTCTTTGTATGGTTCTCTTTGTTTCAACTTGATTGATTTCAGCCCTGAGTTTGATGATTTCCTGTCTTCTACTCCTCCTGGGTGAAATTGCTTCTTTTTGTTCCAGAGCTTTCAAGTGCACCATTAAGTTGCTAGTATATGCTCTCTCCTGTTTCTTTTTGGAGACACTCAGGGCTATGAGTTTTCCTCTAAGCGCTGCTTTCATTGTGTCCCATAGATTTGAGTATGTTGTGCCTTCATTTTCATTAAATTCTAAGAAATCTTTGATTTCTTTCTTTATTTCTGACTTCCTGGAATTTAATGAAAATGTTGACACATTATACCCAAACTTATGGGACACAATGAAAGTGGTGCTAACAGGAAAATTCATAGCAAATTCATAGCAGAGCAATGGATAAAAAAATGTGGTACAAGCTGGGCGGTGGTGGTGCACGCCTTTAATCCCAGCACTTGGGAGGCAGAGGCAGGTGGATTTCTGAGTTCGAGGCCAGCCTGGTCTACAGAGCTAGTTCCAGGACAGCCAGAGCTACACAGAGAAACCCTGTCTCGAAAAACCAAAAAAAAAATGTGGTACATTACAAAATGGAGTACTACTCAGCTACTAAAAACAATGAGTTCATGAAATTCTTAGGCAAATGGATGGAACTAGAAAATATCCTGAGTGAGGTAACCCAATCACAAAAGAACACACACAGTATGCAGTCATTGATAAGTAGATATTAGCCCCAAAGCTTGGAATACCCAAGATGAAATTCACAGACCACATGAAGCTCAAGAAGAAGGAAGATCAGAGTGTAGGTGCTTCAGTCCTTCTTAGAAAGGTGAACAAAATACTCATGGGAGCAAATACAGAGACCGAGTAGAGCAGAACTGACGGCTATCCAGAGACTGCCCCACCTAGGTATCCATCCCCTATATAGTCACCAAACCCAGACACTATTTTGGATGCCAATAAGTGCTTGCTGAAAGGAGCCTGATATAGCTGTCTCCTGAGAGGCTCTGCCAGAGCCTTACAAATACAGCAGTGGATGCTTGAAGACAACCATTGGATCAAGAGTGGGGTCCCCAATGGAGGAGTTAAAGAAAGAAGGAGCTGGTATGGCTGGGTCCTCCGGAAGTATCACGCCCAGTTTTCTGAGGAACCACCATACTGATTTCCAGAGTGGTTGTACCAGCTTGCATTCCCACCAGCAGTGGAGGAGTGTTCCTCTTTCTCCACATCCTCGCCAACACCTGATGTCTTCTGAGTTTTTAATCTTAGCCATTCTGACTGGTGTGAGGTGAAATCTCAGGGTTGTTTTAATTTGCATTTCCCTAATGACTAGTGATGTTGAACATTTTTTAAGGTGTTTCTCAGCCATCCGAATACCACTCCTGGGAATATACCCAGAAGATTCACCAGCATGCAATAAGGATACATGCTCCACTATGTTCATAGCAGCCTTATATATAATAGCCAGAAGCTGGAAAGAACCCAGATGTCCCTCAACAGAGGAATGGATACAAAAAAATGTGGTATATATACACAATGGAGTACTATTCAGCCATTAGAAACAATGAATTCATGAAATTCTTAGAGAAATGGATGGAGCTGGAGAACGTCATACTAAGTGAGGTGACCCAGTCTCAAAAGAATACCCATGGTATACAGTCACTGATAAGTGGATATTAGCCTAGAAGCTTGGAACACCAAAGACACAAATCACATATCAAGTGATGTCTCACAAGAAGAAAGGAGTGGACACTGGTGCTAGAATGGACCAAAACATCATTGTGGGAGAGTACAAGAACAGTAAAGTGGGAGGGGGTGGATGCGGGAGCAGGGGGAGGGAAAAGGACATGTGGGACCTTTGGGGGTGGGGAACCAGAAAAAGGGAAATGAATTGTAAATATAGAATATATACAATAAAAAAAAAAGAAAGAAGGAGCTGAAGGAGTTTGCAACCTCATAGGAAGAACAACAATATCAACCAACTAGATCCCCCCCAGAGCTCTGAGGGACTAAGTCACCAACCAAGAAGTACACATGGAGGGACCTTTGGCTCCAGCTGCATATGTAGCTGAGGAGGCCTTGACAGGCATCAATGGGAGGAGAGGTCCTTGTTTTTATGAAAGCTAGATAGATACCCCAGTGTGGGGGAAATCAAGGGCAGGGAGGTGGGAGTGGGTGTGTGGGTGGGGGAGCACTCTCATAGAAGCAGGGGGAGAGGGAATGGGATAAGGGTTTCTGGGTGGGGGCTGGAAAAGGGGATAACATTTGAAATGTAAATTTTAAAAATTCAATAAATAAATAAAAGTTAAAAAGAAAAACATGCTATTGGCACAAAACTAGATGTGTAGGTCAGTGAAATAGAATAAGATTAACTATCTCTCCACTTACAAAAATCACCTCAAAATTGATCAGAATTGGGATTTTGGTATGGGGTGGGTATGTGGGTGTATATTCATGTGAGTCTGCAGGAGTTTGGGAGGGGTTGGTTTTTTTTATTTTCTGTTTATTCTTCTCTCATATATTACATCATGAGTGCAGCTTTCACTCCATCTCTTCTTCCTTTCCTTTCTCCCAGATTCACCATCCCTTCACTTCCCCTCAGAAAAGAGAAGGCCTTCCAAGGATAACACCCAAATCTGGGATAAAAAGCTGCAATAGGACCAGACACATATTCTTACATCAAGGCTAGACAAGGCAAGCCAGTAAAAGGAAAAGGGTTCCAAAATCAGAGAAAAAAGTCAGGGACAGATCCCATTCCCACTAATAGGAATCCTACAAGAATCCTGAGCAACACAACCATAATATATATGCAGAGGACCTAGGTCAGTCCCATACAGAGCTTCCTCATCTTTGTGAGCCCACTTGAGTCCTGGTCAGTCTATTCTCTGAGACATGTTCTTATGGTGTTCTTTGCTGGCAGCCTCCCAACCTAGAGAGGGTAGTGGTGGAGTCACAGAGTAGGACTCTGGTGATGGCTTTGAAGTCTGAGTGTCTCAGGGCTTTCTAGCTCTCTAACTGTACTGAAGTGTTGATGACAACTTCTAAAAAATCCTAAAAACTTTCTTATTCTTTCTGAAGGTGAAAGACTGCTGGTCTAGGTGATTAACACCTACCACTTAACAGCTGAGGATTAAGCAATGTGGCCTTTGTTCTATCTCAGCGGGAACTACAGGGCTCTAGCTTCCAGCCTGCTAGTCAGAAGTTGAAGAAAATGGGACACTTAGAGAAGTGGTTATAGAGTTTATTACTAAGTTGTAAAAGTTTCCTATGAAAGCTGTCTAAGAGGGAAAAGCTGAAAGATCCTAAGTGGAGAAAGGGAAAAATTCTTTTAAGATGGGAAAGGCAAAAGTTCAACTCTAACTGGGGAAGGGGAAATCTTTCTACTATAATTCTAAGTGGGGAAAGGCAAAAAGAGAGAAAGAGAAAGAGCCTTTCTCTTTTGTTTTCAGTACTTATACATCTTTCAGAATACGTGATCACATCACAAAGTTCATTACGAATTCACTCAAAAATCCAATCATAAATTGAAATAGAATTTACAACAGAGAATTTTTTCATTTTTTTATTCTATATTCTTTGTTTACATTCCAAAGGCTTTCCCCTTTCCAAGTTCCCCCCACCTTACGTCCCATAAGTCCTCTCCCCCGCCCCCCGCAACTATTCCCCAATCACCCCACCACTACCATTTCTCTGTTCTGGATCGACAAAACTGGATCCAATCTTTTTAGGCCCAGGGTCCTCTCCTTTGATACACTTGGAGTTGATCTTAGTACAAGGAGATAAGAGTGGGTCGATTTGCATTCTTCTGCATGTTGACCTCCAGTTGAACCAGCACCATTTGTTGAAAAGGTATCTTTATTCCACTGGATGGTTGTAGCTCCTTTATCAAAGATCAAGTGACCATAAGTCTGTGGGTTCATTTCTGGGTCTTCAATCCTATTCCATTGATCTACTTGCCTGTTGCTGTACCAATACCATGCAGTTTTTAACACAATTGCTCTGTAGTACTGCTTAAGGTCAGGAATATTGATTCCCCCAGAAGTCCTTTTATTGTTGAGAATAGTTTTAGCTATCCTGGGTTTGTTGTTGCTCCAGATGAATTTGAGAATTGCTCTTTTTAGATCTATGAAGAATTGAATTGGGATTTTGATGGGGATCGCATTGAATCTGTATATTGCTTTTGGCAAGATGGCCATTTTTACTATATTGATCCTGCCAATCCAGGAGCAAGAAATATTTTTCCATCTTCTGAGGTCTTCTTCGATTTCTTTCTTCAAGGACTTGAAGTTCCTGTCATACAGATCTTTCGCTTGTTTGGTTAGAGTCACGCCAAGGTACTTTATGTTGTTTGTGGCTATTGTGAAGGGTGTTATTTCCCTAACTTCTTTCTCAGCCTGCTTGTCCTTTGAGTACAAGAAGGCTACTGATTTGATTGAGTTGATTTTATAACCTGCCACTTTGCTGAAGTTGTTTATCAGCTGTAGAAGTTCTCTGGTGGAGTTTTTTGGGTCGCTTAAGTAAACTATCATATCGTCTGCAAATAATGATACTTTGACTTCTTCCTTTCCAATTTGTATCCCTGTGACTTCCTTATGTTGTCTAATTGCTCTCGCTAGAACTTCAAGTACTATATTGAAAAGATATGGAGAGAGAGGGCAGCCTTGTCTAGTCCCTGATTTTAGTAGGATTGCTTCAAGTTTCTCTCCATTTATTTTGATGTTGGCTACTGGTTTGCTGTAGATTGCTTTTACTATGTTTAGGTATGGGCCTTGAATTCCTGCTCTTTCCAAGACTTTCAGCATGAAAGGATGCTGAATTTTGTCGAATGCTTTTTCAGCATCTAATGAGATGACCATGTGGTTTTTTTCTTTCAGTTTGTTTATGTAGTGGACTACATTGATGGATTTCTGTATATTGAACCATCCCTGCATCCCTGGGATGAAGCCTACTTGATCATGGTGAATGATCGTTTTGATGTGCTCTTGGATTCGGTTGGCAAGAATTTTATTTAGTATTTTTGCATCGATATTCATAAGAGAAATTGGCCTGTAGTTCTCTTTCTTTGTTGTGTCTTTTTGTGGTTTAGGTATTAGAGTGATTGTGGCTTCGAAGAATGAGTTGGGCAGTGTCCCTTCTGTCTCTATTTTGTGGAATAGTTTGAAAAGTATTGGTGTTAAGTTTTCTTTGAAGGTCTGGTAGAATTCTGCACTAAAACCATCTGGTCTGGTACTTGTTTTGGTTGGGAGGCTTTCTATAACCCCTTCTATTTCTTTAGGGGTTATGGGACTATTTAGCTGATCTACTTGATGCTGATTTAATTTTGGTATTTGGTATCTGTCTAGGAAATTGTCCATTTCCTCCAGATTCTCCAGTTGTTTTGAGTATAGACCTTGGTAGTAGGATCTGATGATCTTTTGAATTTCCTCAGTTTCTGTTGTTATGTCTCCCTTTTCATTTCTAATTTTGTTGATTTGTATACTGTCTCTGTGTCCTTTGGTTAGTCTGGCTAAGGGTTTATCTATCTTGTTGATTTTCTCAAAGAACCAGCTCCTGGTCTTGTTGATTCTTTGTATGGTTTCCTTTGTTTCTACTTGATTGATTTCAGCCCTGAGTTTGGTGATTTCTTGTCTTCTACTCCTCCTGGGTGAATTAACTTGTTTTTCTTCCAGGGCTTTAAGGTGTGCCATTAAGTTGCTAGTGTATGCTCTCTCCAGTTTCTTTTTGGATGCACTTAGAGCTATGAGTTTTCCTCTTAGCACTGCTTTCATTGTGTCCCATAGATTTGGGTAGGTTGTACCTTCATTTTCATTGAATTCTTTAAAGTCTTTGATTTCTTTTCTTTTCTGTTTCTTTGTTTTATTTGTTTCGTTTGCCTGAATGATCTATTATTGATAATGTAGTAACCTACTCATGCATTAGAATTTGTTCATCTCTTTTGCTTTAGTACTCTTTAGTAAAATTGGATATGCAAACATTTCTTGTATGATTCATTCCTTATGAATTTTAGGCACTCCTGTTGGATAGTTTCTTTTATTAATACTAAGGTATCCTTTTTATAACCAATACTCTTCGCTGTTAGAATCCATTTTTCTTGTAATTTCACTTTTGTTCACTTTACAAATGAGATGTATTTGTTTGTTTGTTTGTTTGTTGCATGCTATGAATAATCATTTCCTATATCTCATTCCAGTCTGGTAGTTTCTGCCTTTTAATTAGAAGATTGTGATTATTAATTCTTACTTAATTCTGAAAGGTATGTATGTCTTCCTATTATGTATGCTTGGTTCTTCTGTAATCTTTATAACTGTATTTATTATCTTACCACTGAGATGCATTCTTTTCTATATATCCACAGTCATGGGTGTTTTGTTGTTTTTGTTTGCTTGTTTGTTTTAATCTGTGGGTAGAATTCTTGAGAGAATCTTCTGTAGCACTGGAGTCATGATCAGACATTTCTTTCATGTTTCTCATGGATTTTTTTGTACTTTACTTATGAGGCATAATTAACTATTCTGGGCAGAATAATCTAATATAGCAGCAATTTTCATTAAGGAATTGAAGTACAGTATGCCATACTCTTGGATTTTAGAGTTTATGTTATTAAAGATAATTTGTCTTTTAATTTTTCATATTGTTTAATTTATGCCTATGTGTGTTTGTGGGGGTGTGTCCACACAAGTACAGAAATGGGTATTTTATTTTCTGAAGCTGGAGATGCAGGTAGTTGTGCTACACTCATCATGGTACTGGGAATACATGCTTGGTTGTCTAGAAAAACAGTAAGTACTCTTAAGTACTGAGTAATCTCTCCAGATCCCAAGAATAACTACTGTTATTTTATGGATTTATCTTTGCATATAACTGGCACTTCTCTCAGTTTTCAACATTTTTTCTTTATTTTATGTATCCATTGTTTTAAATTAACATGGCACTTCTAAACTGTAGGTAAAATAAATCAAAGGAGAATGGCTGTATCCAATGAAAGCCACCCAAAAGAATTCATCCTACTGGGCTTTGCTGACCATCCTTGGCTGGAACTCCCTCTCTTTGTTACTCTTCTCATAACATACCCCATGGCTTTGATGGGGAACATCGCCATCATTCTAGTGTCCACCTTAGACCCTCGTCTCCACAGTCCCATGTATTTTTTCCTCACAAATCTCTCCTTTCTGGACATGTGCTACACCACAAGCATTGTACCTCAGATACTGTTTAACCTGGGAAGCTCCAGAAAAACCATTAGTTACATTGGATGTGTTGTTCAACTTTATGTCTTCCACATAATGGGAGGCACAGAATGTCTCCTTTTGGCTATTATGTCCTTTGATCGATATGTGGCTATCTGCAGACCTCTCCACTACACCCTCATCATGAATCAGCGAGTGTGCATTTTGTCAGTATCTATTATGTGGTTGACTGGAGTCATCTTTGGTTTTTCAGAGGCTACACTTACATTAAAATTGCCATTGTATGGAACAAATAAATTGGATCATATATTGTGTGAAATCCCAGTTCTCATAAAAACTGCCTGTGGTGAAAAGGAATTTAATGAGCTAGCACTTTCTGTGGTATGCATTTTTATATTGATTGTTCCTCTGTGCTTAATTCTTGCGTCTTATGTTAATATTGGATGTGCAGTACTTAGAATTAAATCTTCTGAAGGAAGGAAAAAAGCCTTTGGGACATGTTCTTCTCATCTCATTGTAGTTTCTTTATTTTATGGACCAGGCATTAGCATGTACCTTCAGCCTTCTTCATCCATCACAAGGGACCAACCCAAGTTCATGGCTCTCTTTTATGCAGTGATAACTCCTACACTGAATCCCTTCATCTATACCTTAAGAAACAAGGATGTAAAGGGTGCCTTAAAAAAGCTACTGAGAAGCATTTTCAGTTCAAAGTGAAAATTCTTTGGTATCAAATTAAATAAATTAATAATTGTAGTAATTTCACATCGGTTTCTCTAATAATGATCATATATTCAGGGTCCACAGAATATAACCTTCTTGCCAGACTTTTCTCATTTCTAGTATTACAGCATTGTGAGTTTTGTTTATAAATTAGGATAAGTGTTTGATGTTTAAATAGTTTCTAATGATATATCAAAATATACAGACAAATACTATGTGTAAATTTAATTCTTTCTAAAGCATAACCAGTATAAGTCTTGAATCTATAAGAAAAAAGAAAGTGATATTACTAATGAAAAACAGTCTGGAAACATTTCTGAGACTAAACGGGACATTTAGACATGCCTTTAAAATTTAACACAAATCAATAAGGGAAAAAATAGTTTTCTAATGTGAAACAAGTGAAATTAAATCAATAAACAATGAGTATATTTTCAATGAAGCTTATTTTAGAGGCAAGTGATAATCAAAATATGTTCCATCACAAATTGAATTTCTACAGTTTAGTTGTCAAAAATCTATACCCCCAAACTTAAAACTGTCATATAAAATTCTTTACAATTCGTGAAATAAAATTTATTAATTTGATGTTGAAACTTTGTTATTTAATAAGCCATTGTTGGTAGAGCATGTGTCAACTCTTTGTTACATAGATGTGACCAGGAAAGAGAGAGAGAAACCAAGACAGAGGGGAAGAGAGGGAATTAAAGAACGGAAATGTAATCCTCAAGGCTCATCTCCCAGTAACCCACTTTCTCCATCTAGGACCCACCCACCAAAAGTTCAACTTTCCAAAGAGTAACATCAACTTTGTCCCAAATATCTAATCCCATGGGTCATAGGATAGGCATTTTACACCAAGCCATATCATATGGGAATTTTCATTAGAATAAAGTCAGACTTCTCGGCATAAATTTACATTATAGTAGAGAATAGAAGAGAACAGAACAAAGTGTTCAAAGTCCTTAGAAGAAAGCAGCTACAAGCTAAAAATATTATATACAGGAAATCTATCCTTCAGAATTAAAAGGGCAATAAAACATTGTTCAAACAAAAACAAAACAAAAACAAAAGTTACAAAAATTAAAAAAAAAAACAGGGAAAGCACACCATCAAATCCCTGTAATAATCAATAAGAAGTCTTGCATGAAAAATAAAAGGATGATAGCCACTTCTACAAAATCACCTACAGAAATATATAGAACTCGGTTGAATAAATTGAAAAAAGAAGACATAATATAATCAAACTATTGGGGTTCAAGAGTTACTGCAAAAAACACAGGGACACCAATCTCAGTCAGAGAAGGATGGGATATCGAATGCACAGTAATTAGTAAGTTTAGTAATTAGTTAAGTGATTAGTAAGTTTAGTCCCCAGAAGCCACATAAAAATTAAAAAGAGAAATGATTATCTAAACTTGTTCCTCTGCTTTCACATAAACTGTGTCATTACAACTATGAACATTGTGCAACAGGTCAATATACATATCAGGCACACTGAGACAAGTACAATAATGATAATGATTTTTAAGGAACTGAAAATCTGAACAAATGCCCTGCTCTCTCTAAAATTAGGCTTCAGTTAATCATAAACTTTCTACTGTTATATATTGTTTTGAGTCTAATTTAAGGTTTATTTCATTATGACTTTACCAAAGGTATGTGAGTATTATTTACATAATACAATTTTAGTGTCCTGTACATGTCATTAACTGATTTACTGAATAATTTTATTCTTTGATTTTGAAAGTAAAATTATACTTCATCTTATAAATACTTTATTAAGCAACTGGATATTTGTACTGGTTAGTTTTTTTTTTCAGCTTGACATACCATAAGGTCATCCTGGGATGATCATCAATTGAGAAAATGCCTTCTTCAGATTGTCCTATAGGCATATTTTCTTGACTAATGATTGATGTTGTGCTGAGGTCCATGTGAAAGGAATAATAAATGGTTTAGAACTCATGTAATGTGGCCCACTGCTTAACCAAACCATGTTGGGTGTGCCTCAGAGAGGCAGAGCCCTGGGGAATTCATATTATGAAGTTTGGCTCTGTTTTTGTCGTCACATCCCACTTACTCTAAGAGTGGTATGAAAACTCTAAGGGGGCTTCCAACCACTCCATGGGCAGAATCAGAAGCTCTCACAATTGTGCTTGATCTGTTTCAGAAATTGATGCTTGGGCAAATAAATAATTCAATCATCACCCTTGGAATGAACTGAGAAATGTAGATCATTAGCAGTAACCACTAACATATAAAAAATGGAAAAATAGATTGATAGTGAAGTTAGGTTAAGATGATTTTGTTAGTGGCTCTGACATAGGAAATTGTATGGAACTATTTGGAATCCAAAAAGACACACTATTAATAGTTGAGCTAGGGATTTTTTTGAGGTCAGTGAACAAGAACAATGTCAGCCTAACTAGCACTGGCTGACATGACTGCTGGAATGATGATTTAGGTGATAGTTAAGTTTTGTACACATTTTTGCTCTCAGCTTCCTAATATGATTTAATAAAACATTGTTAATAGATGTTCATATATAGTGGAGTCTACTTTTGAGAGTTTTGCTCCATCCATCCAGTATGTATGTATTTATGTACATTTGCTAAGTTGTTGGCGCTTGCTTATTCAAGCTTTTCTTGCTTCTCCCACACAACGTGAGTGTGTGTGTATGTGTGTATGTGTATGATTCATATGCTATTTCCATTATATAAGCATGATATAGCTATATGTAAGGAAGGATAAAAAAAGTAAAATTGGTTTTTTATCTAAGCCTGAAACAACTAGATAAAATGTGTGATCAAGCTAATGTAAAAAAGTTGGCCACACATTTTTAATTCATTTATATAAAGGAAAATGTCTCAAAATAACTATATTTTGTGTTATATTATGTGTGTAATATTTTGTTATATTATGTGTGTAATATTTTGTTATATTATGTATGTAATATTAATAAAATTATTATATATGTTTATATATGTGACATCATTCTGTCATTTAATATGTCAAATATAGTGGTTCATTAAATTTAATACGTTTAATGATGTTTCAAGTAAGAGGTAGATAAAAGAGATGTAATTTATAAAGAGATTTGGTTGTTTTCAAAGTCAATGAATCAGGGTTTCCAAGTTTCAGAGATTTCCTGAAATGAAATGCTGTTTGACTTTCAAATGTGTGTGTGTGTGTGTGTGTGTGTGTGTGTGTGTGTGTGTATGTGTGTGTGTGTGAAAGAGAGAGAGGGAGGGAAGGAGAGAGAGAGAGAGAGAGAGAGAGAGAGAGAGAGAGAGAGAGATCTAATAAAGAATTTGAGCCATCCAAAGGTGATTTAGATATTTCTAGATAAAGAAATGTCTGTGTAATAAAATTACCAGAAGTTGAAGATATAAAGGTTCTGTAACCTAAGTATGAAAATATTGAAATACCTTGAGATAGTGTGGTAAAGTTATGGGAGTTGGGAATAAGATTATAGAATGTATGTGTATTTCAAGGTGTTACACAGCCCATGCAGTGCTAACCCTTATTTAGCTCTAACAGATCTGATCAAACTAGACAGAGAAATTCAGTGTAAATGCCACATATCAAACTGTAGTTTTATAAGGCAGATAGATGCAAAACAGAGAAGACTTTCCTTAAAACAACAAAAATCAGGCTGGAGAGATGGCTCAGTGGTTAAGAGCACTAACTGCTCTTCCAGAGGTCATGAGTTCAAATCCCAGCAACCACATGGTGGCTCACAACCACCTGTAATGAGATTGGATGCCCCCTTCTGGTGTGTCTGAAGACAGCAGTACTTACATATAATAAAATGAAAAAAAAATTTAAAACAACAAAAATCCTGTAAATTTAAGGTGGAAAATTTGTGAATGTCCTCCCACATTTAATTACAAGAAGAGACATATGCTTAAGTAAGCAAATGATGACTTATCACCTGTTTTCTCAGTTCACTTGGAGAACTTGCAGCTCTGTGTCTACCCATTGTAAACTTTCTTTCTGTCTTGTAGAAGAAAGCCTTGACTGAAAAGGAAGTTATTGTCTCTATAGTTGAAAATGTTAGTTTTCTCTTTGGACATGGATGGTGAACATTGACAAAAAAAAGTCTATGATTAATATGTTAACAATAGGAAAACTTAAGATAGTACAAATATAATACTGCATCTATTAATGTCTAGTACGTTGGGTTTCTAAGGGTGGAGCCGCATTACCCAGATCACAGGGTTTACACAGCCAAGTCAGTCGGTGCACAATTTATTCAAAGTTTCAACTTCTTTTTAAAGGCAAAACAGAATAAAGATTTCCTACAGTTTTAGTTCTCACTAGCTGCTAGTTCCCTAGCAACAGCATATCTTGTTTCAAAGTGACCCAAAGCTCCTTGAAGACTGAAAATTTGCCAGCAGTCCATCTCTTAGATGTTTTGCTTCTTATAATTAAAAGCAAAGTTACTTTCCCATGAGAAAAACTCATGAGGACCACTTCCTCAGCCATGCAGCTTACTCCATAGAACACCAGAATTGAGGAGGAAGTATGCCTCCTCAGTATCTCAGAATGCTGAGAGTCACAAAGATTCTAGGTTGCCTCATAGCTAGCAAGCTGGAAGCAGTCACCTCATGCCATTTCTCTACAATTTCCTCCTTTTATTATTTTTTAATTTAGCTTCTAGAAGATTTTGCATAAGGTATGTATTTGCAAAGTGTTCACAAAACAACACTGGTAAATAGCCAATCAAACAATGTCAATTAAAAATAAGGCTAATAAGTAAAACAACACTAGCTTCTCCACCTGCATGAGTCACACTTTGTAGTGAAGTCCTAGGATCCAGGCCAGACAATTTATCAGCTAATATCCTAGCAATATCAGATGCATCATCAGATGAAAATTGTTTTTTGAATGTATCTAGCAATTGATATTGTAATTGTTCAATATTCTTTCTAACAATAGTGTTTCCTTTCAAATATTATTGACTCTTTTCAATCATGAAGACTGGCATTGTATTGAAAATTAGTAACACAAAATGTAATAGAATTCCAATCACAATTTAACTGTAGCTGTTGTTGCACACTCAAACGTACAGATCACTTTAATACATCTACTTCTGTCTGCAGTCTTGCATTGGTGCTCACCTGATAATTCATGAGAATCTTTATGCCATTGTTCTACAAAATGTTTAGTTTGCAAAGAAGTAGCAAAACAACACCAGCTACTGAGGCTGTAGTAGCCATAGCAATAAGACTTAAAATTACAGCAACAACCCCTAACATACCCATTGTTTTTTATAAGATTTTATCAAAGAATTCTAGTTATAACATGTAAGTAGGATATTTTCCCCAAAGCCTGTCCATACGTAACTACATTGTTTCATATGCATTACTGAATATGAAGTAAAATTAAACAATAGGCTATTAATAATGTAAGAATACAATCCACATCTTCTGAGGTCTTCTTCGATTTCTTTCTTCAAGGACTTGAAGTTCCTGTCATACAGATCTTTCGCTTGTTTGGTTAGAGTTACGCCAAGGTACTTTATGTTGTTTGTGGCTATTGTGAAGGGTGTTATTTCCCTAACTTCTTTCTCAGCCTGCTTGTCCTTTGAGTACAAGAAGGCTACTGATTTGATTGAGTTGATTTTATAACCTGCCACTTTGCTGAAGTTGTTTATCAGCTGTAGAAGTTCTCTGGTGGAGTTTTTTTGGGTCGCTTAAGTAGACTATCATATCGTCTGCAAATAATGATACTTTGACTTCTTCCTTTCCAATTTGTATCCCTGTGACTTCCTTATGTTGTCTAATTGCTCTCGCTAGAACTTCAAGTACTATATTGAAAAGATATGGAGAGAGAGAGGGCAGCCTTGTCTAGTCCCTGATTTTAGTAGGATTGCTTCAAGTTTCTCTCCATTTATTTTGATGTTGGCTACTGGTTTGCTGTAGATTGCTTTTACTATGTTTAGGTATGGGCCTTGAATTCCTGCTCTTTCCAAGACTTTCAGCATGAAAGGATGCTGAATTTTGTCGAATGCTTTTTCAGCATCTAATGAGATGACCATGTGGTTTTTTTTTCTTTCAGTTTGTTTATGTAGTGGACTACATTGATGGATTTCTGTATATTGAACCATCCCTGCATCCCTGGGATGAAGCCTACTTGATCATGGTGAATGATCGTTTTGATGTGCTCTTGGATTCGGTTGGCAAGAATTTTATTTAGTATTTTTGCATCGATATTCATAAGAGAAATTGGCCTGTAGTTCTCTTTCTTTGTTGGATCTTTTTGTGGTTTAGGTATTAGAGTAATTGTGGCTTCGAAGGATGAGTTGGGCAGTGTCCCTTCTGTCTCTATTTTGTGGAATAGTTTGAAAAGTATTGGTGTTAAGTTTTCTTTGAAGGTCTGGTAGAATTCTGCACTAAAACCATCTGGTCCCGTACTATTGTTTCACATGCATTACTGAATATGAAGTAAAATTAAACAATATGCTATTAATAATGTAAGAATACAATCCACAGTTAATAAATGTAATTTCCTTATATGAAATTTTAAATTCTTCAATAAGCATTAAGTACGGCAAAGGTATACAAGCAGAAATAATATATTCCTTATATGTTGTAAAACTATAAGTAGAAGCAGATTGAACAGTCCTAGTAAATTAGCCATTAGACAAAATCACAGGTTTCAGTGTAGCTGTGATCTTCCAAAAATGTGACTGTAAAACAGTTGGATGTTCCTTCAGAGCAAATAAGCCATTAGTGATTCCACCATCTCCCCAGACCATCAATCCAGCACCTGTCATTCATACTGGTAACATTAGAAAGATCACAAGCCATATGATTCATAAATGGAAATTCAGAACAAGTATTTATAAACATTCCAGAAGGTCTCCCAATTAATCCAGGATGCATTTTTCATTTATATATTTTTTCTAAATTTACTCATACAAGATTGTCATTTAAAAGGACACTATTTCTTTTATTTATTTATTTTTACATTTATTTTTTATTAGATATTTTCTTTATTCACATTTCAAATGTTATCTGCTTTCCTCATTTCCCCTCCAAAAACTCCCTATCCCCATCCCCCTGCTCCCTAACCCACCCACTCCCACTTCCCTGTCCTGGCATTCCCCTATGCTGGGGCAACAAGCCTTCACAGGACCAAGAGCCTCTTCTCTCATTGATGAAGGACACTATTTCAAAGTAATATATGTAAAATCAAGGCATTCTTAATATGATGATTCATTGTCAAAAATTACATTGCTTCAACTTTGATTAGTAGGTCAAGCAGCCAATCTTTGCAACCATGTTCAACTATTTGTGGTGTTAATTCCAGGGAAAAGCCAATATTGCCAATCCATCACCAAACAAGGAGATAATAACAAGCACACAGGATTATCCTGCATCTGAGAAGTAAAATTATATAATGTTCCATTGTCTTGAGAATTATGTTGTAAATCTTGCCATGGAAGAGAAAGAATATTCCTGGGCACAGAAAAATTAAAAATTAGATTCTCCCCATATAACAGGTTCAAGAAATAGACGATTAGGAATATAAGCACAATAACTCCATCAATAGATGTAGCTTGAGAAGAGACTATGAGTAAAGCACACATGGTCAAAAACAACTGCTCAGTAGTGCAGGAACAATCTGTTTGCTAGATAATTATCTGAGCCTGTGAACATAAAGACTTAACCTGGTTCCATGTAGGCAAAGGAGTAGATGCATCTCATTGTGGACCTTTTTGCAGACACAGTTGAGCCATAGCTTGAATAGGCTTCATCAAGAGGACCATCATATCTGTGCCTCAGTGCTCCTTTCATACCAATCTCCCTTAGTTGTTCATGTATTTCTGGACATGTATTAGCTTGCATATTTGGATTCAAATATCACTCTGTGCCAGTAAGATAGCAAATGTTATTGCTTGTAATATAGGATTATTACTATTTGCATTGATTTGTGCCTATTCGGCACAGAAGTCATGAAACCACATTTGCCATTGTAAATATTCAGGTTCTTTTAAGAGCGTTTGACAAATTGTTTTCTAATCCTCAGGAGCCCAGTTATTATAATTCCTTGACAATCCATGGAGAATTTCTTTCACATAATGTGACTGAATGCCAGACCAGCCCTTGAGGGGTCTTCTTTCTGCTCAGCTCTTCTTGAGGCAGCAGAGGAGAACAAGCTTTGGCGGATGGTAAGACTTTTGTATTACAAGATATGAGATATTTAGGGTTGCTGTATAATAATTAAAAGTTTACTTATGTAAGTCTAATTTACTTTGCTACTGTAGCTGGCCTGCCTTTTGTGTTCTTCCGAGGCCAGAAATTGCAGTCTCTGGCACTTAGCACCTCATCCTGAAACAACAAGGGATTAAGTAAATAGTCTTTGTTCTATCTAAGCAGGAACTGTTCATCTCTAACTTTCAGCCTGCTGGTGGATGTCACCAGAAGAAAAAAGACACTTTGAAAAGTGATTTTAGTGTTTATTTCTAAGTTGTAAAAAGTTTCCTATGAAAACTCTCTAAGAAAAAGTGGGAAAATAGAATGAAGAGAAAGGGGGATATGGGAAAAAATTCTTTCTCCCTCATCTCTTTGTTCTCAGCACTTAAACCATATTTTTAATTACATTATCATATGGTAAAAAAATCATCACAAGTTCACACATAAAATTAAATCATAAATCGAATAAGAAGTTTGCAACAGTGAATGTTTACATGTATATCCGTTAGGAGTAATTATCTGGCTAAACATCATCAACTGTTACAGTTCCACAGGTTCATTGAAAGTTAAAAAACCCTAAGAGAAGTTGTATAGATAAACCCAGTCAATATTTTATCTTCTGTTCTAGCACCTATAATAAATCATTAGTTCCCCTTTTATGACCTTTGGTTAATGGTTTGACAACCTCTTAGAATGTACTCTGAGTAGTAGAAAGTCTAGTTGCTATCTAAAAGCAATTAACTGGTGATAGTTGAGAGACTGGCAGAGTTCTCATTGCAGTTTTGACTATCAGAAATGACCTAATATCAGTCTCACTATAAAAGAGCTTAATAAATACTGATATAATCTTAGGAATTCTTATAGGATCATCACAAAGAATTGAGAAGTCATCTATTTGTCTATATAGCATCAGTATAACACAGTACATCTTCATAGACCTGCTCAAAAGGGTGAGCTAATAGCTAGTAATTGTCATATAAGTTTACTAATAACAGGAAAAGCATATTGCTATCAGGAATCTTTCCTAAAATGTCTCTCTCCTGGGCCTTGCCTACCAGAATTCCATCATAGATTTTAATCTAAGGGGCTCATCTCAGGAAGATCACCTGCTAGTTATTAGCTTGTCCTATGATATTCACAAATGTATTTATAGCTATAGATAATTACTATATCTTTGAAAATATACAAATACATATTAAGACAGGGTAATACACTCATTAAATAAAATAAATGCCAAATATGAATGAATTAGCCCAAAATAAATATAACTTTCTGTTATTTCAAAGTCTAAGTAAGTACACAAAAAAAACTATATAGGGTTAAATATGTGAGCTTGGAAAAAATAATATGAATTATTGTTTCACATCAATGATTTGTATTGTCAAATAATGATGCTTTAAATGATATATTTTTATCTAACAAGATGGCTCAAATGATAAAAAGCCCTTGCTGCTCAAGATTGACTGCCTGAGTCTGACTCCAAGAAAACAGGATAGAAAGTAGAAACAAACTCCCAAAAGTTGTCCCTCTGACTATACAATCCAAATATATTCTGTGGCAGACACATGCTCACACTCACCCTATTTATTCACAATATATAATAATAATAATACATAAAACATTTAAGAAGGATTTACATTTATAAGTTTTAAGTACCTCAGATATATTGTTCAACACTACAGTTCTTACTCCTGGAAGAAAAAAACTTTAATGATGAATTTGTGCTGGATAAAATCATCTTAATGTTTCTCCTTCCTATTATTTTAACCACTTTTGAACATTTAAGTGACTTCTGCAGCACTGATTTGAAAAGAATACACTTCAGTCCTGAGGATCATAAAGGCACTATTCTATCAGATGCTGAAGATAAACACTAATATTCCCTAAAAGCCTGATCTACTTTAAGGCAGCTAGAGTTAGAAGAGCAATTTTTGTGAATTTTCAAAGAATATAAACTTCTCTCTCTCTCTCTCTCTCTCTCTCTCTCTCTCTCTCTCTCCCTCCCTCCCTCCCTCCCTCCCTCCCTCTCTCTCTCTCTCTCTCTCTCTCTCTCTCTCTCTCTCTCTCTCTCTCTCTTGCTTAGTTATAATGAGAAGTTAGTGATCTAGCCTTATTATACCGAGGAAGAAGTTTAGTAGCCAAATCAAAAACATTCATTTAAAGTAATGTATTTTACTAGAGTCATAAAAAATTGGATAACCTGTTCAAGATTCTTTAATTTCTTTACCCTATCAAAGTCATGACAATCTTTTTCTGGCTTTATTTTTTAATGTTTTAATCACTGGAAAAACACTACATAATACAAAATAATGTGTTGTCATTTTCATTTCTCAAAATTCTATCTGTCTCTCTGCCTCTCTCTCTCTCTCTCTCTGTCTCTCCCTCTCTGCCTCTCTCTCTCTCTCTCTCTCTCTCTCTCTCTCTCTCTCTCTCTCTCTCTTTCTCTCTCTCTCTGCCACTTTCTTATTTCAGGTGAATCAAATTGAAGAAAATGGTAGTCATTAATGTAACCCACCCTGAAAGAGTTCATTCTTCTACACTTTATCAACCAGCCTTAGCTGGAGCTCTCTATCTTCATTATTCTTCTGGTAACATATTTCCTGGCCATGATGTGGAATATCTCCAACATCCTGGTGTCCACATTAAACTCCAGTCTCCACAGCCCCATGAATTTCTTTCTCACAAATCTCTCCTTTCTGGACATATGCTACACCACAAGCACTGTGCCCCAGATGCTGTTTAACCTGGGAAGCTCCCAAAAGACCATCAGCTATGTGTGGTAGTGTGCTTCAACTTCATTTATTTAGTACAATGGGAAGCAGAGTGTCTTATTCTTGCTGTTATGTCCTTTGCTACATGCCCATTTCTAGACCTCTGTATTACTCCCTAATCATGAATCAGTGCTCATGCATGCTACTAGTATGTATCACGTGGCTCTGTGGAATTGCCTACACCATCTCAGAAGCCATGCTTACTTTACAGCTTCCATTATGGGGCATCAAGACACTAGATCACTTAATATATGAGATTCCATTTCTGATAAAGATTGCATGTACTAAAAAGAGACAAATAAGTTGATACTTTCTGTGGCATGCACTTTTTTTGGCATGCACTTTTATACTAGCTGTTCCTTTATGCTATTACTTGCTTCATATAGATACAGTGGGCATGCTATGCTTAGGATTAATTCATCAAAGGGAAGGACAAAGGGCTCTGGTACACGTTCCTCCCATCTTACAGTAGTTTCCTTATTTTATGGCCCAGGAATTAGTATGTACCTTCACTCACTATTCCCCATTCTATCTCAAGAGACCAAATCACATTAATGGTTCTTTTTTATGGTGTGATAACTAATATATTTAACCCATAAATCTACACTCTGAGGAAAAGGCTTTAAAGGGGGCATTAGACAATCTAGCAAGAAAGATTTTATGTTCTAAGTGATAGTTTGTATAACAAATAAAATTATTTAACAGTTAGGTTATGCTTCTCCTGCATAAAATTTAAAAACCTTAACAGCATATTTCTAATTTATTATTTTAAAATGTTGTGCATGTAATTCAATGAATTTTTATCTTATCTATCACCCACCACTTCCTTCCAATGCTTCTCCACCCCCCACCCCCAACCCCTGCCCAGGATTGCCCGATTGATCTGTTTTCTTCCTGTCTTCAAGTCTTTTTAGTAGTAATAATCCCCTGAGTCCAATTAATACTGACCAATTAGTGTATGGGTATGTAACCATCCCCTGAGGCATGGGCAACCTACCAGTGGCTACATCCCAGAGAGAAGTGATGCTTCCTTCTTTAAGTTGTCAACATCCTTCAATTGAAATCCCAAGGTACATATTTTTCTAATGAAATATCTCATTCTTTACAATAATGTTATAAGGTAATGTGTTTAGGAATAACATGGCATTTTTTTCTATATTCTTTGTTTACATTCCGAATGCTTTCCCCTTTCCCAGTTCCCCCCTTACCATATTTCCCATAAATGCTCTTTCCTCCAGCTTTTCCCCAATCACCCTCCTCCCATTTCTGGTACTCCCCTACAATACTGGATCAAGTCTTTTCAGGACCAGGGCCCTTTCCTCCCTTCTTCTTGGGAATCATATGATTTGCTAATTGTGTCTTGAGTACTCAGAGCTTCTGGGCTAATTAATATCCACTTATCAGTGATTGCATTTCATGTGTATTCTTTTGTGATTGGGTTAGCTCACTTATGATGATAGTTTCCAGTTCCAACCATTTGCCTACAAATTTCATGAATTCATTGTTTTTCATTGTTGAGTAGTATTCCTTTGTATAAATATACCACATTTTCTGTATGTATTCCTCCATTGAGGAGTATCTGGGTTCTTTCCAGCTTCTGGCTATTATAAACAAGGCTGCTATGAACATAGTGGAGCATGTGTCCTTGTTGCCTGCAGGGGAATCCTCTGGGCATATGCCCAGGAGTGGGATGACAGGGTTGTCTGGAAGTGTCATGCCCAATTTTCTGAGGAACTGCCAGACTGATTTCCATAGTGGTTGTACCATCTTGCAATCCCACCAGCAGTGGAGGAGTGTTCTCCTTTCTCCACATCTTCACCAACACTTGCTCTCTCCTGAGTGTTTAATCTTAGCCATTCTGACTGGTGTGAGGTGAAATCTCAGGGTTGTTTTGATTTGCATTTCCCTAATGACTAATGATGTTGAACATTTCTTAAGGTGCTTCTCAGTCATCCAAAGTTCTTCAGGGGAAAGTTCTTTGTTTAGCTCTATACCCCATTTTTAATAGTGTTATTTGGTTCTCTGGGGTTTAACTTCTTGAGTTCTTTGTATATATTGGATATTAGCACTCTGTCGGATGTGGGGTTGGTGAAGATCTTTTCCCAATTATTTGGTTGCTGTTTTGTCCTTCTGACAGTGTCCTTTGCCTTACAGAACTTTGTAATTTTATGAGGTCCCATTTGTCAATTCTTGATCTTAGAGCATAAGCTATTGGTGTTCTGTTCAGGAACTTTCCCCCTATGTCCATGTCCTCAAGGGTCTTCCCCGGTTTCTTTTCTATTAGTTTCAGTGTGTCTGGTTTTATGTGGACGTCCTTGATCCACTTGGAGTTGAGCTTAGTACGAGGAGATAAGAGTAGATCAATTCGCATTCTTCTGCATGCTGACCTCCAGTTGAACCAGCACCATTCGTTGAAAAGGCTATCTTTTTTTTCACTGCATGATTGTAGCTCCATTATCAAAATCAAGTGACCATAATTCTGTGTTCATTTCCGGAACTTCAATTCTATTCCATTGATCTACTTGCCTATCACTGTACCAATACCATGCAGTTTTTAACACAATTGCTCTGTAGTACTGCTTGAGGTCAGGGATATTGATTTCCCCCAGAAGTCCTTTTATTGTTGAGAATAGTTTTAGCTATCCTGGGTTTTTTGTTATTCCAGATGAATTTGAGAATTGCTCTTTCTAAATCTATGAAGAATTGACTTGGGATTTTGATGGGGATTGCATTGAATCTGTAGATTGCTTTTGGCAAGATGGCCATTTTTACTATATTAATCCGGCCAATCCAAGAGCATGGAAGATTTTTCCATCTTCTGAGGTCTTCTTCGATTTCTTTCTTCAAAGACTTGAAGTTTCTGTCATACAGATCTTTCAGTTGTTTGGTTAGAGTCACACCAAGATACTTTATATTGCTTGTGGCTATTTTGAAGGCTGTTATTTCCCTAATTTCTTTCTCAGCCTGCTTATCCTTTGAGTATAGGAATGCTACTGATTTGCCTGAGTTTATTTTATAACCAGCCACTTTGCTGAAGTTGTTTGTCAGCTGTAGGAGTTCTCTGGTGGAGTTTTTTGGGTCAATTAAGTATACTATCACCGGGCGTGGTGGCGCATGCCTGTAATCCCAGCACTTGGGAGGCAGAGGCAAGCAGATTTCTGAGTTCGAGGCCAGCCTGAGTTCCAGGACAGCCAGGATCACACAGAGAAACCCTGTCTCAAAAAAACAAAAAAACAAAAACAAAAACAAAAAAAAGGTATACTATCATATCATCTGCAAATAGTGATAGTTTGACTTCTTCCTTTCCAATTTGTATCCCTTTGACCTTCTTATGTTGTCTAATTGCTCTGACTAGAACTTCAAGTACTATGTTGAAAAGATATGGAGAGAGAGGGCAGCCTTGTCTAGTCCCTGACTTTAGTGGGATTGCTTCAATTTTCTCTCCATTTAGTTTGATGTTGGCTACCGGTTTGCTGTATATTGCTTTTACTATGTTTAGGTATGGGCCTTGAATTCCTGTTCTTTCCAAGTCTTTTAGCATGAAAGGATGCTGAATTTTGTCAAATGCTTTTTCAGCATCTAATAAAATGATCATGTGGTTATTTTTTTCTTTGAGTTTGTTTATGTAGTGGATTGCATTGATGGGTTTCCATATATTGAACCATCCCTGCATCCCTGGGATGAAGTCTACTTGATCATGGTGAATGATCGTCTTGATATGTTCTTGGATTCAGTTGGCAAGAATTTTATTTAGTATTTTTGCATCGATATTCATAAGGGAAATTGGTCTGAAGTTCTCTTTCTTTTTTGGATTTTTGAGTGGTTTTGGTATCAGGGTAATTGTGGCTTTGTAGAATGAGTTGGGTAGAGTTCCTTCTGTTTCTATTTTGTGAATAGTTTGAAGAGTATTGGTGTTAGGTCTTATTTGAAGGTCTGATAGAATTCTGCACTGAATCCATCTGGTCCTGTGCTTTTTTTTTTTTTTTTTTTGATGGAAGACTTTCTATGACCCCTTCTATTTCCTTAGGGATTAGTTGATCTATTTGATCCTGATTTAATTTTGGTATTTGGTATTTGTCTAGGAAATTGCCCATTTCCTCCAGATTTTCCAGTTGTGTTGAGTATAGACTTTTGTAGAAGGATCTGATGATTTTGGGGATTTCCTCAGTTTCTGTTGTTATATCTCCCTTTTCATTTTAATTTTGTTAATTTGGATACTGTCTCTGTGCCCATTGGTTAGTCTGGCTAAGGGTTTAATCTATTTTGTTGATTTTCTCAAAGAACCAGCTCCTGGTTTTGTTGATTCTTTGTATGGTTCTCTTTGTTTCTACTTGATTGATTTCAGTCCTGAGTTTGATGATTTCCTGTCTTCTACTCCTCCTGGGTGAATTAGCTTCTTTTTGTTCCAGGGCTTTCAGGTGTGCCATTAAGCTGCTAGTGTATGCTCTCTCCAGTTTCTTTTTAGAGGCACTCGGGGCTATGAGTTTTCCTCTTAGCACTGCTTTCATTGTGTCCCATAGATTTGGGTAAGTTGTGACTTAATTTTCATTAAATTCTAAAAAGTTTTTGATTCCTTTCTTTATTTGTTCCTTGACCAAGGTATCATTGAATAGAGTTTTGTTCAGTTTCAATGTGTATGTGGGCTTTCTGCTGTTTTTGTTGCTATTGAAGACCACTTTTACTCCATAATGATCTGATAGGAGGCATGGGATTAGTTCAATCTTCTTATATTTGTTGAGGTCTGTCTTGTGACCAATTATATGGTCGATTTTAGAGAATGTACCATGAGGTGCTGAGAAAAAGGTATATTCTTTTGCTTTTGAATTCAATGTTCTATATGTATCTGTTAAATCTAATTGGTCCAAAGCTTCAATTAGTTTCACTGTGTCCTGTTTAGTTTCTGTTTTCCTGATCGGTCCATTGAGGAGAGTGGAGAGTTGAAGTCACCCACAATTATTGTGTTAGGTGCAATGTGTAAAGTTTCTTTTACGAATGAGGGTGCCCTTGCATTTGGAGCATAGATGTTCAGAATTGAGAGTTCTTGGTGGATTTTTCCTTTGATCAGCAAGAAGGGTCCCTCTGTGTCTCTTTTGACAACTTTAGGTTGAAAGTCAATTTTATCTGATATTAGAATGGTTCCTCTGGCTTGTTTCCTGAGACCATTTGCTTGTAAAATTGTCTTCCAGCCTTTTACTCTAAGGTAGTGTTTGTCTTTGATACTGAGATGTGTTTCCTGTATGCAGCAAAATGTAGGGTCCTGTTTATGTGTCCAGTCTGTTAGTCTATGTCTTTTTATTGGGGAATTGAGTCCATTGATGTTGAGATATTAAGGAATAGTAATTATACTTCCTGTCATTTTTTGAAGTTATTTTTTATACTTTAGTGGTTATCTTCTTTTGGATTTTATTAGAGAAGGTTTCTATCTTGCTTCTTCCAGGGTGTAGTTTCCCTCCTTGTATTGGAGTTTTCCCCCTATTATCCTTTGTAGGGCTGGGTTTGTGGGGCATCTTTTTTATTATATGAAAATAGTTCTCCCTTGCTCATATTGAAATAAAAAAAATACTGAATATCTTAGAATGTACAATGTAATTGCCAACTGCTTAATCTAATAACATTCATTCATTGCTCATATCTCATTGATATCATTTGAGGAATTATAATCAAATGAAAGGAAGTTTGGCTGAAGTGTGTGCACATTCATGGTATGCTATGCATTCTGGGTAAAGAGTACTATATTATGGTCACAGACAGTAATATATTTTAGTAACCTTCTTTATATACTCACATATGTGTGGATGTTTGTGGATGTGCACATGTCATGGAGTACATATTAAGGACAAGGACAAGTTGCCTAAGAATGTTATGTCTTTCCACCATGCTCATCTTGAACATTAAACTCAGATACTCAAGCCTGAAAACAAGTATCTAAGGAGTCATCTTGTCTACTAGTGTATATTTAAGCAAACAGACACAAGAAACAAGCTGGTGTAGCCATTTTAATATCTAAATAGACTTTCAACCAAAAAAAATCAAAAGAGATTGGAAAGGACACATCATACTCATCAAAGGAAAAATCCACAAAGAGGACATTTCTATTCTGTAAATCTATGCACCAAATGCAAGTCTAATAATATTAATAAAAGAAACATTGATAAAGTTTAAATCACACATTAAACCCCACATCTTAACAGTGGAAGACTTCAACACCCCATTCTCACCAGTGGACAGGTCAAGACAGAAACTAAACAGAGAAATAAAGAAACTAAAGGAGGTTGTGACTCAAACAGACCTAACTGATATCAACAGACTCGTTCACCCAAAACCAAAATAATATACTGTCTTTTCAGCACCTCATAGAGCCTTCTCCAAAACTAACTGTATTATCAGTCACGAACCAAGTCTCAACAGATATAAGAACTCTGAAACAACCCATTGAATCCTATCAGATCCCCCCAATGGATTAAAGCTAGACTTCAACTCCAACAGGAACAACACAAAGCCTAGATATTCATTGAAAATGATCAACTCACTACTCAATGATCACATGTCAAGGAAGAAATAAAGACAGAAACTAAAGTCTTTCTAGCATCTAATAAAAGTGAGGGCAAAACATACCCAAACATGTTGGACACAATGAAAGTGAGATGCCAAATATTTTAAATTCAGACTCCATTTTAGAGAACCTGACCTCAGTTTGAACTCAGATAAACTAACAGGTTTTTTGGGGGGGTACCTAGCAGTAGTTTCTAAGCTGCCCCCCAAAAAAACCTAAGCCTAGCTCCAGTCTCTAGGCTAATCCCCAACAAGACCAGCATTTCCCAGTTACACTCTCAACAAGACCAGTGTCTCCAGGTTATTCTACCAACAAATCTGCACCCCCTGCCTAATAACCACCAATGAAAAGGACAACAGAAATTAAGTTTATGATATGACTCCTACCTCCAGCCAACTGTGTTAAAGGCCATAGTAGATTTCCAATTAGATATTCAGGGTTCCCCCACCTTCAAAACTGTCCTGCTTGACTGGGGTGTGTTGGGGGGAGGGAGGAGCTAGCTCCAATAAACTAAAGACACTGCTGTAAGTTGCATCAGATCAGCTCCTGTCTGCTTTTGAGGGGATCACTAAAATTTCCCTGCACAAGGCCACCCCAGGAAAAGGTCAACAGCTTTAATCTACATAGACGCCTCTATTTTTTATTGGGTATTTTATTTCTGTACATTTCAAATGTTATCCCTTTTCCTGTTTCCTCTCCAGAAACCCTCTATCCCATCCTCCCTCCCTCTGGTTCTATGAGGGTGCTCACCCACCCACCCACTCCCACCTCCCTATCCTGGCATTCCCCTACACTGGGGCACTGAGCCATCATAGGAATGAGGGCCTCTCCTCCCATTGATGCCTGACAAGGCTATCCTCTGCTACATATGTGGCTGGAGCCATGGGTCCCTGCATGTGTACTTCTTGGTTGGTGGCTTAGTACCTCAGAGCTCTGGGGGGTCTGGTTGGTTGATATTGTTGTTCCTCCTATGGGTTGCAAACTCCTTCAGCTCTTTCAGTCCTTTCTCTAACTCCTCTGTTGGAGACCCCATACTCAGTCCAAGGTTGACTGTGAGCATCTTTCTCTGTATTTACCTGGCTCTGGCAGAACCTCTCAGGAGACAGCTATATCAGATGCCCCTATGTTTTAATTAAACTGGAAGCAGAATCCACAAAAGCCTTGCAATACTAGACAACATGGAATAATAGAAAGAAGAGAACAACCTCTACAGAACAGATTGTCCTTGAACAATTAAGAACAACAGTCTTGACCTCAGAAGATGGAAAAATATTTCTTGCTCCTGGATTGGCAGGATCAATATAGTAAAAATGGCCATCTTGCCAAAAGCAATCTACAGATTCAATGCAATCCCCATCAAAATCCCAACTCAATTCTTCATAGATCTAGAAAGAGCAATTCTCAAATTCATCTGGAGCAACAAAAAACCCAGGATAGCTAAAACTATTCTCAACAATAAAAGGACTTCTGGGGGAATCAATATCCCTGACCTCAAGCAGGGGTTTTTTTTAACACAAAGCAATTGTGTTAAAAACTGCATGGTATTGGTACAGCAACAGGCAGGTAGATCAATGGAATAGGATTGAAGACCCAGAAATGAACCCACAGACTTATGGTCACTTGATCTTTGATAAAGGAGTCACAACCATCCAGTGGAAAAAAGATAGCCTTTTCAACAAATGGTGCTGGTTCAACTGGAGGTCAACATGCAGAAGAATGCGAATTGACCCACTCTTATCTCCTTGTACTAAGATCAACTCCAAGTGGATCAAGGACCTCCACATAAAACCAGACACACTGAAACTATTAGAAAAGAAACTTGGGAAGACCCTGGAGGACTTGGGCACAGGGGGAAAGTTCCTGAACAGAACACCAATAGCTTATGCTCTAAGATCAAGAATTAACAAATGGGACCTCATAAAATTACAAAGTTTCTGTAAGGCAAAGGACACTGTCAGAAGGACAAAACGGCAACCAACAACGTGGGAAAAGATCTTCACCAACCCCACATCCGACAGAGGGCTAATATCCAATATACACAAAGAACTCAAGAAGTTAGACCCCAAAGAACCAAATAACCCTATCAAAAAATGGGGTACAGAGCTAAACAAAGAATTTTCACCAGAAGAAATTCGGATGGCTGAGAAACACCTTAAGAGATGTTCAACATCATTAATCATCAGGGAAATGCAAATCAAAACAACCCTGAGATTCCACCTCACTCCAGTCAGAATGGCTAAGATTAAAAACTCGAGAGACAACAAGTGCTGGCGAGGATGTGGAGAAAGAGGAACACTCCTCCACTGTTGGTGGGATTGCAAAATGGTAAAACCGCTCTGGAAATCAGTTTGGCAGTTCCTCAGAAAATTGGGCATGCCACTCCCAGAGGACCCTGGCATACCACTCCTGGGCATATACCCAGAGGATTCCTCTGCATACAATAAAGACACATGCTCCACTATGTTTATAGCAGCCTTGTTTATAATAGCCAGAAATTGGAAGGAGCCCAGATATCCCTCAAAAGAGGAATGGATACAGAAAATGTGGTATATTTATACAATGGAGTACTACTCAGCAATTAAAAATAATGAACTCATGCAATTTGTAGGTAAATGGTTAGATCTGGAAACTATCATCATAAGTGAGCTAACCTAATCACAAAAGAATACACACGAAATGCAATCACTGATAAGTGGATATTAATGAGCCCAGAAGCCCTAAATACTCAAGGCACAATTACCAAGTCAAATGACTCTCAAGAAGAAAAAAAGGAGAGGACCCTGGGCCTGTAAAGATTGGATCCAGTATTGTAGACCCAGAACAGAGAAATCGTGGGGGGGGGATGAGTGGGGAATAGCATGGGGGGGGAGAGGAATTATGGGACATATGGAGGGGAATTATGGGACATATGACTGGGAAAGTGGAAAGCCTTTGGAATGTAAACAGAGAATATAGAAAATAAAAAGAAAAAAAAGAAAAAACGAACAACAGTCTTTATGAAGGAGTGGGAACTGTGCCTTAAGACTCTGGAGACTTGGGGTTTTATAGGAAAGAAAGGGGAACTTTTTGAATGGATGATTCCACCATAGATTGGTCCTCTGCAATCTTAAGGCTGTAAATACCTTTGGATGGTTGGTATGTTGCTTTTCTTTTTTTCTTTTTTTTTTTTTTTGATTTTTTTATTGTATATATTCTATATTTACAATTCATTTCCCTTTTTCTGGTTCCCCACCCCCAAAGGTCCCACATGTCCTTTTCCCTCCCCCTGCTCCCGCATCCACCCCCTCCCACTTTACTGTTCTTGTACTCTCCCACAATGATGTTTTGGTCCATTCTAGTACCAGTGTCCACTCCTTTCTTCTTGTGAGACATCACTTGATATGTGATTTGTGTCTTTGGTGTTCCAAGCTTCTAGGCTAATATCCACTTATCAGTGACTGTATACCATGGGTATTCTTTTGAGACTGGGTCACCTCACTTAGTATGACATTCTCCAGCTCCATCCATTTCTCTAAGAATTTCATGAATTCATTGTTTCTAATGGCTGAATAGTACTCCATTGTGTATATATACCACATTTTTTGTATCCATTCCTCTGTTGAGGGACATCTGGGTTCTTTCCAGCTTCTGGCTATTATATATAAGGCTGCTATGAACATAGTGGAGCATGTATCCTTATTGCATGCTGGTGAATCTTCTGGGTATATTCCCAGGAGTGGTATGGCTGGGTCCTCCGGAAGTATCACGCCCAGTTTTCTGAGGATCCGCCAGACTGATTTCCAGAGTGGTTGTACCAGCTTGCATTCCCACCAGCAGTGGAGGAGTGTTCCTCTTTCTCCACATCCTCGCCAACACCTGATGTCTTCTGAGTTTTTAATCTTAGCCATTCTGACTGGTGTGAGGTGAAATCTCAGGGTTGTTTTAATTTGCATTTCCCTAATGACTAATGATGTTGAACATTTTTTAAGGTGTTTCTCAGCCATCCGAATTTCTTCAGGTGAAAAGTCTCTGTTTAGCTCTGTACCCCATTTTTGGATAGGGTTATTTGGTTTTCTGGGGTCTAACCTCTTGAGTTCTTTGTATACATTGGAGACTAGCCCTCTGTCGGATGTGGGGTTGGTGAAGATCTTTTCCCAATTTGTTGGTTGCTGATTTATCCTTTTGACAGTGTCTTTTGCCTTACAGAAACTTTGTAGTTTTATGAGGTCCCATTTGTCTATTCTTGCTCTTAGAGCATAAGCAATTGGTGTTCTGTTCAGGAATTTTTCCCCTGAGCCAATGTCCTCAAGGGTCTTGCCCAGTTTCTTTTCTATTAGTTTTAGTGTGTCTGGTTTTATGTGGAGGTCTTTGATCCACTTGGAGTTGAGCTTAGTGCAAGGAGATAAGAGTGGATCAATTCTCATTCTTCTGCATGTTGACCTCCAGTTGAGCCAGCACCATCTGTTGAAAAGGCTATCTTTTTTCCACTGGATGTTTTCAGCTCCTTTGTCGAAGATCAATTGGCCATAGATGTGTGGGTTCAATTCTGGGTCTTCGATCCTATTCCATTGATCCGCTTCCCTGTCACTGAACCAATACCATGCAGTTTTTAATACCACTGCTCTGTAATATTGCTTGAGGTCCGGGATATTGATTCCCCCAGAAGTTCTTTTGCTGTTGATAGTTTTAGCTATCCTGGGTTTTTTGTTATTCCAGATGAATTTGAGAATTGCTCTTTCTAGCTCTATGAAGAACTGAGTTGGGATTTTGATGGGGATTGCGTTGAATCTGTATATTGCTTTGGGCAAGATTGCCATTTTGACTATATTAGTCCTGCCAACCCACGAGCATGGAAGATTTTCCCATTTTCTGATGTCTTCTTCAATTTCCCTCTTCAGAGACCTGAAGTTTTTGTCGTATAAATCTTTCACATGTTTGGTTAGCGTCACTCCAAGATACTTTATATCATTTGTGGCTATTGTGAAGGGTGTCATTTCCCTAATTTCTTTCTCGGCCTGCTTATCCTTCGCGCATAGGAAGGCTACTGATTTACTTGAGTTGATTTTATAGCCAGCCACTTTGCTGAAGTTGTTTATCAGTTGCAGGAGTTCTCTGGTGGAGGTTTTTGGGTCACTTAAGTAAACTATCATATCATCTGCAAATAGTGATAGTTTGACTTCTTCCTTTCCGATTTGTATCCCTTTGACTTCCCTCTGTTGTCGAATTGCTCTAGCTAGTACCTCAAGTACTATATTGAAGAGATATGGCGAGAGGGGACAGCCTTGTCTAGTCCCTGATTTTAGAGGGATTGCTTCGAGTTTTTCTCCGTTTACCTTGATGTTGGCTACTGGTCTGCTGTATATTGCTTTTACTATGTTTAGGTATGGGCCTTGAATTCCTGCACTGTCCAAGACCTTTAGCATGAAAGGATGCTGAATTTTGTCAAATGCTTTTTCAGCATCCAATGAGATGACCATGTGGTTTTTTTCTTTGAGTTTGTTTATGTAGTGGATTACGTTGATGGATTTCCGTATATTGAACCATCCCTGCATCCCTGGGATGAAGCCAACTTGATCATGGTGAATGATCGTTTTGATGTGTTCTTGGATTCGGTTGGCAAGTATTTTGTTTAGTATTTTTGCATCGATATTCATAAGAGAAATTGGCCTGTAGTTCTCTTTCTTAGTTGGATCTTTGTGTGGTTTTGGTATCAGGGTAATTGTGGCTTCATAGAATGAGTTGGGTAGTGTTCCTTCTGTTTCTATTTTGTGGAATAATTTGAAGAGTATCGGTATCAGGACTTCTTTGAAGGTCTGATAGAATTCTGCACTAAAACCGTCTGGTCCTGTGCTCTTTTTGGTGGGAAGACTGTCTATGACCCCTTGTATTTCTTTGGGGGTTATGGGTCTGTTTAGACGATCTATTTGATCCTGGTTTAATTTTGGTATTTGGTAACTGTCGAGGAAATTGTCCATTTCCTCCAGATTCTCCAGTTGTGTTGAGTATAGGTTTTTGTAGTAGGATCTGATGATTTTTTGAATTTCCTCAGTTTCTGTTGTTATATCTCCCTTTTCATTTCTAATTTTGTTAATTTGAATACTGTCTCTGTGCCCTTTAGTAAGTCTGGCTAGGGGTTTATCTATCTTGTTGATCTTCTCAAAGAACCAGCTCCTGGTTTTGTTGATTCTTTGTATGGTTCTTTTTGTTTCAACTTGATTGATTTCAGCCCTGAGTTTGATGATTTCCTGTCTTCTACTCCTCCTGGGTGAAATTGCTTCTTTTTGTTCCAGAGCTTTCAAGTGCGCCATTAAGTTGCTAGTATATGCTCTCTCCTGTTTCTTTTTGGAGACACTCAGGGCTATGAGTTTTCCTCTAAGCACTGCTTTCATTGTGTCCCATAGATTTGGGTATGTTGTGCCTTCATTTTCATTAAGTTCTAAGAATTCTTTGATTTCTTTCTTTATTTCTTCCTGGACTAAGGTATCATTGAGTAGAATATTGTTCAGCCTCCAAGCGTATGGGGATTTTCTGTTGTTTTTGTTGCTATTGAAGAACACTCTTACTCCATGGTGATCTGATAAGAGGCATGGGATTAGTTCGATCTTTTTATATTTGTTGAGATCTGTCTTGTGTCCAATTATATGGTCGATTTTGGAGAAGGTACCATGAGGGGCTGAGAAAAAGGTATAGTCTTTTGCTTTAGGGTGAAATGTTCTATATATATATATGTTAAATCCAATTGCTCCAAAGTTTCGATGAGTTTCTCCGTGTCTCTGTTTAGTTTCTGTTTTCCTGGTCGGTCCACTGTAGATAGTGGAGTATTGAGGTCCCCCACAATCATTGTGTTAGGTGCAATGTGTGCTTTGAGCTTTAGTAAGGTTTCTTTTACAAATGAGGGTGCCCTTACATTTGGAGCGTAGATGTTTAGAATTGTGAGTTCCTCTTGGTGGATTCTTCCTTTGACTAGCAGGAAGTGACCTTCTGTACCTCTTTTGATGACTTTGGGTTGAAAGTCAATTTTATCTGATATTAAAATGGCTACTCCAGCTTGCTTCCTGTGACCATTTGCTTGCAAAATTGTCTTCCATCCTTTTACTCTAAGGTAGTGTTTGTCTTTGACTCTGAGGTGTGTTTCCTGTAAGCAGCAAAATGTAGGGTCCTGTTTCCGTATCCAGTCTGTTAGTCTATGTCTTTTTATTGGGGAGTTGAGTCCATTGATGTTAAGAGATATTAAGGAATAGAGATTATTACTTCCTGACATTTTTGATGTTATTTTTGTTTTTGAGTAGTTATCTTCCTTTGAGTTTGATGGAAGAAGTTTACTGTCTTGCTTTTTCTTGGGTGCCATTTCCTTCCTTGTGTTGGAGTTTTCCTCCTATTATCCTTTGTAGAGCTGGGTTAGTGGAAAGATATTGTGTAAATTTGGTCCTGTCATGGAATATTTTGATTTCTCCATCTATGTTGATTGAGAGTTTTGCTGGGTATAGTAGTCTTGGCTGACATTTGTTTTCTCTTAGGGTCTGCATGAGGTCTGCCCAGGATCTTCTAGCTTTCATGGTTTCTGGAGAGAAGTCTGGTGTGATTCTGATAGGTCTTCCTTTATATGTTACTTGGCCCTTTTCTCTTACTGCCTTTAATATTCTTTCTTTGTTTAGTACATTTGGGGTTTTGATTATTATGTGACGGGAGGTGTTTCTGTTCTGGTCCAGTCTGTTTGGAGTTCTGTAGGCTTCTTGTATATTCATGGGCATCTCTCTCTTTAAGTTAGGAAAGTTTTCTTCCATAATTTTGTTAAAGATATTTGCTGGCCCTTTAAGTTGTAGATCTTCACTCTCATCTATCCCTATAATCCTTAGGTTTGGTCTTCTCATTGTGTCCTGGATTTCCTGGATGTTTTGGGTTACAAGCCTTTTGGATTTTGCGTTTTCTTTGACTGTGGAGTCAATGGTTACTATGTTATCTTCAGCATCTGAGATTCTTATTTCTATCTTTTGTATTCTGTTGTTTATGTTTGCATCTACGACCCCTGTTTTCTTCCCAAGGTTTTCTATCTCCAAGGTTGCCTCCTTTTTTGATTTCTTAGTTGTTTCTACCTCTGTGTTCAGATCTTGGATGGTTTTGCTCAGTTCCATCATTTGTTTGTTTGTGTTTTCATGTAATTCTTTAATATATTTTTGTGCTCCCTCTTTCATGACTTCTGCCTGTTGTTTCAAGTTCTCCTTCATTTCTTTAACTGATTTTCTCATTTCCTCTTTATTGGTTTCTGTCTGATGGCCCATATTCTCCTGGAGTTCTTTAAGTGTTTTTTGTGTTTGGATTGTAAGAGCTTCTACTCTATTGATGTTCCCCTGCATTTCTTTAAGAGATTTGTTTATGTCTTTTTTGTGTTCCTCTAGGAGCATCATGACCTGTGCTTTTATATCTAACTTGTTTTTCTGGTGTGCTGGGGTATCCTGGACTTGCTGTGGTTGGCGAATTGGGTTCAGATGGTGCCATATTGCCTTGATTTCTGTTAATAACGTTCCTACATTTGCCTTTTGCCATCTCTTTATCTCTGGCGTTAGTTGGTCTTATTGTAGATGGCGCCCTGCTGAAAGCACAGCACGCCTGTCCCCAGGAGACAGATCCCTTCTGGCAGCTTGTCTGTGCTGGACTATGCTCGCTCTGAGTCCAGGCCCCTGACTCCAGCTGCTAGAGTGCCGAGCTGTGCCCCGAGGCTGCCCGGTGGCCCCTCGCTGCTAGTCCGCTCAGAGAGCTGGTCCCGGCCGGTAGTCTGCACCCGCAGCTGAGCTTTCTGTGCCCGGATCTCCTGCAGAGCTAAGCTAAGCTATAACTCTGGCCATGCACCTGATTCCAGCCGCTCACTGCGTCCAGTGTGCCTGCTGTTTGCGCGCGGGGGTCTCGGTCCTCTGCAATCTTAAGGCTGTAAATACCTTTGGATGGTTGGTATGTTGCTTTTCTTTTTCTTTTTTCTTTTTTCTTTTTTTTTGGTTTTTTGAGACAGGGTTTCTCTGTGTAGTCCTGGCTGTCCTGGAACTCACTCTGTAGACCAGGCTGGCCTTGAACTCAGAAATCCACCTGCCTCTGCCTCCCAAGTGCTGGGATTAACAGCGTGCGCCACCACCGCCGGGCACGGTATGTTGCTTTTCTTATCAAGAGTTTCCTAGGTCCTAATTACATACAGGTATCAGTGTATCAACTTTCCTATCTGAGGTTCCTCAACACTTGAGTCTTTTAGGTCATTTGTCCTTTATTTCAGTTTGCCGAGGAGGCAGTTCTATCTCAGTCAGTGTTCAATTATGGTAAAGAAACTATGGCCATCACAACTTTTAGATGTACAGGAATTAGTTGACACTTGCTTATAGTTAAATTATCATCATGGTAGGAAGTATAACAGCAGGCAGGCATACATGTTGCTAAAGAAGTAGTTGAAAGTTCTACATCCAGATCTGCAGGGCACAGGAAGAAAGAGACTTTGGGCTTTGTATATGCTTTTGAAACATCAAAGTCCACCTTCAATGACACATTTTCTCTAACGGAGCCACATCCTTTAAACTTTTCAAATAGTGCCATTCCCTACTGACCAGTATTCAAATCTGTGACCTAGAAGAGGCCATTTTATTCAAACCACCACAGGAGAGTTGGTATTTGACCTTATCAAGAACTCCCTAGATCATATTTGTTTGCAGATATTATCAGTATAACAACTTTCCAATCTGGAGTTTCTCAGCTCACCTGAGGCTTTGGGGTCATTAGCCCTTTAGTTGGATTTCTTTTTTTCCCCAGGGTTTCTCTGTATAGCCTTGGCTGTCCTGGAACTCACTCTGTAGACCAGGCTGGCCTCGAACTCAGAAATCCACCTGCCTCTGCCTCCCAGAGTGCTGGGATTACAGACGTGTGACACCACTGCCCGGCTTAGTTGGATTTCTTAATGAGGCAGTTTTACATTGTTGGGTGTGGTGATCTGCTGGCACTCTCATATTTTGGGTGGGAGGTAACAAGTATGTCTTATCTTTGATTTCTTTATAATCAGGTACTTATAAAATTCCTAAGCAAGGTCACAGGAAAAGTAGCTAAGAAGTAAAGTAGATGTTTGAGGTAAGTGTCAGGAGAAAAATATCAAATAGTATATTAAATTATTTTGAATATAAAGACAGCCAATGTGCCTTCAAAGTTTCAAAAGGAAACAAAATCTAAGCTTTTAGAGAATCAAAGGCAATCAAATGCACAAATAAAAAAATGTCTAGACCAAAATGCCTTCAAAAAAAAACAAGCTAGATATCTTAAACCAAATACTTTCAAGGTAGACCAAAAGAGGTATCTATAAAATTATGATCCTTAATTACACAGCCAAGATAAAATTATGGATAGTTGTTCAAATCAAAGAAGGTCTAGTGCCCTGGAAATAACTCACTAACAAGCTGCCTGAAGAAATATCACCAGATGACCCAAATGTAGTAGGTCTGTGCCTGTATCTGGCTCCCATTCAGTGAATCCTCCAGTGAAAAGGATCATTCTTGGAGTATCACACTGGATACAAGAAACATAGCTCAAATCTCAATAGTATTAAGAGATAGTTTATTCTGGAACCATTTTCAGTGACCATGGCCCAGGAACAAATATTAGGGTTATTCCAAATTCCATGTTTCAACATAGAAGCAATTTCATGAAGGTTTTTTTTTATTTTCTATATTCTATGTTTACATTCCAAAGGCTTTCCCCTTTCCCAGTTCCCACCCACCATAGTTCCCATAGTTCCTCTCCCCCCCCAACTATTCCCCAATCATTCCCCCTCCCCCCTCGGTTTCTTTACTAAACTGGATGCAATCTTTACATGCCCAGGGTCCTCTCCTTTCTTCTTCTTGGGAATCATTTGACTTGCTATTTGTGTCTTGAGTATTTAGGGCTTCTGGGCTCATTAATATCCACTTATCAGTGATTGCATTTCATGTGCATTCTTTTGTGATTGTGTTCATTCACTCAGGATGATATTTTCCAGGTCTAGCCATTTACCTACAAATTGCATGAATTCATTATTTTTAATTGCTGAGTAGTATTCCATTGTATGAATATACCACATTTTCTGTATCCATTCCTCCTTTGAGGGATATTTGGGCTCCTTCCAATTTCTGGCTATTATAAACAAGGCTGCTATAAACATAGTGGAGCATGTGTCTTTATTGTATGCAGAGGAATCCTCTGGGTATATGCCCAGGAGTGGTATGCCAGGGTCCTCTGAAAGTGACATGCCCAATTTTCTGAGGAACCGCCAAACTGATTTCCAGAGCGGTTTTACCATTTTGCAATCCCACCAACAGTGGAGGAGTGTTCCTCTTTCTCCACATCCTTGCCAGCACTTGTTGTCTCTTGAGTTTTTAATCTTAGTCATTCTGACTGGTGAGAGGTGGAATCTCAGGGTTGTTTTGATTTGCATTTCCCTGATGACTAATGATGTTGCACATCTTTTAAGGTGTTTCTCGGCCATCCGAATTTCTTCTGGTGAAAATTCTTTGTTTAGCTCTGTGCCCCATTTTTTGATAGGGTTATTTGGTTCTTTGCAGTCTAACTTCTTGAGTTCTTTGTATATATTGGATATTAGCCCTCTGTCGGATGTGGGGTTGGTGAAGATCTTTTCCCACTTTGTTGGTTGCTGTTTTGTCCTTCTGACAGTGTCCTTTGCTTTACAGAAACTTTGTAATTTTATGAGGTCCCATTTGTCGATTCTTGATCTTAGTGCATACGCTATTGGTGTTCTGTTCAGGAACTTTTCCCCTGTGCCCAAGTCCTCCAGGGTCTTCCCAAGTTTCTTTTCTAATAGTTTCAGTGTGTCTGGTTTTATGTGGAGGTCCTTGATCCAAATCTATGGGACACAATGAAAGCAGTGCTAAGAGGAAAACTCATAGCTCTAAGTGCATCCAAAAAGAAACTGGAGAGAGCATACACTAGCAGCTTAATGGCACACCTTAAAGCCCTGGAAGAAAAACAAGTTAATTCACCCAGGAGGAGTAGAAGACAAGAAATCACCAAACTCAGGGCTGAAATCAATCAAATAGAAACAAAGGAAACCATACAAAGAATCAACAAGACCAGGAGCTGGTTCTTTGAGAAAATCAACAAGATAGATAAACCCTTAGCCAGACTAACCAAAGGACGCAGAGACAGTATCCAAATTAACAAAATTAAAATGAAAAGGGAGACATAACAACAGAAACTGAGGAAATTAAAAAGATCATCAGATCCTACTACAATCAGATCCTACTCAAAACAACTGGAGAATCTGCAGGAAATGGACAATTTCCTAGACAGATATCAAATACCAAAATTAAATCAGCATCAAGTAGACCAGCTAAATAGTCCCATAACCCCTAAAGAAATAGAAGGGGTTATAGAAAGCCTCCCAACCAAAAAAAAGTACGGGACCAGATGGTTTTAGTGCAGAATTCTACCAGACCTTCAAAGAAGACTTAACACCAATACTCTTCAAACTATTCCACAAAATAGAGACAGAAGGGACACTGCCCAACTCATTCTTTGAAGCCACAATTACGCTAATACCTAAACCACAAAAAGATCCAACAAAGAAAGAGAACTACAGGCCAATTTCTCTTATGAATATAGATGCAAAAATACTAAATAAAATTCTTGCTAACCGAATCCAAGAGCACATCAAAACGATCATCCACCATGATCAAGTAGGCTTCATCCCAGGGATGCAGGGATGGTTCAATATATGGAAATCCATCAATGTAATCCACTACATAACAAACTGAAAGAAAAAAAACCACATGGTCATCTCATTAGATGCTGAAAAAGCATTCGACAAAATTCAGCATCCTTTCATGCTAAAAGTCTTGGAAAGAGCAGGAATTCATGAACTTTTTATACTTTCACAGATCAAAGAAATTCACAAATCAAGGCAATGTTAAAATACATTGGTGGGAACATCAGAGATGACCTTATGATAAGATGCTAGATTTTTTATAGTACAAAGATGCTATCTGCTGACATTATTAGCTTTTGCTAATTGGAAGAAGTTAGTAGTCTCTTGTTTAATAGATTAAAATAGGTTTTTGTCTACTAGTCACATCATAGGTATTTAGTTCTGACACAGAAGTAGACAACAAATGACTGATCGGGTGGGAGGTTGGGAGTAGATTAGGTTGTAAAGCTGGTCCCAAGTGAAGTAATTAGTTAGAGTATTCAAGGTACAAATCATATAACTTTTAATATATAATAGGAAAACATCAGAATATATCTGTGGTTAGAGCAAGCTGGTCATCTAGACTATTCAGTATCAGTGATATATAGATTCAATGAAAGACCTTGCCTCAATAAATAAAAATATAAAGCAATTGAAGAAGACACCTGAAATCAACCTTGCTCCTTCACATTTATGTGCACACACATGCTTCTACATACAAGTGAACACACATATAGACAAGCATGTACTTTCCACACATGAATATCCAAATGCATTTACTAAGACTACAAATAAACTGAACTGTGTAATCAACACTGTCACAGGATAAAAGTCACTTTACAAAAGCCAGTTTCATTGACAATGGCATTCAAAATCATACAACACTCAAAGGTCAATTTAGTTAAATATATACAAAGAACACTTGAAATGAATTAAAAATATTTTGTTTCTATATCAAAATTGTAAGGTGTTTTGGGTGGCCAGTTCACCCCAAATTGTTCCATAAATTTAATCTAATAAAAAAACATATCATAGGATATAAAAAAACATAAAAAAAAAGGAGTCAAATTTTGTCTTAAAAAAATCAACAACAACTGGACGGTGGTGGCACACACCTTTAATTCTAGCACTTGGGAGGCAGAGGCAGGCAGATTTCTGAGCTTGAGGCCAGCCTGGTCTACAAAGTGAGTTCCAGGACAGCCAGGGCTATACAGAGAAACCCTGTCTCAAAAAAAACCAAAAACCAAACAAACAAACAAAAAAACCAAAAAAAATCAACAACAACAAACAAAACAAAGTTTTATTTTCCCTAAAAACAAAATTTGGCCATTCTGGAAGTATTTTTTTATATTATTGAACTTTATGTACAAAATCATTTGATTTCTAATAAACATTCAATGTAAAAACAAACCTTTCTCTTTTTTTGTTTTCTTTTTGCTCATTTTCTCTTTTGTTTTATCCTCAGTTCTAGAAAACATGAAGAGATAGAGTTAATTAAATAAATTATTAACAAACATATATATTCATATATACATATATAGATATGCATATACTCATAAATATACCTCATATTCATAGCTCATTGACTTTTAACACATGTAAAGTATATGATTAATATATAAAACTTATTAATTATTTAAAGTATTAATTATATATTTCTATGAAAAGTCAATGAGTGGTGAAAGCGAACAGTTCCTAATTACTAGAAGCAAAATTATTGATAGATTAAATAGCATTATTGACAGAAAATGATGCAAATCTAGCTAGTAAGTTTTCTAAAGGACAATATAATTACACAATTTCTATCATCCTATCACAAATCACTTGTTAATTACAAATTGAAAATTAGGAAATTGTATTATAAATATCTAGTGAATTCCTTCATAATCATGTGATTTAAGAGAATATCACCAGTTTTTTGACAAACTAATATTATATAGATAGCTTTGGAATATTTTGACAGGATATCATGTCACTGAAGTGATATTTCTGCCCAGATCTTGATAGATGTTGAGTGGATATATGGACACATGATAGATGTGATAGAATCATAATAGAGAAATCACAGCTTTTCATTAAAAAGTTTGTGCTAAGGTACTATACAGATAAAGGTAAATGGGTTTTTTAGTGCTTTTGTAATTATTCTGTAAGTTTGGAGTATTCTTCAATAAAATGCTATCAATAGGAAGTACAAAATAATTTTATGTTCTATGTGGGTTTTTATACTTTTACAGAAAACTAAGTAAATATGAACTTCTCATTCATCTTAGGATAACAACTGAGTAAATGATGATTGAATAAATGCCTAAACTGGATTTGGAAGCTAGCTTATTGCTAACAAGTAAATGTCTTCAAATTTGTTTCCAGTGTGCTCAGGTTATTTGTATTTATATGATGATAGAAAACATAAGAATTGTTTTCTTGGTAACTGTACAGGCAATAATACCTGTGGAGGGAACATATCACATTGAGCAGTAATTTCTATTTACTTACGCAAAGTAAAATATACTAATCCAGTTAGGTGTGGTACAGAAATAAGGTTATTTATTGATCTGTTTGTTTGCACTAAAGACTATTTAAAAACCAAGAAACAGATCTTAAATAGAAATATGAACAAAAAGGCCCATAAACACACCAATTCCTGAATAATATTTATATGACAAAACTGAGTAGAAAGTTTGCTCAAATGCTGCCTAGGACCACAGGAACATTGGAAACATTAAATTTGGACCTGATAATAAAACATGGTTTAATACCATAATTCTTAAGAGTATCTGTAATGTAAACAGTCACTTTCTATAACACAATAACCATTCAGGACAATAACTCAGCACACCATAAGAGGAATTTTCTTAAAAGTCATACCCGAATGATATTAGTAATGTAGCAAGCCAAGTAGATCCCATTAGGAACAGCTGACTGATATTTGAAGGTCAATCCGAATTTTCTAAGAGGTCTTTGTGAAATTCTTTTAAAGAGAGCATTATCCATCATGAGAAACCACAGTTATTTGCTTTTAGGAGGTGTGATCTTTCTTATAGGCAGTTGCCTCTGCAACTTCATAAACTAACTAACCAAGTGGCAGTTATGAGGTCTCTATATTGCATGAGACATCTTTAGCATTTTCATCAAGAGATGTTTCATAGAAGCTATGTGATATGGAACAAAACTTATTAGATGCAAAAAAAGAAAATGTAAGAACTTGTGGTTTTATTTTCTTATTATTAGAAGTGAGGGGCCAGGGCGGTGGTGGCGCACGCCTTTAATCCCAGCACTTGGGAGGCAGAGGCAGGCAGATTTCTAAGCTCGAGACCAGCCTGGTCAACAGAGTGAGTTCCAGGACAGCCAGGACCATGTGGGTTTTATTATTATTGCTCTATAGTACAGCTTGAAATCAAGGGTGGTGATATTTCTAGATCTTTTCTTGTACATGATTGTTGTGGCAATCTTGGACCTTTTGTTTCTCCATATGAAGCTGAGTATTATTCTTTTAAGGTCTGTAAAGATTTATGTTGGAATTTTATGAGAATTATGCTGATTCTGTAGATTACTTTTGGTAAGGTGGCCATTTTTACTGTTAATCCTACCAATCCATGATCATGCAAGATCTTTGCATCTTCTGATATCTTTAATTTTTTCTTCAAAGACTTGAAGTTTTTGTCATACAGAGTTTTTTATCATTTGCTTAGAGTTACACTAAGATATTTTAAATTATTTGTGGCTATTTTTAAGGGTATTGTCCTTCTAATTTCCTCCTCAGCCCATTTCATTTGTATCAAGACTGGTTACTGGTTTTTGTTTTGTTTTGTTTTATGTCCAGCCACTTTGCTGAAAAAGTTTATCAGTTTCGGGAATTCACTGGTAGAATTTGGGGGGTCACTTATGTATACTATCGTATCATCTGCAAATGTCAATTCTTTGATTTTTTTTTCAATTTGTATCTCCGTGATTTCCATCAGTTGTCTTATTGCTCTAGTTAGAACTTGAAGTACTATATTAAATAAATATGGAGAGTGGAACTAGCCTTGTCTTGGTCCTTGTTTCAGTGGAAGTTCTGTGTTTCTCTCCATTTAATTTTATGTTTGCTGTTGACTTGCTGTGTATTGCCTTTATTGTGTTAAGGTATGCACATTTTATCCCTGATTTCTCTAGTACTTTTATCATGAAGGGGTGTTGGATTTTGTCAAAGGATTTTTTTGTTTCTTCTCTTTTTTTTTATTGGATATATTCTATATTTACAATTCATTTCCCTTTTTCTGGTTTCCCACCCCCAAGGGTCCCACATGCCCTTTTCCCTCCCCCTGCTCCCTCATCCACCCCCTCCCACCTCACTGTTCTTGTACTCCCCCACAATGATGCTTTGGTCCATTCTAGCTCCAGTGTCCACTCTTTTCTTCTTGTCAGACTTCACTTGGTATGTGATTTATGTCTCTGGTGTTCCAAGATTCTAGGCTAATATCCACTTATCAGTGACTGCATACCATGGGTATTCTTTTGAGACTGGGTCACCTCACTTAGTATGACGTTCTCCAGCTCCATCCATTTCTCTAAGAATTTCATGAATTCATTGTTTCTAATGAATGAATAGTACTCCATTGTGTATATATACCACATTTTTTGTATCCATTCCTCTGTTGAGGGACATCTGGGTTCTTTCCAGCTTCTGGCTATTATATATAAGGCTGCTATGAACATAGTGGAGCATGTATCCCTATTGCATGCTGGGGAATCTTCTGGGTATATTCCCAGGAGTGGTATGGTTGGGTCCTCCGGAAGTATCACATCCAGTTTTCTGAGGAACCGCCAGACTGATTTCCAGAGTGGTTGTACCAGCTTGCATTCCCACCAGCAGTGGAGGACTGTTCCTCTTTCTCCACATCCTCGCCAACACCTGATGTCTTCTGAGTTTTTAATCTTAGCCATTCTGACTGGTGTAAGGTGAAATCTCAGGGTTGTTTTGATTTGCATTTCCCTAATGACTAATGATGTTGAACATTTTTTAAGGTGTTTCTCAGCCATCCAAATTTCTTCAGGTGAAAAGTCTCTGTTTAGCTCTGTACCCCATTTTTGGATAGGGTTATTTGGTTTTCTGGGGTCTAACCTCTTGAGTTCTTTGTATACATTGGATATTAGCCCTCTTAAACATCTAATGAGATGATCATTTTTTTCTCTCTCAGCTTATTTATATAGTGGATTATATTGATTGATTTTCATTTGTCGAACCATCTCTGCATCCTTGTTAAGAAGCCTACCTGATCATGATGAATGATGGTTTTGATGTGTTCTTGAATTCATTTTGTATTTTATTTATTTTGAATATTTATTGAGTATTTGTTCATAAAGGAGATTGTTTTGAAACTCTCATTCTTTGTGAAGTCTTTGTGTGGTTTAGGTATCAGGGTGACTGTAGCCTCATAAAATGAATTTGGCAGTGTTCCTACCATTTCTATTTTGTGGAACAATTTGAGCAGTATTGGTATTAGTTCCCAGCACTCTGGGAGGCAGAGGCAGGTGGATTTCTGAGTTCGAGGCCAACCTGGTCTACAGAGTGAGTTCCAGGACAGCCAGGGCCAAGGATGAAGCCACAGGTGTATCACGTGAAACTGTTGCTTTGAACTTATAATCAACATCCTTTAGTAATTCCTCTTTTGTGTAACATTTTATCTATGAGGTAATTTTCTAAAAGACTTTTGTCTAAGAAGATATGAGAAGGCTAGAGAGAAGATATAAAGTGTAGCATTTGGGCCTCAGCCATCTGCCAGGATTATGAGTCTGCTCCCCCCTCTAAACTCCATTGCTTTGAACCAGGTGACACAGTCTGTATTAAGAGACATAGCCACAAGACTCTGGAAACTCACTGGAAAGGGCCTCACACTTTATTTTGACCATGCCTATAGCTGATAAGGTGAACAGGATCAGGACTTGGATATACCACTCCTGTGTTAAGTATGCTAGCAGTCGAGGTCCCAGTGGAAAAGACTTCCAAGCAAACCACCACAGTAATGATGGAAGATCTCCCCCAAAACCTATCGATCTGATGAAACTGTGACTCCAGTGCTTCTGATCCTGCTTGCTTGCTGCTTAGGCTTTGCTGTGTAAGACCCCAACCCTGGGTCAGTGGTACTACTTCAAGACACCCCCAAGTGAGACACTGAGATCAGGATTGATGCAAAAGCAAGAGGTTTATTTCTCAGCACATAGGGGTTGACCTTCAACTAGTCCCTCAAGGTGAGTGACCAGAAGGCGACCCTGGATGGATGTTACAAGCAGTTTTAATACTTTTTAGGGGCACAGGTTACATCAGCAAGGTTATAGTTCAAACTTATTAGCTAAGCATATTTACCTTTAAATCTATTGGTTAGCAAGCATGACACAAATTTGAGCTCTACCTGGGACTTTCCAGAGGGTCAAGTGACTATCAGTCAGTACATTCTGAGAATATTTTTACTCCAGAATGTTTCTGTGGGTAGAGAATGGTACTTGGCTTAGCCTTGACCCGAGGCAGGAGGGGGAAGCTGTAAGGTGGGTGTGGGACTGGAAAAAGCCCTTAGGGTCCCACAGCTGCTCCCTCTCCTAGCCCCCTTACTACTTGGATATCCTCAGGAGGAAATGAAATAATCTTATCATCCAGTTCACAGAGGCTGGCAAGAAGGACAATTGAACTGCTGGTTCTTAACTCCTCAGACTTAACACAGAACTGTTGGTTACTAGACAGGGACTCTGCATTGGAAATAAGGTGCCCCCATCCTATTCCCACCTCTGCAAACACATTGTAACCCCTAAAATTGCAGGATAAATGCTGCCTCCAGAGAATGCTTGGTGGGCTTGTATCTTAGGGCTTATATGGCCTGATTGTAAATACAACTGAGGATTTTTATGTTTTTATGTTCTAGTACAGCTTGCGCCCAGACTGACTTATTATTCTGGGGAGGATGTCTGCAACCTGCTAGCACCTTCAAACTATTGTGTTAGAAGGGTGGCCATTTCTGCTGTGTTACTAGGCTTTCTCTTTGACATACTGATGGCTGGAGCTGATAGTGTAGGGGCCTCAGAAACATCTCAAGGATTCAAGATGGGCCATTACTGAAAGAGGGGAATAAGAAGGCTAGGGTGATTCCGCGACAGACTCCAAATTAGCAGTTAAGGAGACTAAGTCATTACTAATAGAAAAAACCCAGACTCCAGTCTTCGAGCCCTGATAATGTTTCCAGAATGCCTAGAGAGAGAGTAAGATAAAGCTCATCCATACCAGAATTCCTCAGCAACAGTTTCCAACCTCCAAGCCCGAATAATGATTTTGGAATATCTCTAAGACCCAGAGTAAGATAAAGCTCATTTACTCCAGAATCCCAAAGTGCTTTAAATTGATGCTTCAAGGTCACTTGCTTGTTTCTCTATCTTGGTAATGGGGAGATCCCAGCATGCTGAACTTCTGTAGAATAAAACACTCTTTGCATTTGAGTCTATTTGAGACTATTTGAGTCTCGAGTGTCATTCTTTGGCAAATCATGGACCCTTACAATATGTGGTCCCCTTTCTCCTCTGCTGGCCACCACATCACGAGGATAAATAGAGTCATAGAACAGATTGTGGATGATAGTGCAATAGAAATGTGTCTTCTGAGAGCTTTAGAGAGTTCAGGGTTATGTAGCTTTAGTGAAGGGGGTCTGATCTTTAGGGTGAATACCTATCGTTAGCTACAGTTTAGGGTAGCAAAGAATGCCTCATTTGCATGGAGAGGCATTTCAGGAATTCCAGGTGTTTGCTGGACAGGAAAATGAAAGCGGAACCTGTAATCTCATCGAGGTGACAATCCTCAGGTAGAGCATGAGGATTTAGGGATTTCCAGACAAGGTCAGAGAAGGAAAAGTCCTAGTGGTAAATGGAGCCTTCCATTTTGGGCCAAGCTCAGAGAGCTATCAGAACATAGTAGACTTTGACCTTAATTAGAAGGGTTTCCCCATAGACATATTTTTTAAAAAATCCTGAGACATCATAACCCTGCCAAAACTGAACTGGGCAATCAGCAAATTTATAGAATGTAAGGTCACTTGCCAAAAGCAACATTGGCATTAGTATTCAAAACAATGAAATAATCAATGGTCAATTTAATAAAACACATACAGAGAACATTTAAAATGTCCCCAAGAGAAAATATGATTTAATTCAGGAAATGAAAAATGTTTCTGAATCAAGGACTTTGGGTTGCTAGTTTTTCATGAATTGTTCTATAAATTTAATCCAATATCCATGCAAACTCTAGGAGACTAATTTTGTGAAAACCAAATCAAACCAAACCCAGTTTGTATTTCTCTGAAGCTGAAAGTTTGTTTTATTGAAAGACAATATTTTTTAAAGAACAAAAAGCTTACAGGCTTAAAGACAGTTATCTCGTGGAATACTCCCATCTTATCATTAGAGAAGGAGAGCAGGATGGGGATAGGGCTATGTAAGAGGGAGACTGAGAGGAGAGGGTGGCTGCAATCTGGAAGTGAAGTGAATAAATAAATTATTCCAAGATTTTAGGCTAGTGTCTACTTATCAGTGAATGCATACCATGTGTGTTCTATTATGATTGGGCTACCTCACTCAGGATGATATTTTCTAGTTCCATCCATTTGCCTAAGAACTTCACGAATTCATAGTTTTTAAAAGCTGAGTAGTACTCCATTGTGTAAATGTATCACATTTTCTATATCCATTCCTCTGTTGAGGGACATCTGGGTTCTTTCCATCTTCTGGCTATTATAAATAAGGCTGCTATGAACATAGTAGAACATGTGTCCTTATTACAGGTTGGAGCATCTTCTGGCCAGGAGTGGTATAACTGGGTCCTCAGATAGTACTATGTCCATTTTTCTGAGTAATCGCCAAACTGATTTCCACAGTGGTTTTACCAGCTTGCAATCCCACCAGCAATGTAGGAGTGTTCCTCTTTCTCCAGATCCTCTCCAGCATCTGCTGTCCCCTGAGTTTTTTATCTTAGCCATTCTGACTGGTGTGAGGTAGAGTCTCACTGTTGTTTTGATTTGCATTTCCCTGATGATTAAAGATGTTGAACATTTCTTTAGGTGTATCTCAGCCATCCGGTATTCCTCAGTTGAGAATTCTTTGTTTAGCTCTGTACCCCATTTTTTAATAGGGTTATTTTGTTCTCTGGATTTTGGATTTCTAAAGCAATGTGAAAATAGCTCCATGAAGAGGTCATTTTCTTGATAAACTTGTAACATAGTTATGGCTAACTACCAAGATAGGCCTGTTGATGAAAGTAATAAATTTGAAAGCTAGTTTAGTATACTATTTTGATTTCTAATAAAAAAAATCTTTCAAATGTGAAGACATCATTTGGGTAAAAAAATTATACTTAAAATTCTTATACTAAAGTCTCTGTGAATCATTATTTTTAATGGAAATACGATCCTTGACTAATAAATAAACAGTTAATCTTGAAGGAATAAAATAGCTGTAAAAACTCCATCTACAGTTTACAAAGAAATGAAGATTGTCTCTACCACCCATCATCGCCACCTGTCATTACTTCTAGGACCCTAGAAAAAATTCCATTTTAGTTAAACCAGATGAAGAAGGAAATGATTTCTCTGAAAGCATTTTTTTCTAATATTTGTTGGAAAATATAATTAGAAGAACTATTACTTTATTTCACAAAGTCACTAATATACTTTCAGTGTTTTATCACATAGTTGGTTCAATTCCCCAATGAAACAGGTTAGGACATTTAGCACTTTAGATCTCTCTACACATCTTTGATCCTTTACAACACAATTTACTAAATTCTTTGGAAGCTCTGTGTTCAAATTATAACTAGTAAGCAGAAAGTATCAAGTATAGTGGATGCCTTGGAAAACATATGACCATGGGCAGAATTATTAACATAGTTAAATTGCAATATTTGCTTTTATGTAATGATTTTCTTCATTTCCTTAAGGTGTTCACTGTGGGAAATTTTGTCTTTAACATTTATTTTTATATATTAACATATGCTTATATAAAATTCAATAACATCTGGAAGGTATTTATAATATTTATGCATGTTAAGAAACCATAAACAGCTACAGTGTACTTACAATAAATAAATTTAAAAAAAAAAAAAAGAAACCATGACCTAAGCAACTTACTGTTTCAGAGGTCCATGACCTTGATGGTTGGGAGAATGGCAGCATGCAGCAAAGAGTGGGGCTTGCTCAGTAACTGAGACATTATATCTTGAGACACAACCATAAAACAGACAGCTACTGGATGATGGCCCAGTGATGCACTGTAGTTCTGGGTGGTACTTTAAAGAACAATTTCATAAACTATAATACATGAATTACTTTCACTGTCCACAATTATCTCACTCATCACCATTATTTTGTAATATGCACTAAAATTCAGTATTGGGAACTTTAAAATAGTTTATTTGAGAATGTGGATAAAATATATTTCTAACATTCTATACTGCTAAGACTAAGAAAGACTCCCAATGGACCCAGAAAAATGAGTTCATTGCTATTAGTCCCTGAACCTAACAAGCTCACTAATGAGCACCCAAGAGTCCATCTTTGTAGAAATAACTGAGTGTTTTAAAAGTCTTCCTAACTATGTTTTAGTTTGGAAATGGTAGTTGTTCTTTACCCTGTCTGTAATGATTGCCTACTTTCCTCTGAGATACTGTTTGGGATGAAGCAACAAGTCATTAATTCCACATAAAATAGTGAAGACCAGTATTAATAAACCAGCCACAGCTCCAGTGTCTTTTCCTTTCTCCTTCTCCAGAACAAAGCTAATCATATAATTAAAAAGTAAACTCTTCCTTTTCTCAAGGAATATGGGAAAGAGACTCAACTGACCAAAAATCCCCAAGTATAGTCTTTATACATTAAAAAAATTAATTTAATTACCTTTCTCTCTCCCTGAGTAATTAGATAGGTTTCCAGTATCAGGTGTGATTTTTTTTCTAGTTAAGTGAGTCTTAAGTCCAATTAGAAAGCTGCTTGTTACCACCAAGATATGTGGTCACTACTGCACCCTTAGGACTATTCTGTGACACTAATCATTGATTCACAGGCATCAAAATATGGTAGGACTGTTAGTGGTCTCCTTCTATTGGAAGCTTACATTATGTCTTCAGAGTTCATTTTTAATGGATTTGGATTCATTAATCCCTGGTAATAAAGTGCTAGAGCACTTTAAAATCTATGTATGTTTTTATGTCTTCAAATATGAGACCATGTACTCTTAAACTAGAAAGAAAAGCTAATGTAATTTGCTTTCAACAAATTGATGAGTAAAATGTTTTAAGAATGCTAACTATATAGGTTGTTGCTGGACATGTTTGGGAGAATAACCTAATGGAAAGAACTGGTTTTGTTTGTTTTTATTTTTATTTTGGTTAGTTGGGTTTCTTAGTAGAATTAACATTTAATTCCAGCTTCATCAGAATATTTAACATTACATTTCAAGCATCTTTCAATTACTTCTTTGTAAACATTGTAAAGGATACAGTATCATTTATGATATATTATGTTTCTTTTTGAGAAAAGAGAAGGCCTTCCAAGGAAAACAGCAAAATCTGGCATAAAAAAGCTGCAATAGGACCAGACACATATTCTTATATGAATAAGGCAAGCCAATAAAAAAAAAAGTCCCAAAGTCAAGTGAAAAAGTTAGAGACAGCTCCCTCTCCCACTGATAGAAATCCCACAAGAATCCCGAACTACACAACCATATCATAAATACAGAGGATCTAAGTCAGACCCATTCAGAGCTCCTTCATCTCTGTGAGCCAACTTGAGTCCTGGTCATTCCATTCTCTGGCCCATACTCTTTTTTTTTGTTTTGTTTTGTTTTGTTTTTTTCCGAGACAGGGTTTCTCTGTGTAGCCCTGGCTGTCCTTGAACTCACTCTGTAGACCAGGCTGGCCTCGAACTCAGAAATCTGAGTGCCTCTGCCTCCCAAGTGCTGGGATTACAGGCATGAGTCACCACTGCCCAGCTCTGGGCCATAGTCTTATGGTGTCCTTGATCACTCTAGCTTCTCCAAATCCTTCATTCCCCTCCTCTGCAGGACCTTGTATCCCTGATCTCTCCAAGACTTTAACATTGAAGGGATGTTGGGTTTTGTCAAAAGTTTATTCAGTATCTAATGAGATGATAATGTGATTTTTTTCTTTCAGTATTTTACATGATGGATTACATTGACAGAAGGCTACTTGATCATGGCACCTGATGCTTTTGATGTGCTCTTGGATTCTGTTTTTGCATCAATGTTCATAAGGTAGATTGGTCTGAAATTCTTACTTGTTTGAGTATTTGTGGGGTTTAGGTATCAGGGTGACTGCAGCCTCATAGAATGAGTTTAGCAGTGTTTCTTCTGTTTGTACTTTGTGGAATAATTTGAATATTAGCTCTTCTTTGAAAGTATGGTAGAATGCTGCACTAAAAACATCTGGCTTTGGGCTTTTTTTTTTTTTTAAGTTTGGGAGACTTCTAATGACCTCTTCTATTTCCTTTGGGATAATAGGGCTGTTTAAATAGTTTACCTGACCTCGATTTAATTTTGTTAAGAGTTATCTGTCTACTAACTACTAAAATCTACTAAAATCATCCTGTCTTAGTCAGGGTTTCTATTCCTGTACAAACATCATGACCAAGAAGCAAGTTGGAGAGGAAAGGGTTTATTCAGCTTACACTTCCACACAACTGTTCATCATGAAAGGATGTCAGGACTGGAACTCAAGCAGGTCAGGAAGCAGAAGCTGATGCAGAGGCCATGGAGGAATGTTTCTTGCTTGCTTGCTTCCCCTGGCTTGCTCAGCTTGCTCTCTTATAGAACCCAAGATGGATGGCACCACCCACAATAGGCCCTCCCCCACCTTGATGACTAATTGAGAAAATGCCTTACAGCTGGATTTCATGGAGGCATTTCATCAACTGAAGCTCATTTCTCTGTGGTAACTCCAGCCTGTGTCAAGTTACACAAAACCAGCCAGTCCACATCCATTTTGTTAAGATTTTCCAGTTTTTGCAGTTTAGGCTTTTGAAGTAAGAACTAATGATTTTTTGAATTTCCTCAGTGACTGTTATGTCCTCCTTTTCATTTCTGATTTAGTTTATTTGAATACTGTCTCTCTGTCTTTCAGTTAGTTTGTTCAAGGTTTTGATCATCTTGTTGTTTTTCTCAAAGAACCAGCTCTTAGTTTTGTTGATCCTTTGTAGTGTTACCTTTTTTTTAGACTAGTATGATTATTTCCTGCCATCTTATCTTCTTCTGTGTGTTTGCATTTTTTAAGAGTGTTCAGATGTACTGTTAAATTGTTGGTAGGAGAACTCTCTAATTTTTTTATGGAGGCACTTAATACTTTAACTTTCCTCTTAGGACTTCTTTCATTGTCTCCCATAAATTTGTGTATGTTCTGCTTTCATTTTCACTGAAATCAGGAAAGCCTTCAATTTCTTTCTTTAGTTCTTGATTTTTTTTTAACTCAATGACCCAGAGATCACTGAGTAAAGAGTTGTTTGGTTTCCATGACTGTGTAGGCTTTCTGTTGTTTCTGTTGTTGTTGAAGTCCAGCATTAATCCATGGTGGTCTGATAAGATAGAAGGCATTATTTAAAATTTCTTGTATCCATGGATGATTGCTTACTGACCAAAATTACAATCAATTTTGGAGACAGTTCACGAGGTGTTGAGAAGAAGGTATATTCATTTGTGTTTCAATGAAATGTTCTGTAGACATCTGTTTGGTTCATTTAATTGAAAACATCAGATAGGCTTATTGTCTCTCTGTTTTTGTTTGTTTGTTTGTTTGTTTATTGGTCTAGATGACCTGTTGATTGATGAGAGTACAGAGTTAAAATCCAACACTATTAATAGGTGGGGTTCAATGTGCAATTTAAACTTTAGCAATGTTTCCTTTACAAATATGGTTGCCCATGCATTTGGAGCATAGATGTTCAGAATTGAGATGTCTTCTTGGTAGATTTTTTCCTTTGATGAGTATGAAGTGTCCTTCTCTGTCTCTTGCTTAGTTTTGGTTGAAAGTCTATTCATTAGATAGTAGAATAGCTGCTCCAGCTTGCTTTTTGAGTCAGTTATTCTGGAAAACTTTTTTTCCAGCCATTTTGTTTTGTTTTTGAGACAGAGTTTCTCTGTAGTTCTGACTGTCCTGGAACTCACTCTGTAGACCAGGCTGGCCTTGAACTCAGAAATCTGCCTGCCTCTGCCTCCCAAGTGCTGGGATTAAAGGTGTATGCCACCACCGCCCAGCTTTTTCCAGCCTTTTACTCTGAGCCTGTTTCTATCTTTATTGATGAGGTGTGCTTCTTGTATGCAACAAAATGGTGGGTGCTGTTTTCCCATCCATTCTGTCAGCCTGTGTCTTTTAAAAGGATAATTGAGTCCATTAATATTGTTGACAGATATTAATAAACAGTGACTGTTAATTCCTGTTATTTTTAATTTGGTAGTCTTAGTGTGCTTGTGTGTGTGTGTAATTCTCTTGTTTTGTTTTTGCTAGTATATAATTATTTATTTCTTCTGATTGTATGGTATCATATTCCTTGGAATGTAGTATTTATTCTAGTATTTTTGTAGATTTGTGGATAGATATTATTTAAATTTGGTTTTGTCTTGAAGTATCTTGGTTCTTCCCTCTATGGTGATTGAGAGTTTTGCTGAGTTTAGTAGTCTAGGTTAGTATGTGTGAATTTTTTGAAGCTGCAAGAAATCTGCCAGGCCCTTCTACCATTTATAATCTCTGTTGAGACATGTTGGGTATAATTCTGATAGACCTGTCTTTGTATGAAACCTGGACTTTTTCCCTTGCAGCTTTTAATATTCTTTCTATATTCTGTACATTTAGAGTTTTGATTATTATGTGGTGGGTGACTTTCTTTTCTGGTCCAATCTAATTGGTTTTCTGTATGCTTTTTGTATGTTTATAGGCACCTCTTTCTTTAAGTTGAGAAATTTTTCTTTTAAGATTTTGTTGAGCTGGAGAGATGGCTCAGTGGTTAAGAGCGCTGACTGCTCTTCCAGAAGGACCTGAGTTCAATTTCCCAGCAATAACATGGTATCTCACAACCATCTGTAATGGAATCCAAGACCCTCTTCTGTTGTGTCGGAAGACAGCAACAATGTATTCATATAAATAAAACAAATAAATCTTTTTTTTTTTTTTTTTTTTGGTTTTTCGAGACAGGGTTTCTCTGTATAGTCCTGGCTGTCCTGGAACTCACTCTGTAGACCAGGCTGGCCTCGAACTCAGAAATCCGCCTGCCTCTGCCTCCTGAGTGCTGGATTAAAGGCGTGTGCCACCACTGCCCAGCATAAATAAATCTTTAAAAGAAAAGATTTTGCTGAAAATATTTTTCTGGTCCTTGGAGCTCTGGGACTATTTCCCCTTTTCTATTCCTATTATTCTTAGGTTAGCACTTGTCATGATATTCCAGATTTCCTGGATGTTTTCTGCCAGAAATTTTTTATTTAATATTTTTTACTGGTGTTCGTTTCTTATATCTTCTACACTTGAGATTGTGTCTTCTGTCTCTTGTATTTTGTTGGTGATGCTTGTATCTGTTGTTCCTGTTCTCTTCTCTAGGTTTTCCATTTCCAGGATTCTCTCAGTTTGTGTTTTCTTTATTGCTTCTATTTTCATTTTCAGGTCTTGGACAGTTTTATTTATTTCCTTCACATGTTTAATTGTATTTTCTCTATTTCTTTCAGGTATTTATGTTTATTCTCTTTAAAGGCTGTTTGATTGTATTTTCTTATATTTCTTTAAACAATTTATTCATTTCGTTCTTTAAAACATCTATCATCTTTATAAGATTGGATTTATAATTATTTTCTTGTGCTTTGGTTGTTAGGCTATCCAGGGCTTGCTGTAGTACTATAACTGTGCTCTAAAGATGTTACTTTGTTCTTGATTTTGTGGATTGTGTTCCTATGCTGGTCTTTAGCCATCTGCTTATCCTTGGATGTTTCTGTTATAGCAGGTATGGAAGGCAGGGCTAACCTTGACGATCCTGGTGTGGCAAGCCTTGGTTGGGTATCTTTGAGCTGGACAATGGAACTCAGGGTACATTGCAAGTCTTCCAGCAGCAAAGTGTACCCCTGAGGACAAGGTTGTAAGGGGATTGGGGTGGAGAAGGTAGGCAGAGAGGTGGTGGAACAATGAAACTCCAGGTGATAATATGCTGCTCTGGACAGCTGAGCATGCCCTAGAGGACTATGGGCAAGGGGCAGGGGACTGGCTGCAGGGTAAAAATATAACCACTATGGTTTTGTATAAGCAAGTCTGATGAAGGTGGTTGGAGAGGTGGATGGACAGTAAAGGTCTAAGCGACAGCAGTGAATCCAAGACAGCTTGTTATGCCCCCAGAAGACTAAGGATGGGTGCTGGGGAACGGTTACATGGAGGAAATCTCCCCTATATGATTTTGGATCAGCAGGTCTGATTACGACTATGTATTCATTCATTCATTCATTCATTCACTCCTTCAGTGTTTTAATGTACCAAAATAAAATATAATAAAATTAAAATAAAAACTCACATTAAAGTTGAGCAAGTCAAATCAACAGAAAGAAAAGAGCCAAAGAGAAAGCATGGTAATCAGGGACCTACTTGTTTACACATGGACGAATCTCAAAAAAAAAAAAAAAAAAAGAAAGAATTAAACTGGAGGCAGTAATATATAAGCAGAAGGTTTGGTGCAAATCCATGTGGGACCTCTACATGCTGCATCAATCTCTGTGAGTTTAGATTAGCTTTGCTCATGTTGATTTACAAGGCTGTGTTCTCTTGGTTTCTTCCATTCCTCCAGCTCTTGAACTCTTTCTGCCTCAACTTCCATGTTGTTTCCTGACCTCTGAAGTGAGCAAGTTGATAAAGACTCACATTTAGGGCTTAGTGTTGCAAGGTCTTTCACTCTGTATACAGTGTCTGTCTATGATTTTCTATATGTGTTCCCATCTACTGTAGGAAGAAGATTCTCTGATGATGAATGAACAAGGCACTCATTTATGAGTATAGTAAAATATCATTAGGAATCATTTTTCTCACTACATATTTTTTTCTTTGTTGAGACAAGTATTATTTGATTTTATCCTAAGTCTCTGGGTTATCTTGTCTCAGTTTCTTAGTCAGTCAAGAGGTGCTGGGGTATGGGATACATCTCATGAAGTGACCCTTAAGTCAAATCAGTCATTGGTTGGTTACTCCCACAAACTTTGTGACACCATTGCCCTGGCATATCTTGCAGACAGTATACAAATGTAGATGAAAGATTTCTGTCTAGCTTGGTGTTTTCATTTCTCTTAATCTTGGCAACAGCCTGAATTATAACTTCAATTATTGCAAAACAATATGAGCTACTCTAAGAATGAATGAAGGTATTGAAATTATATACATTCCAAAGACTTGTTTATTCATATATTGTTTAATTTACTTATTTTAATTACATTCTATGTAATACTTATATGAAGTGTTTTGTGAGTTTGAGTGTGTTTACTTCAAATCATGTCTAAAAACAGAAGATATCTCCCAACCTCTATTCAGTATCTGTTAATTGTACATAAGAAACATTTCCACTGAGAGCACTCTCCCAAGGAATTTTCTGTGCTAACACACCTGGGAGAGGGATAAATGAATGGTCTGGTTGAAAACAGTGCATCCAATATGTAAGCCTACGTACAGCAAGCATACTCACAAACTATGGTTGATACTTTCTACTACTGGCTGCCTGATGTAGTTTCTGCTGCACTTGTGTCAACTATAAAAGTAAGTTATGAGACTCCTGATTGATTATGTACCTGTGGACAACAGTTTCTCTGTTCTCTAAAATCTGAAAGATGTAAATGAATCTTTTCATAATTCCACTCTAGTGGAAAATATAAAAACAGGGTAAGTTAATTAACAATTTGTTTCAAAAGCTATGAGATCTCAGGGAAGGTAAAAGCATCTATGGATACTTGTATCTATTTTATACATGAATGTCATACAATATTTTACCACAGGAAATCTCTAAAATTAGAAATACATTGTTCAGCAGTTTTGAAAACAACTACTTTCCTCTTTAATTTCTTTTTCTCGATGACTTTATCTTAAATTTGTATAAACTAGAGCAAGTAGAGTTTTTGACATATACTGAATATTTGAACAAAGTGTTAAGTCTTGATTTAATTATTAAAGTATAATAGGAATCAGTTTTGAGTAAATAGTCAAAGTTTCTGTGATAGATTATCCATATGGGTGGGGAGGTGTAGGGGGTGTGCATGTAGGGTATGTGTGTATATGTGTGTGTGTGTGTGTGTGAGAGAGGGGGGAGGGAGAGGGAGAGGGAGAGGGAGAGGGAGAGGGAGAGGGAGAGAGAGAGAGAGAGAGAGAGAGAGAGAGAGAGAGAGAGAGAGAGAGAGAGAAACAGAGACAGAGACTGAGACTGAGATTTCATTTATAGGTTTTAGGGTCAGACAAAAAATTATTAATATGTTTGGTCTTTAACTCTGTATATCTAATAAATGTTATAAGTTAAATTAAATAGCATTTGATGAAAACTAAGCATGCCTGAGAGACACCACAATAAACAGAGGAGCTAATTTCAAAGATCCCAAAATGAATGCAGTCTAGAAATCATTAAAATGACTAAATTTTGTGAGAAAATAGATTTATGTAGTGACATAAAATAAAAACTTACTTAAAGCAAAAGATACAAAATAGAGAAGATAAAAACCAAAATTGAGCCAGGCAGTGGTGGCGCACGCCTTTAATCCCTGCACTTGGGAAGCAGAGACAGGCGGATTTCTGAGTTCGAGGCCAGCCTGGTCTACAGAGTTCCAGGACAGCCAGGACTACACAGAGAAACCATGTCTCGAACCACCCCCCCAAAAAAAGCAAAATTGAATGACTATGAGCATGAAATGTAAAGGATGGAATATCACGATATAATTAAAGAACATAGATATATTTCAGAGTAAAGCACAAGTCAATAGCATCTGTGTAATTGTTAAATAAATATCAAGAGAAATGAAATGGCCAAGAATCATTCCTGCATTTGTCAGATCAAAACTAAGCTTATACAATATAATCAACATTTGTGTAATACAAAATAAATCAAGATGTCAACAGAAGAGTAGAGGGACCACTACTCTTATATTCCGTTATAGTAAATTCTAGGAGAATTTGTAAGATTAAATGCCCTTTTAAAGGCTTTAAGAACAGTCAATTGACTGTTCCACATTAAACGTGAATATTAAAATGACCACATTAAATGTGAATATTAAATGCTAAATACATAGACAATATACATCTTGCATTGTAATTGATAATATGTAAAAACTGAAATTATTGAAATTTTGTTTTAAACAAAGTGAAATTCTTTGTATGTTGGTAGGTTTGTGTGTGAGTGTGAGGGGGGGAGAGAGATGGAGTGGGAGAGAAAGAGAGAGACTATGTGTATGCACATGTGGAAGACAAACGGCAAACTCTAATGTTGTTCTTTAAAAGCCGCATACCTTGCTTTGTGATCTAGGGTCCCTCGCTGACCTGGAGTTTAACAATTAGCCTGGTGTGGCTGGCCAGAAAGTTGCAGGGATCTGTGTTTTTCTACTACCCCACTGCTGAGACTACAAGTACACACCATTACACCCAGCTTGTTTGAACACATGTACTGTGTACTGAACTTGAATCCTAACTCTGCTTGCCTGACAAGCTCTTACTGAGCTATCTCCCCAGCCCATTGTAATGTATTTCACATTCCATTTTCAATTGCAAAAGCAGTTAGGTCAAGATTTGTTTCTGAATTCAAATTGTTTTAAAATAGCATCATTAATGATGTCAGCTAAATGAAGTATTCAGGTGTCACCCTCATTCATGAAACACACATAGGCTACTAGTGCTGTTATTTTACAATTCCAGATAATTGTATTAAGTTTTTATCTATAAAGAACATTGCAAATATCAGAACCAAGTAGCATAGTAACACAGGGTGTTGGGACATAGATTAGAAAATTTAAAATGTCTGTATTGTTCTCTTTCAGGTGTGACGCACATTTCATAATAGTCTAAATCTCCTATCAGGTGGGACTATTCAAGTAAAGAGTTAAAATACTGTGGAAGTGACAAAATAATTTACTAATTCATCTACTAAAATTAATAAAATATTGATTTATTAACCAGTTGGTGGTCTTATACTACCAGATCACATTCTTAAGGTTCCAAAAGACAGATTTTACTTTCTCCATGAAATTGGAAAAAAATGACTTGTCAAAACAAAGCTGTTGATAACTAAACTATGAATGCTTTCTTTTATTTGTATGCTAGTCTATCAAGATTATGAAGAGTGACAGTAATTTTATCTAATTACTAATCACCCTGTGTGCTGAAGACTCCAATAAACTCTTAATCTCCTTAATTCATTTTCCATCCACCTCCAAATGAAATTTTAGATGCCATATTTAAATAGTTAACTATTTATTGCTATGATCCTATAATAATTAGGCCTAAATATTAAACTACTTAATGTCTTAAATGACATGGTAAGCTATTGAAACTATAAATTCCTAATTTTGAGAGTCTATAGAAAACACATATTGGTTTTTGTTTTTGTTTTGCTTTTTGTTTTGCTTTTTATTTTATTTTTATTTATTGAAAAGGGAAGTAGAAACACTTTATGATAAAATTAAAGATTTACATGGAAAATATTTCAGATAAACACATTAAAATTGACAATTTTCATGGAAAATTAAAGAGTAAAGTGGTAGACATGTAAAACATTGCTAAATTAATTGAAATATGGAACAGAAACAGTTTATGATAGAATTGAATATTTACATGGAAAATATTTCTGATAAAATTATAGAAAAATGTAGAAAAACATGTTAGAATTGAAGATTATCATAGAAAATGTTATATAGATATAATAATGGTAGGCATAAACGTATTCCTAAATTGATTGAAAGTAGAATTATAAACATATTCTGATAAACTTGAAGATTTACATGGAAATTACTGATAAAATTAAAGAGATAAATAGAAAAACATGTTAAAATTAAAGATTATCATGGAAATTATATAGATAAAATGGTATGCATAAAGATAATTGTAAGTCGGGTGGTGGTGGTGCACGCCTATAATCCCAGCACTCTGGGAGGCAGAGGCAGTCGGATTTCTGAGTTCGAGGCCAGCCCGGTCTACAGAGTGAGTTCCAGGACAGCCAGGGCTATACAGAGAAACCCTGTCTCAAAACAAACAAACAAACAAACAAAAAAACCCAAATCCAAAAAACCAAACAAAAACAAAAACAAGATAATTCTAAGTTGATTGAAGGTGGAATTATAAACATTTTCAGATAACATTGAAGATTTACATGGAAAATACTTCTGGTAAAATTCAATAAATATATAGACAAACATGTTAAAATTGACTATTTCATGGAAATTTTTACATATAAAATGGTAGGTGTAAAAACACTTTCTAAATTAATTGAAGGTGGAATTAGAAACATTTGTGATGAAATCAAAGATTTACATTGAAAACATTTCTGATAAAATAGAGGAAGTATATAGAAAGGCATATTAAAATTGAAGATTATCATGAAAAATAATGCAAATAAAATGGTAGACATAAAAAATTACTGAATTAATTAAAAGGGTAAATACAAACATTTTTCTGATAAAATTGAGGATTTACATGAGAAAAATTTCATCAGTCTCTGTCTTTTTATTGGGGAGTTGAGTCCATTGTTGTTAAGAGATATTAAGAAATAGTGATTGTTGCTTCCTGTTATTTTTGATTTTTTTTTTTTTTTTGGTTTTTCAAGACAGGGTTTCTCTGTGTAGTCCTGGCTGTCCTGGAACTCACTCTGTAGACCAGGATGGCCTCAAACTCAGAAATCCGCCTGCCTCTGCCTCCTAGGTGCTGGGATTACAGGTGTGCGCCACCACGCCCAGCTTTTGATGTTGTTTTTATGTTTGTGTGGTTATCTTCTTTTGGGTTTGTTGGAAGATCACTTTCTTGCTTTTTCTAGGGTGGAGTTTCCCTCCTTGTGTTGGCAATTTCCATACAATTATTTGTAGGGCTGGATTTGTGGGCAGATATTGTGTAAATTTGGTTTTATCATGGAATATCTTGGTTTCTCCATCTATGATGATTGAGAGTTTTGCTGGGTATAGTAGCCTGGGCTGACATTTGTGTTCTCTTAGGGTCTGTATGAGTTCTGCCCAGGATCTTCTAGCTTTCATCATCTCTGGTGAGAAGTCTGGTATAACTCTGATAGGTCTGCCTTTATAAGTTACTTGCCCTTTTCCCCTTACTGCTTTTAATGTTCTTTCTTTGTTTAGTGAATTTGGTGTTTTGATTATTATGTCCCAGGAGCACTTTCTGTTCTGGTCCAGTCTGTTTGGAGTTCTGAAGACTTCTTGTATGTTCATGGCCATCTCTTTCTGTAGGTTAGGGAAGTTTTCTTCTACAATTTTGTTGAAGATATTTACCGGACCTTTAAGATGTAAATCCTCGCTCTCGTTTATACCTATAATCCTTATGTTTGGTCTTCTCATTGTGTCCTGGAGTTCCTAGATGTTTTGGGTTACCAGCTTTATGCATTTTGCATTTTCTTTGACTGTTGAGTCAATGTTTTCTATGGTATCTTCAGCACCTGAGGTTCTTTCTTCTATCTCTTGTATTCTGTTGTTGATGCTTGCATCTATGACTCCTGAATTCTTTCCAAGGTTTTCTATCTCCAGAGATGTCTTTCTTTGTGATTTCTTTATTATTTCTACTTCCACTTTTAGATCCTGGATGGTTTTGTTCAGTTCCTTCTCTTGCTTGTTTGTGTTTTCCTGTAATTCTTTAAGGGATTTTTGTGTTTCCTCTTTAAGGGCTTCTTCCTGTTTACCCATGATCTCCTGCATTTCTTTAAGAGATCTTTGTGTTTCCTCTTTAAGGGCTTTTACCTGTTGACCGAGTTCTCCTGTATTTCTTTAAGGGAGTTATTTAAGTCTTTCTTGAAGTCCTCTATCAGCATCATGAGATACAATTTTAAATCCAACTCTTGCTTTTCAGGTGTATTGGGGTATCTGGGACTTGCTGTGGTGGGAGAACTGGGTTCTGATGTTGCCATGTTGCCTTGGTTTCTGTTTGTAGGGTTCTTGTGCTCAACTTTCGCCATCTGGTTATCTCTGGTGCTAGTTGGTATTGTTGTCTCTGGCTGGAGTTTGTTCCTCCTGTGGGCCTGTAAGCCTGTGTCCTTACTCCTCTGAGCTCAAAAGTGAAAGCACTGCTGGGAGATCTCTCTCTCTTGGTGGGCTATGCACAGAAGGCTGTGGAGTTTCCCAGCTCCCTGGTACAAATGGCACAGGAAGAATTCCATCCCAGCTGCTCCAATCACATACTGGTTTTCAAAACTTCTTCGTGCTTAATTGAGATGCTTATGATTTTCCTGATGCCAATTAACTATAGTTAAAAGATGTATTTGAAGTTTGTTGAATTGGCCACTGGGAACTGTGCTAACTCCTTCATCAGAGTATATTAACTTGTAAATTAGACATTTCAACATGACATTCCATATAATCAACTTTTGTTATACACATCCTCTCTATTGGTTTTCCTACCTCCTTTTTCCCTCCTGTATGACTAGTTCTCTCTTTACTGTCATATGCTCTTTAACTATATTGTACATATCTTTAAAATCATACATTGTTTGTATCTATAAAATTGGCTTATCTCACTCAACACAAAAATTTCTAGCTCCATGCATTTCCTATGATGATATAAGGTTTTTTTGATACTAAGCTAAAATTTTGTATAAATCTTCTATTCTTATTTATTTATTTATGTATTTATTTTGGTTTTTTTTAAAACAGGGTTTCTCTGTGTAGCCCTGGCTATCCTGGAACTCACTCTGTAGACCAGGCTGGCCTCAAACTCAGAAATCTGCCTGCCTCTGCCTCCCAAGTCCTGGGATTAAAGGTGTGCACCACCACCGTCCAGCCATCTATTCTCTTTTATTGGTGTATATTTTTGCTTTTGAGCCTGTGCCATTCAGTTTTTGTCATTATAAATTATGATTGTAGTTAAAAGCAGGTATTGTGACATCTCTATTTTTGTTCCTTTTGATTAGGAATGCTTTGGCTATTCAAATTATTTCATTTTCCACATGAATTTGGAGACTGCTATTTCTATTCCTTTGAAGAATATCATTGGAACTTAATGGGTATTTATTGAATTTATATATTGTTTTTAGCGATACACCACTTTAATACCATAAATTCTGCTGAACTGACAAACATGAAAATTCTTTCTACCTTTTCCTGTATTCTAAAGTTTCTTTCTTCACTTCTTGAAGTTTTTATTTTAAATGTCTTTAATTTCTTTGATTTCTATGTCATATTATATTGATTGGTTTACATGTTGAACTCTCTTACGTTTCCTATAGTGAATCCTACTTGATCATGAGTTTGTATTTCCTCCTTTTTGCTTTGTTCTGAGCCTGTTTGAGTACCAGGGCATTGCTAGATTCACATGATACGTGTTTTACACTTCCTTCATTTCTTCTTAGTTAAATACTTTAAAGAACATTAGAAGTAGTTTGTCTCTTAAGATCTGTAGAAATTTATCAATAAACCAATTCAGTATTGATCTTTGTTATATTGGCAGATTTACTATTTTACTCTCACTTTTATTGACCACTTTAGTTTTCATTTTGAATCTTGCTTCAGCTTTATCTGTACATAGATGTGCTTTGGATTTCTTGTATATTTTTTCAAATTTATAGGAGATTACATTCCTGCCTATTTTTATTATCATTTTTCTTCTAATAATTTTGATATTTGTAGTTCTTGTTTTCTTAAATCCTTTATGTACCTTAATAGGTAATTTATTTAGAGCACATATGTATTTGTTTAAATGCAGACCAACAACAGCTATAATCTCTTAACAGTTTCACTCTGTCCCTTTCGCTAATGTTATATTGTATTTGTTTTTTCATGTAACTTTAGGGGAAAATTAATTTACTTCCCAAGGTCTTCAATGATAACACTCATTTAAAGATATATTGTTTAGTTACCATGTTTAATATAATTTCTGCAGATTCTATATCTCTTGATCTATATTATTTTCCATTACAATATTATAAGATACAAGAGATTAATTATTTTTTTAATTTATTTACAAGCTGCTGAGTAGTGGTAGTGCATGTCTTTAGTCCCAGTACTCACAAGGCAGAGGCAGGCAGATCTCTAGTTTGATGCCAGCAAGGTCTAAAAAGAAAGTTCCAGAACATTTAGAGTTACATGGAGAAACTCTGTCTTAGCAGAGGTAGGGGGAAGCAAAAACAAACAATATTAACAACCAAAAAAGACATGCTCTTTTTCTGTTTGATTTAGTTACTATGTGTTATTAATGTGTTCTTTGCTTGTTTGTTTGCTATTTCTTTGCTTTGTTTTGTTTTGTTTGCCTGAATGATCTGTCTATTATTTTAATGTAGTAACCTACTGTTATGTTAGAATCTGTTCATCGCTTTTGCTTTAGTACTACTTACTGAAATTGGATATGCTAATGTTTCCTGTTTGCTTATGAATTTTAGGCACTCCTGTTAGATTGTTTCTTTTATTAGTACAAAGCTATCCTATTCATAACCAATACTATTTGCTTTTAGAATCCATTTTTCTTGTAATTTCACTTTTACTCTGACTTTGCAAATGGGATGGATGTGTTTGTTTGTTTGTTTATTTGTTTGTTTTTTACTTCCTATGAATAATTGCTTTCTGTATCTCATGCCAGTCTGGTAGTCTCTGCCTTTTAATTATAAAATTGAGATTATTAACTCTGACTTAATTTTGAAAGGTATGTATGAATTCCTATTATGTTTTCAATTGTGAAATGAATCTGTAATCTTTATACTATTATCTATAATCTTACTACTTTCTGTACATTCACAGTCATGGTGGGTTTGTTGTTTTTGTTTGTTTGTTTTGTTTTAATCTGTGGGTAAAATTCTTGAAAGAATCATCTGTAGCAGTGGCTTCATGATCAGACATTTCTTTAATGTTTAGCATGGATTTTTGTACTTTACTTATGAATAATTATTAGCTATTCTGGAAAGAGTAATCAAATATGGCAGAAATTTTCATTAAGGAATTTAAGTACAGCATGCCATACTCTTGGCTTTTAGAATTTACATTATGAAAGGTAGAGTTTGTCTTTTAATTTTTCTTATTATTTAATTTATGACTATGTGTGCTTGTTGGGGTGTGTCCACACAAGTACAGAAATGGGTATTTTATTCTCTGGAGCTGGAGATGTAGGTAGTTGTGCTACACTCATCATGGTACTGGGAATACATTCTTGGTTTTCTAGAAAAACAGTAAGTACTCTTAATTACTGAGTAGTCTCTACAGATCCCAACAACAACAACCAACTACTGTTATTTTGTGGATTTATCTTTGCATATGACTGGCACTTCTCTTGGTTTTCAATAATTTTTCTTTATTTTATGTATGCATTGTTTTAAATTAACATGGCACTTCTAAACTGTAGGTAAAATAAATCAAAGGAGAATGGCTGTATCCAATGAAAGCCACCCAAAAGAATTCATCCTACTGGGCTTTGCTGACCATCCTTGGCTGGAACTCCCTCTCTTTGTTACTCTTCTGATAACATACCCCATGGCTTTGATGGGGAACATCGCCATCATTCTAGTGTCCACCTTAGACCCTCGTCTTCACAGTCCCATGTATTTTTTCCTCACAAATCTTTCCTTTCTGGACATGTGCTACACCACAAGCATTGTACCTCAGATGCTGTTTAACCTGGGAAGCTCCAGAAAAAACATTAGTTACATTGGATGTGTTGTTCAACTTTATGTCTTCCACATAATGGGAGGCACAGAATGTCTCCTTTTGGCTATTATGTCCTTTGATCGATATGTGGCTATCTGCAGACCTCTCCACTACACCCTCATCATGAATCAGCGAGTATGCATTTTGTTAGTGTCTATCATGTGGTTGACTGGAGTGATCTTTGCTTTTTCAGAGGCTACACTTACATTACAATTGCCATTGTGTGGCATACATAAACTGGATCATTTATTGTGTGAAATCCCAGTTCTCATAAAAACTGCCTGTGGTGAAAAGGAATTTAATGAGCTAGCACTTTCTGTGGTATGCATTTTTATACTTGCTGTTCCTCTGTGCTTAATTCTTGCGTCTTATGTTAATATTGGATGTGCAGTACTCAGAATTAAATCTTCTGAAGGAAGGAAAAAAGCCTTTGGGACATGTTCTTCTCATCTCATTGTAGTTTCTTTATTTTATGGTCCAGCCATTCGCATGTACCTTCAGCCTTCTTCATCCATCACAAGGGACCAACCCAAGTTCATGGCTCTCTTTTATGCAGTGATAACTCCTACACTGAATCCCTTCATCTATACCCTAAGAAACAAGGATGTAAAGGGTGCCTTAAAAAAGCTACTGAGACGCATTTTTACTTCAAAGTGAAAGGTCTTTGGTATTGAAATTAATAATTGTAGTAATTTTACATTGGTTTCTCTAATAACAGTCATATATTCCAGGTCCACAGAATATAGCCTTCTTTCCAGACTTTTCTCATTTCTAGTATTACAGTATTGTGAGTTTTGTTTATGAATTCTGATGAAGTGTTTGACCTTTAAATAAAGAATTTCTAATGACGTATTAAAATATATAAATAGACAAAAACTATGTGTAAATGTTTAATTCTTTTTAAAAATAGCTAGTATAAGTCTTGAAACAATTAAAAAAGGAAGTGGCATTACTAATGAAGAACAACAGTCTGGAAACATTTCTGAGGCTAAACTGGGACATTTAGATGTGCCTTTGAAATTTTACATGAATCAATAAGAGAAAAATATTTTTCTGATGTGAAAGAAATGAATTACATCAATAATCAATGAGTATATTTTTGATGAAGCTTATTTTAGAGGCAAGTGACATTCAAAATATGTTCCATTATAAATTGAAATTTCTACAATTTAATTGTCAAATCTGTACCCTCAAACTTAAAACTATGACATAAAATTCTTTACAATTCATGAAAGAAAATTTATTAACTTGATGTTGAAACTTTGTTATTTAATAAGCCAGTTTTTGGTGGAGCATATGTCAGCTCTTTGATACATTGGTCTGACCAGGAAAGAGAGAGAAAGCAAGACAGGGAAGAGAGGAAATGAAAGAAAGGAACTGTAATCCTCAAGGCTCACCTCCCAGTGACCCGCATACTCCATCTAGGCCCCACTTATCAAAGTTCAACTTGACAAAAAAGTAACATCAACTGTGTCCCAACTATCCAATCACATGGGTCAGAGGATAAGCATTTTATATCAAGCCATAACATAAGAGAATCTTCATTAGAATAAAGTCAGTTTTCTTAGCATAAATTTACATTATAGTAAAGAACAGAAGAGAACTGAATAAAGTGTTAAAAATGAGAGAAAACTAGCTACTAAGTAAAAATATTATATACAGTAAATCTATCTTTCAGAATTGAAAGGGCAATAAAACATTGTTCAGACAAAAAACAAAACAAATCCAAAAACTACAAAACCAAAAAAACAGGGAAATCACACCATCAAATTCCTACACTATCCCTACAATAATCAATAAGAAGTCCTGCACCAGAAATATAAGGATAATAGCCACTATTACAAAACCACATATAGAACTATCTAGAACTAAGTTGAATAAATTGAAAAAAGAAAACATAATTAACTGTTCGAGTCCAAGAATTACCCCAAAACCCACACAATCACCGATCTCAGACAGGGATGCGATATTGAATGCACACCCTAATACTAATTGATCAGGGAGCCACAACTCAGAATTAGGGTGCTGAGCTGAGATGATGAACATTCTTCATGGCCAACTTCTAAAGGAAAAAACCCCAGTGAGCTCGTGTGCATGTGTAGGAAGTGCTGCTTGGCTCTTTGGCTCAAGCTATTTTGGCTAAGTAGACAGAACATTTCTAACTGACCTGCATTCTGACTGGTCCTAAGTGGAGCTTCTGGTTGTAGAATTTCTTCAGATTAGCAATGACGAGAACGTACAGAACATTACTAAATATGAAGTCAGCATGACCCCGCTCTGAGGCAAGTTATTTTCCTGTGTCAGAAGCTGTGAGCTCAATAGCCAGAGGAGCTGGCTGCTGAGCAGTGCAAGCCGGAGTGGTGGGTCCTCTATGGGCATAGGTGGGAGACAGATGGGTAAGCTATTGGAGGACAGGCAAAAGTGCTACTCAAAACAAATCCTTGAAAATTCAGAAAAGGTATGCCTCTTGTGTGGAATCCTGGGCCAGAAAGCACTCAGCTGGTGTGCCTCCAGCAAGCTCGAATCCTAGGGGAGGTGCTCACATCACTGAAGACACACTAGTCAATCAGAAGCTACAGACAGACCTGCCAGTCAAAGAGGAGGAAGGTTCTTCCGGGTGACAGAAGGAGGCTGGTTCCACTTAGTCGTTGAGCCGGTTGAGTGGTTGGGTGTGCTATGCTTGATCGCTGCTGCTGTGGGCTATGAGGTGCAATCAGGCAAGCTCCGGAGTTTCAACATGGTGAACACAGGGTCACTTCCAACTCTGTGGAGGAGCAGAGGACTGAGCAGCAGGAGCTAGTTTGGTGGCTCTTTCCCTGGTGTAGGTGAGAACTGGCTGCTATTTTATTTGTAAGATCTCTTGTGGTTCTAATAACCCCTGGGCCCAGAAGTAGCCACTGAATAACTTCACTGTGGAGGACTGCATCTGCAAAATGGTTTGTGTGTAATAAAAACATCCTTGGCAGGATACCAGATTCGAAGAACCCTACTTTTTCCATATTCTGCTCTTAACACCTTACATTAAGGTATAAGATACAATTGGAGTTAATTTTGTGGAAGTTGCATCCCATGTATTAAGTAGCAATCCAGTATTAAACTCTGCTATGAAAGAGTAGAATTGAAGATGTGAAGGAGAGTAATTCACACCAAGTAGAATTTAGCTGAGGGAGGACTGCCTGTAAAACACTCGCAGATGAGTAGTATGCTAACCATGCCTGTTGGAAATTAGAGTATAGATACATCTTTGCTCACTAGGATTGTCTGGATATATGACTTCAAACCATAAGAAAGGCAAACAACTCTGATTTGCAACCAGTCCTAGGCCCATCTCCATATCAGAGAGCTCTAACAAGCTGCTCAATGTGGCATTACTGGGTCACAATCAATATTATGGCCTGGAGTGCCACAAAGGTTCAGCTTTCTGGAGAAAAGCATAATTCTGCTACATGGGCAATATGACGCCGAGTGACAACTATTTGGAATGGTAAAAAAAGAAAAAAAAAAAAAAAGAAAGCACTGTTGTGTTGAGTGCTGGCCTGATCAAGCTAACTTTTCCCTGAGGTCTGCATGTATGGAAAATGACATAGCTCCTTCTGAAACCCTGGAACATGCTTGACAGAGCCGGTAACAGTCTGGGGCCTAAGCCTTGGAGGTTTTTCCTAAGGCCCTAAGATAGAAAGATTAAAACAGAGCTCCTTCTTTAAAACCAGGAATATGCTTCGGAGAGCTGGTAATGATCTTGGGACACCGCCTTTAGGAGGGCTTGCTTCAGATTCTAAGAATATGACTCTTCCCACCACATGTGGCTGTGGCTATCAGTCCCAAGGACACTGTAGATTTGGACAGGAATGTTCTTGAGATACCCTGAGTTCCCCTTGTGCAGCACTGTTTGATTAGGTCCTCCTGAGTGTGTCCCATTGTATGATCATTTTTCCTGACCTCATAGAGTTCTTACATTTTCCCCTTGTAAGTAGTATAGAAGATGGTATTCTTCTTAAGAAGCTTACATAGCATAAGATACAGCTTGTGCAAGACCTCCCCACCCCAGTGTTTATACTCTTTGTCCTGCCATCAGTCAGACTCCTTTAGGAATGTCCATTTGAAAAAAAAAAAAAAGGAATGTCCATTTGACCTACCCAGAAAACAACTCTACTCTTTCATAGCAGAGTTTAATACTGGATTGCTACTTCCAGTATTAAACCCATTCTCACCACTGAAGTCATGCCTGACTACAAAAGATTACCAGGTCAGACTCTCTGTTCTCCATTAGAATGAGTCCTCATTAAGGTCACACTTGAGATTCTAAGAATTTAGCCGGGCGGTGGTGGCACACACCTGTAATCCCAGCACTCTGGGAGGCAGAGGCAGGCAGATCTCTGAGTTCAAAATCAGCCTGGTCTACAGAGTGAGTTCCAGGACAGCCAGGGCTATTCAGAGAAACCCTGTCCTCGAAAAACCAAATAAAACAACAACAACAAGAGCAACAACAACAAGAAGAAGAATTTACTAGTGCACTAAGTTTCTACACTAACCCAAAATGTCACCGAAATCCAGGTGGTTCTTTCTGCACTCCATGTCTCCCTCCATATCCCTAGCTGATCCTCCACTCCTGTCCTCAGTCACTCTTATTCACCCACAGAATCTATTCTAATTTCCCTTTCTAGGGAAATACATGCTTCCTGCTTATGCACCTCCTCCTTTCCTATATCCTCTCTGGGTCTGTAGATTTTAGCTAGAATATCATTTACCTACTAGTTAATATCATTTATAGGTGAATGTCTACCATATATTTTTTTCTAGGTCTTGGTTTCCCCTCTTGGGATGATTCTTTTCTAGTGTCATCTATTTTCCTGTAAACTTCATGATGTCATACCCCAATCCCAGTGCCAGAAGTTTTTATGTATTCACTTAACATCCTGAATGCTGCCCAGCTGCCACCCTCTTCTAGGCCCCCACCATACATAGTCCCTTCCTGTATTTCCCCTCCCCCTTTGGTGCTTGCCCATGGGATAAGTATCAAGTTGGGCCAGTTATTGTAGAGCCATTTTCTTAGTCTCTGCTGTATCTTTGTTCCTGCAATTCTTGTATACAGGACACATTTTGGAGATTAGGAGACCTCTCTCGGTGTACCCCCATCTGGCACATCAAGTCTCTGCAGGATTAGATTCATCATCTCCTGCTGTGGCTTGAAAATATAGCCTCATTAGGGAACAGGATCCACAGACAGGCAATAGCTTCAGGGGAGCCCACTTAAAGACTAAGCTGCACTTCTGCTACATGTGTGCAGTTGCCCTAAGTTCAGTCCCTGTATGTTCTTTGGTCGGTAGTCCAGCCTCTGAGAGCCTACAATGGTCCACGTTATTTGACTCCATTGTTCTTCCTGTGGAGTTCCTATCCCCTTTGGGTCGGTCCCTCAATCCTTCCCTCAACTCTTCAGTAATACTTGCTGAGCTCCATCCAATATTTGGGTATGGGTCTCTTCATCTGTTTCAGTCTGCTGCTTGGTGAAGCCTCGAAGGGAACAATTATGTTAGCCACATGTCTGTAAGTATAAGAGAGTATCATGAATAGTGTCATGATTTGGTGCTTGCCCATGGGAAAAGTATCAAGTTGGGCCAGTTATTGTGGGGCCATTTTCTTAGTCTCTGCTGTATCTTTGTCCCTGCATTTCTTGTAAACAGGACAAATTTTGGGTCAAAAGTTTTGTGAGTGGGTTGGCATCCTTATCATTCCACTCTTGGTACTGCTTGGCTACAGAAAGTAACCATTTCAGAATCCATATCCCCATTTCTAGGAATCTCAGCTAAAGCCCCCCCCCACCATAGATTCCTGGGTAGCCTCACCCATCCCAGATCTCTGACAAGTTCTCCATATGGCACCCACCCTTGCCAGTCGATGATTTCTATTCATTCTCCTTACCCTCTGGCCCTTTTTCCTGTCTCTCCCAAGAAATGATTCACAATCCTCACATTCCCTTCCCCATCTCCATTCCCACCCAATCCCTATCTCCATCTACCCCCTGGAACTATTTTATTCTTCCTCCCTGTGAAATTCAAGCATCCTCGCTTGGGCCTTTTTTCTTGTTTAGCTTCTTTGGGTCTGTGGAATGTGTGAATCCTGTACTTTATGGCTAATATCTACCTTTAAGTGAGTACATACCATGCATGTTCATTTGGGTCTTGGTTACCTCATTCAGAATCATATTTTCTAGTTCTATCTAGTTGACCACAATATTAACAATGTCCTTGTTTTTAATAGCTGAGTAGTAAGTATTTGATTGCGTAAATGAGCCACATTTTCTGCATACATTTGTTGGTTAAAGGGTATCTGAGTTGTTTCCATTTTCTGCCTATTATGAATAAGAGTGCTGTGAACATAGTGGAGCACGTCCTTGTGGTTTGGTGGAAAACCTTTTAGGTATATGGCCAGGAGTAGTATAACTGGGTCTTCAATTAGAACTATTCCCAATGTTTTCAGAATCCAGTAGATATATTTGCTGAGTCATATACAGGTTTGCTCTCCTACCAGCAATGGAAGAGCATTTCCCTTTCTCCACATCCTCACCAGTCTGTGCTGTCACTTGAGTTTTTGAAGTTATCCATTTTGATGTGTGTAAGGTAGAATCTCAGTCATTTTGATTTGGATCTCTTTGATGACTAAGATAGTTGACCATTTTTTTAAGTGGTTCTCAGGCATTTGAAATTCCTCTGTTGAGAATTGTCTGTTTAGCTTTATCTCCAATTTTTTTTTTTTTTTTTTTTTTTTTTTTTTTTGGTTTTTCGAGACAGGGTTTCTCTGTGTAGTCCTGGCTGTCCTGGGCTCACTCTGTAGTCCAGGCTGGCCTCGAACTCAGAAATCCGCCTGCCTCTGCCTCCCAAGTACTGGGATTAAAGGCATGCACCACCACCGCCCGTTATCTCCAATTTTTAATGGTTTATTTGCATAATTGGTGTATAACTTCTTGAGTTCTTTGCATATTTTGACTATTAATCCTCTGTTGGATATTGGGGTTTTGAAGATCTTTTCTTAGTCTATGGACTGCTGTTTTGTCCTATTGACAGTCTCCTTTGCCTTACAGAAACTTTTCAATTTCATGATTTCGCATTTATCAGCTGTTGATCTTAGTGCCTTATTTATTGTTGTTCTGTTCAGGGTGTTGTGTCCTTTACCAATTGATAAGTTCTATCTTCACCAGTAAAATGATTAGTTTAAACCACTTTATTAGATTATATAAAGGAAGATTTATTTGGAAGCTATTGTCAGATGAGTTCACTAGTCCCAACAACCAAGAGCAAGGAATTTGCCATGGGAAGAGAGAGGAGAGGAGAGGGGAAGAGGAAACACATGTGAATAGAGAGAGAAGAGAAAAAATAGATGAGAGTGGGGAGACCAAAACGTCTAGATTATATATTGAAAAGCCTCTGGGGAGGGCAGCCCAGCCCCTTGGCTGGAATGTTCAGGTTAAGGGGCAGGCTATCCCAGGTAGGGACTGAGGGATTCTGGATAATCTGGAGACTAGGTCTGCTGCAATGTGCAAAATATGTACATCACTCCCTTACCCCAGGGTTTGAAATCAAACAACAAAGCATTTTTATAGTATGGTCTATGAATCACTTGGAATTGAGTTTTGTGTGGAGTGATGAATATGTATCTGTTTGCATTCTTCTACATGCAAATCTCCAGTTAGACCAGAAACATTTGTTGAAGATGCTTTCTTTTTTTGTATGATTTTGCCTTCTTTGTGAAAAATCAAGTTCCATAGTTGTATGGATTTGTTTCAAGATCTTTGTTTCAATTTCATTGATCAACCTGTCTGTATTCCTATAGCACTAAGTTTTTATTACTATTGTTCTGTAGTACAATAGTAGAAATCAGAGCTAATGATACCTCCCTGAAGATCTTTTATTATACAGGATTGTTTTAGCTATCCTGTTTGTTTTTTGTTTTTTGTTTTGGGGGTTTTTAGTTTTGTTTTGTTTTGTTTTTCCATATGAAGTGGAGAATTGTTCTTTGAAGGTCTGTAAAGAATTGTTTTGGAATTCTGATAGGAACTACATTGAATGTGTAGATTGGTTTGGTAAGATACCAAGGACCAGCCTCCATTGTTTTGGGGTTCTTGAGAATAGGCAAATTGGATAGGTTTGAAACCAGAGTCTGAGGCAATGATGTAGGTGCAATAGTAAATATATTAATAATAATAAATTTATTAACAAGCTGCAAGCCCTGTAACGGTGCATATACTCATCTATTCTAACTCCACTTACATATTCATCTTGGCTACTTCCCAGCCACATGGTTCTTTACCTACCATCTGAATCTTACCCTGGCTCACTCTGGTTTATGTTTGTCCTCATGGCTGCTCTCTCATAGCGACCTGACGGTGAATCCATCTGGTCCTTCTTTTCTTCCTGGTGGTGTCCTGCCCATCTTCTTCTCCCTCTCTTTTCTCTTTCTCTTCCCATCCCCCCCACTCTATTGACTCTGTCCTTAGGACCCCCTGACTGGGATTTAGAGTCCTTCCCTCTTCTACTCAGGTAATTGGAGGATCAGAACTTTATTAACCAATCAAAAGTGATGGAAAACAGTTTTTACATAACTTGACACCTGAGATGCTTGACTATGCCAACCTCCAAACTGCAACCAGATGTCTGGGCATAGAAATCAGTATCTTAATCCACAATGCATAAAACCATCCCCCAACATCTTGCACCTTCCCAATTTAGTGTCTCCTGGGTACCTGGGACTCTACTCTTCATCCATGGGAACTGCATCCTCATAACCTCTACACCTAGTTTCTAAACTTATTGAACCTGGCCTCAATATACTTCCAAGCAATCATAGGAAAATGAAGAAATTCTTCATTCTTAATTCCTTTTTCCTCTCTCCAAGCCTTGTTTGTTTCTGACTGGTCTCCCTCCCCACATTCATAAATGTCTCTCCTGTAAGTTTGCAACAACTGGGAGTTGTGAATAGGAGCAGAAACTATAGCATACTCAACATACACGCTGCATCTGCTCTGAGAACCACTCTGGAGGTATGTACAGTTCATTTGTCTATGAATTTGATTCTAGACTCTAGAGTCCAGTTCTTTAGCCCTCTGAGTCTTTCATGTGGCACTGGCTCCTAAAGCCTGCCCAAGTGGTCTATGCACTCTTCCCTCCTGTCAAAGACCAGCTTCAATGCCAGGAATAAGCTGAAGTGGGATGTGGAATTGGCAGGGGCCAAATGCTGGTAGCTCCTGGTAATTTGGCATATGCTGTTGTGCTGATATATATCCATATCTTGAATTTTGAAATTGGCAGAGCTTATATTCTTTATCTCAGGATGGCATATATTCATGACATTAATGCTACTTTAGCTTTCTGAGTCATTGCATTGCAGGTGTGTGACATTCTTCCTACCTGTTTGGTTTTTTTCTAATGAATATCAGTATTTTGCCTGTATGTGTGTATATGTATGTATGTATGTGTGTGTGTATATATGTATATGTATGTATATATATATATATATATATCAGAAGATTGTTGGAGGCCAGCTCTGGCAGTGTGATCCAAGGATGAATGTGGGGTGAATGACAATGTAAAATAGACACACACTCACACACACTTTGTAGACCAAGCAAAGTTCCATCAATTTTATTTTTCTTCTGCAGTTATATCCCCCAGCAAAATCTTTCAAGCAGTATAAAAATTACAATGTGGTTACATTCTAATTAAGTGAATGATTACAATTAATATAAGTAAAAACAAACAAATGAAAACTAGCATGCTCCCCAATACCCTTACACAATTAAACATTTTACATATAATAGGTGGAAAAAATATTCCCAAGAACGCACATAAATTGGTGTCTAAGCAACTTGTTATAGATCAACAAAGTGTAAGCCAGAAAGATATTTTTCTCAACCAGTTTCTCTTACTGGCATACTACAATTTGAAGGTATAAAGAAAGGATCAGCTAGGCGGTGGTGGGGCACGCCTGTAATCCCAGCACTCTGGGAGGCATAGGCAGGTGGATTTCTGAGTTCGAGGCCAGCCTGGTCTACAGAGTGAGTTCCAGGACAGCCAGGGCTACACAGAGAAACCCTGTCTCGAAAAAAACCAAATCCAAAAAACCAAAAAGAAAAGAAAGAAAAAAGAAAGAAAGAAAGAAAGAAAGAAAGAAAGAAAGAAAGAAAGAATCAATTTATCATTTATCTTAAAAAGTAATCTTAAGCTGGGCGGTGGTGGCGCACGCCTTTAATCCCAGCACTTGGGAGGGAGAGGCAGGCGGATTTCTGAGTTCGAGGCCAGCCTGGTCTACAGAGTGAGTTCCAGGACAGCCAGGGCTATACAGAGAAACCCTGTCTCGAAAAAAAAGAAAAAAAAAGTAATCTTAAACTGGGCGGTGGTGGCGCACGCCTTTAATCCCAGCCCTTGGGAGGCAGAGGCTAGGCGGATTTCTGAGTTCAAGGCCAGCCTGGTCTACAGAGTGAGTTCCAGGACAGCCGGGGCTATACAGAGAAACCCTGTCTCGGAAAAAAAAAAAAAGTAATCTTATAAAAAAAATTTAAAAGAATAACAAATCTAAACTTTACTATATAAAAAAAATCAATCATTTCTACTTTAAGTCCTCAGGCTGCACACCCACTTACTAACATTTTTTTTTGAGTCAGGGTTTCTCTGTGTAGCCCCAGCTGTCCTGGAACTCACTCTGTAGACCAGGCTGGCCTCGAACTCAGAAATCCACCTGCCTCTGCCTCCCAGAGTTATGGGATTACAGGCGTGCGCCACCTCCGCCCGACTTACTAACAATTTTTTATTGAATCATATCAGGAAGCTGAAGGCAAAATGGGTACAAAAAAATCAGTCATCGAGTTGATCACCAACCCATCTTAGACAAGAAAGTTGCATCTGCTAGTGCTAGCCAGGCTGCCATTGTTCTTGCTGCCTGACTTCAGAAAATCCCTGACTTAACTACAAAGAGTGTGCTTTTCTGTTAAATTGTTCCTCAATATTTTCTACATCAAAGTCACTAGTCATCTTAACATAACTTTACTAACGATCTGCATCTCCAAACTCTTTGTAAGGGTGGTTATTGTGATTATTAATAAAATCTACACCTCTAAGTTCTTTCTGAGGATGGTACTTGAATCATTAACTTATTCTAGTAGCAATGCTTGAAAAAGATCAATCACTATTATTGTGCATACAAATGACACTGCCCAGTGAGGGGCTGGAAACCCCCTTAGAGTTGTCATATAACTCATATATTAGGAGGGACATGATGACCACAAGGACAAGTAGAATGAAACTCCATAACAGCATAAAGTCCTTAAGACACACCCATCATGGTTGTGCTAACCACTGGGCAATATTCCATGAGTTCTAAAGCTGTTTGCTATTCTTCTCACATGAGCCTTGACAGAAGATAGCCTCAGAACTCCTGAACTTAGAATGATGGATAGTTGTGAGCCCCATGTAAGTAATTGCAAGACCAGCAAGTGCTCTTAACTCCTGGGCCATCTCTCCTGCCCTGTGTTGCCTATTTATGATCAACATTTACATTGCTAATATTTTCATCTGTACATTTGTAAGTATTTAAACATGTATTCCATTTTAGTAAGATCTTACTAATATTACAGTTTAAACTGGTGTACTTCAGGTTTCTGCAAGATGAATACAGAACTGGAGTGAATATATAATTCTTCATAGGAACTTCTGTGAAGACCTCTGAGTTCTATCTTGTTTGTCTGATTTTTGCAGATGAGTTGGGGTCTTTTTAAAAATATTTATTTATTTACATCCCACACTCTGCCCCTCTCCCAGTCACCCTGCAGATACCCTTCCCCCACTTCCCCTCCCCTTCTCCTCTGAGAGAGTAGAGCCTCACCTAGGTATCTCCCTACCCTGGCTCATCAAGTCTGCACCAGAATAGGCCCATCCTCTCCCATAAGCAGCCCTGTTGGAGAATGAAGAGCCTCTGCTTTAGCTGTTGGGGACGCCACATGGAGACTGAGCTGCACATGTGCTATGTATGTGCTGGGGTGGGGGGCTTGTCTGGTTGGTGGTTCAGCCTCTGTGAGTTCCCAGAGGTCCATGTTAGGTGACTCTGTTGGTCCTCTTATGGGCTTCCCATCCCCATACAGGCCCTTCAATACTTCCCCCAACTCTTCCATAAGACTCCCCTACCTCCATCCAATGTTTGGCTGCAGGTATCTGCATCTGTTTCAGTCAGCTGCTGGGTAGAGCAGTTATCTTAGGCTCCTGTCTGCAAGCATAACAGAGTATCATTAATAAGGTGAGGGATTGGTGTTTGCCTTTTGGATGGGTTTCAAGTTAGGCTGGTTATTGGTTGGTCATTCCTTCAGTCTCTGCTCCATTTTTGTCCCTACATTTCTTTTAGACAGGACATATTTTGGGTCAAAAGTTTGGAGCTGGTTTGTTGCCCTTATCCCTCAGGGGTCCTGTCTGGCTACAGGAGGTGGCTTCCTCACATTCCTTGTCCCCACTGTTAGGCATTTCAGCTAAGGTCATCTGCACTTGCTCCTGGGATCCTCGACAATCTCAGGTCTCTGGGATTTCCTAAAGATTTTCCCAACCCTCCCATTCCCTGAAACTGCATATTTCTATTCATTTTCCTAGCCCTCTGGGTCTCTCTCCTGCCTGATCAGCACACCTGATCCTGGCCCCATTCCCCTCTTCCTCCCCTCTACCACCCACTTCCCTCCCTTCCTCTGCCTCCTATGACTATTTTGTTCCCCCTTCTAAGTGAGATTCAAGCATCCTCACTTCGACCTTCCTTGTTTAACTTGTTTGGTTCTGTGGGGTGTATCTCGGGTATCCTATGCTTTATGGCTAGTATCCACTCATCAGTGACTACATACCATGCATGTACTTTTTGATCTAGGTTACCTCACTCAGGATGATATTTTCTAGTTCCATCCACTTGTCTCCAGAATTCATGATGTGCATGATGTGTCAGCAGCTGGTCCTGCATCTGAATCCCAATAGCAACAAAACAAAACTATTGTTTCCCAAAATCTCTTTATTTGTTAATATCCTAGGCACCCTTCTGCTTGTGGGACAGATTGATAACTCCACTGCAATTTGAGTAATTGGCTATTCAAGCTACCTGCCTTAATTCTAGAAGGAAAAAGGCAATCAGCCTACTTAGTGAGCAGTAGCACAGGCTAAAGTCTGGACCTGGTGAGCACAGGGTCCCTGCCCACATAGGGGAGGAGCAAGCAGTTGAGCAGTGGTAGGAGGAGTGATGGGTCCTCGGTGGGGCTGGGCAGGCAGACAGATGGGTAGGTTATTGGAGTACAGGCACAAGTACTACAGAAATGCAAATCGATGCAGATCTGTGAAAGGGCTGGTCCTGGACTTGAGGCTTGGGCTGAGAACCCAAGCTTCTCACTGTGAACCTAAGCTTCTCACTGTGAACCTTCAGCACACTCAAACCCTAAAGGAGGTGCTCCAGTCACTCAAGACTTATTGACCAATCAGAGCCTTTAGGCGGACCTGCCAGTCAGGAATGAAGGCGGGTTATCCGGGTGCCATGATTCCGGTTATCCCTTTGTAGCTGAACAAGCATTAATGGTCTCCTGTACTGTGCTCCCTGTCCTGTCGCTGGAAGCTGTGGAGTGTGCTGTGCAAACTTGGAAGTTGCAAGATGGTGAGCGAGGGTCTGAGCAGCGGGAGTTGGTGTGGTGAGTCTTTCCAGGGCCTGAGTGGGAATCGGCAGCCACCTGTGAGGTCCTAGCCACCCTGCTGTAGCCTCTGAATAACTTCACTGTGGGGGCTGCATCTGTGCAGAGCTTTTGGTTCGTGTGTAGAAAGATGCTTGGCATGATCCCAAACTCAGAAAGCCCTAGTTTCTCCAAGTTCTATTCTTAGCATTTGACATTAAGGTGTACAATCCATTTGGAGATAATTTAGCGGAGGTTGTAAAACACATCTCATGTGCTGGGTAGCAATCCAATATCAAGCTGTGATGTAATCCGCCTGCCTCTGTCTCCCAGAGTGCTGGGATTACAGGTGTGTGCCACCACTGCCCGGCTGTTTGTTTTCTTTTTTTCTTTTTTTGGTTTTTCGGTTTTTCGAGACAGGGTTTCTCTGTGTAGCCCTGGCTGTCCTGGAACTCACTTTGTAGACCAGGCTGGCCTTGAACTCAGAAATCCACCTGCCACTGCCTCCCAAGTGCTGGGATTAAAGGAATGCATCACCAACGCCAGGATTGTTTACTTTTTTTTCTTTTTCTTTTTTTTTTTTTTTTTTTTTTTTTTTTTTGGTCAGGGTCAGGGTCAGGGTCAGGGTTTAGGGTCAGGGTCAGGGTCAGGGTCAGGGTTTAGGGTCAGGGTCAGGGGTCGGGGTCGGGGTCAGGGTCAGGTTTAGGGGTCAGGGTCAGGGTCAGGGTTTAGGGTCAGGGTCAGGGTTAGGGTCAGGGTCAGGGTCAGGGGTCGGGGTCGGGGTCAGGGTCAGGTTTAGGGGTCAGGGTCAGGGTCAGGGTTTAGGGTCAGGGTCAGGGTCAGGTTTAGGGGTCAGGGTTAAGGGTCAGGGTCAGGGTCAGGTTTAGGGGTCAGGGTCAGGGTCAGGGTTAAGGGTCAGGGTCAGGATTAGGGGTCAGGGTCAGGGTCAGGGTTTAAGGTCAGGGTCAGGGTCAGGGTTTAGGGTCAGGGTCAGGGTAAGGTTTAGGGTCAGGGTCAGGGTCAGGGTTTAGGGTCAGGGTCAGGGTTTAGGGTCAGGGTCAGGGTCAGGGGTTAGGGTGAGGGTGAGGGTGAGAGGGTGAGGGTGAGGGTGAGGGTAAGGTTAGGGTAGGGTGAGGGTTAGGGGTTAGGGGTCAGGGTTAGGGGTCAGGGTTAGGGGTCAGGGTCAGGGTCAGGGTCAGGGTCAGGGTCAAGGGTAGGGTTAGGGTTAGGGTTAGGGTTAGGGTTAGGGTTAGGGTTAGGGTTAGGGTTAGGGTTAGGGTTAGGGTTAGGGTTAGGGTTAGGGTTAGGGTTAGGGTTAGGGTTAGGGTTAGGGTTAGGGTTAGGGTTAGGGTTAGGGTTAGGGTTAGGGTTAGGGTTAGGGTTAGGGTTAGGGTTAGGGTTAGGGTTAGGGTTAGGGTTAGGGTTAGGGTTAGGGTTAGGGTTAGGGTTAGGGTTAGGGTTAGGGTTAGGGTTAGGGTTAGGGTTAGGGTTAGGGTTAGGGTTAGGGTTAGGGTTAGGGTTAGGGTTAGGGTTAGGGTTAGGGTTAGGGTTAGGGTTAGGGTTAGGGTTAGGGTTAGGGTTAGGGTTAGGGTTAGGGTTAGGGTTAGGGTTAGGGTTAGGGTTAGGGTTAGGGTTAGGGTTAGGGTTAGGGTTAGGGTTAGGGTTAGGGTTAGGGTTAGGGTTAGGGTTAGGGTTAGGGTTAGGGTTAGGGTTAGGGTTAGGGTTAGGGTTAGGGTTAGGGTTAGGGTTAGGGTTAGGGTTAGGGTTAGGGTTAGGGTTAGGGTTAGGGTTAGGGTTAGGGTTAGGGTTAGGGTTAGGGTTAGGGTTAGGGTTAGGGTTAGGGTTAGGGTTAGGGTTAGGGTTAGGGTTAGGGTTAGGGTTAGGGTTAGGGTTAGGGTTAGGGTTAGGGTTAGGGTTAGGGTTAGGGTTAGGGTTAGGGTTAGGGTTAGGGTTAGGGTTAGGGTTAGGGTTAGGGTTAGGGTTAGGGTTAGGGTTAGGGTTAGGGTTAGGGTTAGGGTTAGGGTTAGGGTTAGGGTTAGGGTTAGGGTTAGGGTTAGGGTTAGGGTTAGGGTTAGGGTTAGGGTTAGGGTTAGGGTTAGGGTTAGGGTTAGGGTTAGGGTTAGGGTTAGGGTTAGGGTTAGGGTTAGGGTTAGGGTTAGGGTTAGGGTTAGGGTTAGGGTTAGGGTTAGGGTTAGGGTTAGGGTTAGGGTTAGGGTTAGGGTTAGGGTTAGGGTTAGGGTTAGGGTTAGGGTTAGGGTTAGGGTTAGGGTTAGGGTTAGGGTTAGGGTTAGGGTTAGGGTTAGGGTTAGGGTTAGGGTTAGGGTTAGGGTTAGGGTTAGGGTTAGGGTTAGGGTTAGGGTTAGGGTTAGGGTTAGGGTTAGGGTTAGGGTTAGGGTTAGGGTTAGGGTTAGGGTTAGGGTTAGGGTTAGGGTTAGGGTTAGGGTTAGGGTTAGGGTTAGGGTTAGGGTTAGGGTTAGGGTTAGGGTTAGGGTTAGGGTTAGGGTTAGGGTTAGGGTTAGGGTTAGGGTTAGGGTTAGGGTTAGGGTTAGGGTTAGGGTTAGGGTTAGGGTTAGGGTTAGGGTTAGGGTTAGGGTTAGGGTTAGGGTTAGGGTTAGGGTTAGGGTTAGGGTTAGGG